>CATNUY010000181.1:600000-1136576 GCA_951217065.1 Baccha elongata | reverse complement strand
TGTTGGTAATTTTTAGTTAGTCAGCACTAGAAAGAACCAATAAAACGCTATTTTCACTTTTGTGTCCACCATTTCATTTTATTTCAAAGTTGGTATTCTTGACTATATGCCAAGTCGAAGTTTCATTTTATGAATATTTTATTTAATATTAGCCCTAATATTGTTCCATTTTTGCTATAACAAATTGTAAATAAGTTATGTTTTGCATTATTTTTAATAAGTAGTGCATGTGTACTTTGTACCGCCCGCTGCGGTGAAATGTTTGTTTGATTAAAAATGAGAAAAATAAAGTGAATGATAGTTTGTTTAACTACTTACCTCTTTCTGTGTTTTTGATTGTTGTAAAAGTGAAAGAAAGTTAATGTTTTAGTTTATTATTTTTTTATATTTTCGTTGTTTGGAATTTCTATTTTCAACCATTTCACGGTTCGATTTCCGCATTCTAAAATACATCCCCGAACGAAAGAAAAGTCGCTTAATCTTTTCGTGGGAAATGATTTGGCCTTACTGGATATTTCCACCATATGCTCTATATTGTTGGAAGTAATATAAAGCCTTTACCATCTCCATTTACTGCATTGAAAACATTTTCCAATGTTTGCAACTGGGTCATCACTGCTGCCGATGGTTTAGAGAGGCCACCTACGTCCAAGTGATGTAGCCAAGAATTTCCGTTTGCCGTGTCATCTTCCAAGTTTGGTATCTTATCTTTTAACTGGTGACAAATATAAACCGCCAAATTCTCTAGGCCATCGTATGCCATTGGCAAATCTTTTTCAGGCTCGCTGTTGATATTTGAATTTACCTTTATAATTCTAAATATGTAAAAAAATATTAAAAAAAAATTAAATATAATTAGCTTCGAACAAATTTATTTTTGTTTTTTTTTGACGAACCTTAGAAAGATTCTCCTTCTAACTTAAGGTCTGGCGTATCATCCACTCCTACGTTACCCCTCCGATAGAGCACCTTCATTATGACCAAGAATATAAGACCGGAGTCTATTATTTAATTCTTGGCGGTCAGGGTGGTCGTGAAGTCCTCATTTGGCTCTAATAAAGCCGAAAAAGTTATCAAGGACATCTTGGTTCAAGCGGTAAGTCATTATAAACTTTACACCGAACCGTTCTTGTACATCTTTGTACAATGACTCCAAGGCAATGTTAGACTGCACGATACCTTTGAAAAAGAATGTTATAAATAATTTTTTTTCTTTTTCAAAATTCGTTTTAAATTTCTTGGTACCTTTTTGGAAAGGAAGCAATGATGATTTTCCGACTACCCGCATATTGCGTATCATACTAATCATATTGCTTAGTATCTCATTTTGTGATTCCAAGTGAAGTCCATATGCATGTACTCTATCTCTGAAATCACTGTATGGTGATCTGACGTTCATTACATCGAACTAATCGATTGTCTTTAAAAAGGAAAAAAGTTTTAGTATAATCTCCTTATTTACAATCTTCCCATTGATGTTAAATCGGTGTTCGATAAAATGATTTCGAATCAGTTTTATAAGGAGCGGAACATCAGCGAATACGAAAATTTTAGTATTTTGAAACAAAAAGCTGCAAGTTTTTTATATGTATAGTTACAATGTACGTTTATCCGTCGAACGATATATATAGCCGCATTTTTATTCGCTCCCGCATTGTTTTTTTTTTTTTAATTTAATTAATTAACAATAAATTGACCTAATTCTACCTCTGCCAAATCCATTGTTCACTTCACCGCGTTCTTATAAACAATTTGTGTTTTCTGTTTTTCCTGACCAACCCAAACTCTGACCCACTTGCGAATTTGTGATTTGCTTAGCAATAACATCAACCTTGTTGACCCACTCGCTTGTTTGTGTCTACCTTTGCAATATATTTTATGTGAAATTTTAAATTGTCCACAACAAATACCTATTGAAATGGAAAATTGTTTCGCTAATTGTATCGACAAAAAAAGTGATGAGCTAGTGAAATGCAAAGGGCTGTGTGGTAAATCTTTTCACCCACTCTGCATTGGTCTAAGTAGAAGGTCAACTGCTTGTTTGAAAGATTATCTATTGCATTTTTCATTTTACTGTGATGAATGTGAAGAATTTCTCTTTCACATGTTTTACTTGGCATCTGTTATGACCCAATGTCATACAAGAATAAATGAAAAAGGAACTTTCTTAATAATTATGTTTTAATCAAAAATCTCGTTAATACAAATAATCCACTTCCAAGCTACTGCGTATCAATTTTTAAAAAGCGCCAACGCTTGGGTTTTTTATTCGTACGTTGGCAATGGTCGTCTGGTTCTTCAAGTTGGTAATTGTTGTCTGGCAGTGATACCAAATAGCACCACTTTCCTGGTCTCAACACCTCCTCCACTTAAAATGATTCATAATCCTTCATCCAAGCAGGAGCCTGAATAATTCTTCCACGCGAAGACGTCCTTTGAGCCTCTGGAGATGCACTGGTTGAAGGAAATCCGTGTAGTGTTGAAATTTCAGAACTTGAATCTTCTGCATCTTCGAAAACGTCCAATGAGTCATTTAGGGTTTCTGGATCAGCTTGAGTCGATGATGGAACGTTCGATAAGTCATGAACATTCTGATTTTCAGTAAGTGGTCTTGGATTGTCTTGAGTCGATAATGGTTTATCTTGAAATAAATCCATCAGATCAAGGAAGGTGTTGTTTGCTGGTTGTTCGTTGGTTTCTGACAATCTAGATATTATTTGGTTCGTATGAGAACGAATAAGTCTACTCTTGTTGTTGTCGTTGACAAGAATATTGTAACCAACGGTTCCAATTTTCTCGATGATTGTGCCTGGAACCCAATAATTCTTGTTTCTTCGATAGATTTTTGCATATACCTTCTCACCTGATGTAAAACTCCGTTCTTTGGCACCATGATGTTTGTGAAATTGCAGATTCTGCTTCTCGTTTATATAGACCGGTTTTTGTTGTTTTGGCTTTAGTAAGTCTAATGATGTTCGCATTTTTCTGCCGATGAATAACTCTGCTGGTGACTTAAAATCGGGAACATTGCGGTTGGGTGTAGACCGATAGGTTTGCAAAAATGTTTGTAGGTTTTCTGAACTGGTTCCTTCCTGTTTGAGTTTCTTAAGCGTTCTTTTAAGTGTATCCACAAACCGCTCTGCCTGCCCGTTGGACTGGGGGTGGTATGGGGCTGTCCGTAGATGCTGGATACCTCGATTCTCTAAGAAACGTTGAAATTCGGCGCTGGTGAACTGTGTCCCATTATCCGAGACAAGCTGTTCACAATCACCGTAGCGAGAAAAGAAACCCGTCAGTTCGTTGATTATTGTTGATGATGGCAAGTTGGAAAGATGCAAGACTTCCAACCATTTTGAAAAGGAGTCAACAATGACAAAGTAGTGCACTCCGTCGCACGGTCCTGCGATGTCAATATGGATTCGTTCTAGCACTGATGTTGTTAACGGCCATGACTGAAGTGTTGTCTTAACTGGAGCCTTAGCGGCGAGAGCGCAAGCGTGACATTGTTTAACAAAAATTGTAACATCTTCATCGATATTGGGCCAGTAAACATGGCACCTGGCGATGGTTTTCATCCTGTCTATGCCTGGATGACCTCGATGGAGCTGCTTAAGAATTCGGTTTCGATAACACTCGGGAACTACAATGCGGTCGCTGAACATTAAAACACCCTCGATTACTGCAAGGCTTTCTCTCCTGCTATGGTATGGAGCCAAATCAGGTGAAAGCGGATGCTTCCATCCGGAATTCATGGACTTGATAACTGACTGCAGAATTTTGTTGCTTTTTGTAGCGTGCTGTATCATTTTGAAGTTGACTGGAAGCACTTTGATTGTTTCAAGCATATGTGATGAAAAATCTTTTTCGAATCTCAAGCAGGCTATGACTGTTTCTTCATTTAGTTTTGATTTTGCATCAATCAGACGTGACAAAACATCGACAAAACCAAAATCTTTTGTTGATATATACTGGATGTTGAAATCATACATCATCAAAATTAGTGCCCATCGCTTAAGTCTATTTGCCGTGTACACTGGAATTCCTTTTTTGTTGCCGAAAATGGATAGGAGCGGTTTATGGTCAGTGAGAAGAAGGAATTTTCTACCAAAAATCATTCGGTGAAATTTCTTCACGGCGAAGATGAGTGCTGCAGCTTCTTTTTCTATCTGGCTATAACCAGTCTCGGCTGACGTCAGTGATCTCGCTGCATGGGCGATGACTTTTTCTTTTCCATCCGGAAATATGTGCATGATACATGCACCTAGCCCAACAATGGATGCGTCAGCTGCTATTTTTATCGGTAAATTTGGATTGTAGTGAGTGAGCAAAAGGTCTGATGCGAGAATACTTTTAAGTTTCTGGAAGGATTGTTGACATTCCTCCGACCATTCGAATTTAGCATTTTCCCGAAGTAAATTGTCCAATGGAGTTCGGAGTTCTCGTATTTGCTTCACAAACTTACCGTAAAAGTTCACTGCTGTTGGTGCTGGCATCGTGATTATCTTGTCAATTTTGGCTGGATCTGGGCGTAAACCATTTTTGTCTACGATGTGACCAAGATACTTCACTTCGTGCACAAAAAATTAACATTTCTCAATTTTGATTCGAAAATTATACTCCTTCAGACGTTGCAACACTGTGTTTAAATTGTTCAAGTGGTCTTGCCAGTCTTTCTTACTTACGATGATGTCATCAAGGTATGCTGCAACACCATCGACACCTGCAAGCATTGCATCCATTAGCTGCTGGAAAGCTCCTGGTGCAGACTTAACGCCAGGTGCAAGTCTGTTAAAGGTGAACAATCCCTTGTGCGTGTTGATTGTAAGGAGTTTTCTTGATTCCGGTGAAACTGCTATTTGATGATACGCATCTGCCAAATCAATGTGCGTATATAAAGGGCTGTTTGCTATCTTGGCGAAGATATCTTCTGGCAATGGAAGCGGATATTGATGCGGCTCTAATGATGCGTTGAGGCCTGAAGAGTAGTCTCCGCAAATGCGAACTCCTCCTGATGCTTTTCGGACGACTACAATGGGGGCTGCCCAATCTGAGTAGTCTACTGGAGTGATGATGTCGCGATCTTGGAGACGTTTTAATTCTGCTTCGATGAGCGGGAGTACCGCGTATGCAACAGGGCGCTTCGCTCTAAAGATAGGCTTGCTGGCAGGCTTAAGATGGAGTTCAATTTCTGTTTTGGTACAGCATGATGGATCGGCTTTGAACAGTTCGACGTATTTTTGTTGAATGCTGGCAATGGCTGCATTTCGTTCGTCGATAGTCGGTTGAATGATGCGACTACATACCATGTTCATTGGCTGATTCCATAACCCGAAGGTCTCGCACATGTCTGTACCTAAAATATTAAGAGCGTTAATATTTGATACAAAAAGAGTACAAATTTTAACTTCCCGGTTTAGCTGAATTTCGCAGTCAAATTTAGCTAGTAAATTTATTTTATCCATTGAAGCACTTGTTGCTTTCGTGCCCTTCAAAGATATACCCGGCTGTCCTAGCTTCCGCCAGGTGGTGACGTCAATCAAACTGATGTCTGACCCAGTATCAATTTGGAGTTTGATTGGATGCGACTCACGTTGAGGATGGATGCGAATGCTGACCGTTACGAATTTCCGTCTTTGGACATGATTGATGGAGTTGACTTTAATTGACTTGTTGCGGGGTGCGAATTTTCGTCGGCTTGATTTGTTTTTGTCTGTGCCGGCGTCGTTTTGCTTCGCTTTTGTTGAATAGCAGTTGCAGTAGCCTTCCTTATGTCCAGTTCGGCCACATTGGGTGCATTTATGGTTTTGGAAATCGCAATCTTTTGCGAAATGCATTTGCCCGCAACTCCAACATGGTGTCTTGGGGTGGCTATTTTGCTGCTTAGCTTGATGCTGCTGCTTTGTCTTTGAGTAATGTTTATCTTTCTTTACAACGTTGATCATTGGCTTTGATGTCGACGAATTCTCAATCAGAGCTGTGTCTTTTTTAAGATTTTTGAATTTTTGCACATCCGACAACAGCTTGTTTAAATTGAGATTTGACGCGCTTGCGGTGTCTTCTAAAGTTGAAAGAAGCTTTGTTCTGATGTCTGCGTCTTGAGATGATTGCAGACCTGTTACGAACACCAAGCATTTGAATTGATCGGCAGTCAGTTCACTCAATTTAAAGTCTTCACAACCTTTGTTTACCCTAGCAGCATAGGTAGAAAAGTCTTCTGTTGGATTTTTTATTGTTTGCAAACAGCGAAAACGAGCATTAAAGAGCGATTCGGGAGCACCAAAGAGAGTCTTCAAAGTTTTGACTGTTTCATCAAATGAAATTTCTCGAGAGTTCTTCGGGAGGATATAAGAAGCGTATTTTTCGTGAGCGATTGGATTAAGTTTCCTCATCAGCAATCTAACTCGTGATGCATCGTCCAGCTTTTTTCCATCCACGGTAAAAACATCTTCGTGTCTACTAAACCATCCCTCGAAAACAATTCCATTTGCTGGATCGTAGGCAAACTCTGATATGCCGTTTGCTAATGTATCCATGAGGAACTCTGGTTTTTCGATTTGCGGAGTCGATGACTGCTTGTCTTTCATGATGGACTCAAGGAGCTTTGATTGTATTTCCAAAAGCTGGAGAATTTTTGCTTCATTCTCGCTCATACTGTGAATGTTTTTCTTCTCTTTTTTTTTTTTTAAACAAATCCATGTCGCCAATTGTTATGACCCAATGTCATACAAGAATAAATGAAAAAGGAACTTTCTTAATAATTATGTTTTAATCAAAAATCTCGTTAATACAAATAATCCACTTCCAAGCTACTGCGTATCAATTTTTAAAAAGCGCCAACGCTTGGGTTTTTTATTCGTACGTTGGCAATGGTCGTCTGGTTCTTCAAGTTGGTAATTGTTGTCTGGCAGTGATACCAAATAGCACCACTTTCCTGGTCTCAACAGCATCAAATGCCATAGCGGTCTTACTTACTCTATTTTAGTTAACAACAATCAATTTCATAAAAGTCTCATGAGTCAGTTGGTGAAAATTGATGACTTTTCAAAAAAGCGTTCGAAGAACTAAATAATACAATTGAGTACGTGAACAATCGGTGCTTAAGGAAATTCTACTCCATCGAAAACAAACTCGCCGCGTTAATGGAATTAGTTGCAAACAATAACAATGACGATATAATTTAACGTTTGGAATGTTTTAAAAAAAATCACTACCAACTCTATGCAAACAATGGAGTCTTTAAATTCTGTTCGTAGTGACCTTGATTGTCATCTTCAATCAACATTTAAAGTTACTACACCTGGTCTCCATCAATCCCTTGCCCTTCTAGAAGACGCCGCCGTGAGTGTTAATAATTTAATGAGCAGTGAAATGCTTGAAACTTGAATAAGCATTGGCCAACTAACCGAAGAAATTAAATATGCATCAAGTAAAATTGATGGGATACCAAGACAACTGCAACATACACCCATTATGTTCGAGACTTCCCTACTGGAAGAATTATTGGACTCACCGCCACATGCTCGTATTCCCTTACCTGCTATTTCCTCCGAACCACCTCCTCCATCTCCGATCTCCTTCTAATGCTTCATCTTCGCCTTTTGCTGCTTGTCAACTACGCCATACTGAAGAAAAATTTCAATCCCTTATACGATTTGGAACTACTTGGTCTCTGTCGGAATGGAACAACAGGATAAGCAAGCTGAATAAATCTGACAACGTTCCATTTTTTATCAGAGGTGCTCCTTGTCATGCTGATGTTAATTGGATAAAAAACTTTTTTTCGCGTAAATTCACCATTTCTGTCAACGAATGTCAAAAAATTTCATCACCCCGATCACGTCATCAAAGTTTTAAAGTAAACATACCATCGAGATACATATGGCTTTTTTACTCGTTTTCTGACGACTTTTTCCGGCTAGGACAGATGACCTTAACAAAATGGATTGACAGACCACAAAATAAATCCAACAGTGCATTTAAACCTAATAGATCAACCATGAAGAAATCATCAGCGCATTTAGTATTTAAAAATAAAAAAAAAAAACTAGTGTTAAACCCAAAAATGTACCCAAACCTTATATAAACCCTAAAAAAGTCCCTAAATTAGACTCAAACTGGAGCTTCAAAACTAATGTTTTTCCCTCTTTTTCAAAATTCACCTCTAACCCTTTAAGTAAGCGAGTCTCATTTGATCTAACTTCCAATGTAATCCATTCACCTCACCACACCTCCTCGTCTGATAACAACTCCCTCAATGCAAACTGTCCTAATTTTATACACTCCCACACTCTCAATGCTTCCAAGTCACCTGCAACGAATATCCCTAATCAATCTTTTATCTCTATTCCCCCTTCCTCAACCCATCCACCTATTTTCGGCCCAATGATCACTCCCTCAGTAATACTGACTTCTCGATTGGTTGGTCCCACATCGACGGTCAATGATTTAGAGGCCGTTACATAACGGCAAGATTACGGGATCAACGGCTCTATGATAACGTTCGTCTATATCTCTCATATTTATATGACAAACCAGACTCTATTTGTATTGATGGCAAGACAAAAACAAATGTCATGGTATTCATTCAGAAGGAAGGCCTCCCTACAGATCCTTCTCTACTTAAACAAATATACATCCACTATCATGAAGGGTTTAACATATTCGCTAATACTGTGGAAAAGGATCTTTCAGCTCTTGCTTCACATATTAGTTCAAACCGTTATTCATACCTTCAAAGTACCCGCAGAAATGTCAGAAACTGTTTTCGTCCCTAGCTTGAAGACTCTCGTTACAGCCCCTAAATTTTTATCTTTTTTTACTACCAAAACGTCAGAGGTCTCCGCTCCGAAACATCTTCGGTCTTTCTTAACTCTCAAAAACTCCCTTATGACATTTTTGCACTATCTGAAACCAATCTGTCCCAGGATATAAGCGATTGCGAACTTTTTCCCTCCAATTTCAATGTCTTTCGGGTAGACGGGTCTTCTAATGATGTCGACTCTTCTGGTCGTGAAGTTTTACTAGCCATACATAATCGCATCGACTCAATGCTCTTTAAGACATCTCACAATACCTTTTTTGAATACGTCTGTGTTAAATCTATACTATGTAAAATTACCATTTTCACAATATCAGACCATCACAGCCTATACAATCTTATCAGCTTGCAGTAGATGCTTTTGATTCCATTTTTGAGGTAGCTGATCCTTCCGATATTGTTATAGTCGTAGGAGATTTCAATTTTCCAAATCTTCAATGAGTTTTTTCTGATGAGGAATCTTATTATACAGCTTTCAATCCCTCTTCAGATAAAGAAATCCTCTTTACCGGCTGCTTGGTAGACTCAGACCTTTTCCAATTAAGTGTCGTTAAAAATAATTTAGGACGTCAGCTTGACCTTGTGTTTTCTTCTGACGCAGACAATTGTGTCGTTACTGCAAGTAACCATCTCCTTTCTAAATTAGATGCCAACAACACTCCCCTTTTCCTCACATTCTCTTATGGTTTTCCCCATAATTCAACCCTGACTGAGAGCCCTTTTGTCTTTCATTTTTCGTAAAGCTAACTTTCGTAAACTTGACAACTTATTAGCCTCCGTTGATTTCGACAGTATCGCTCAAAACCCAAATATAGAATTAGCTTTATTTAATTTTTGCTTTAGCGTGTTTAGCTGTCTTTCTCAATCTGTCCCTGTTATTCGCCATAAGAACACCCCCTTTAGCCCCCGTGGTACAATAGTGAGCTACGGTCTTTAAGAAATAAAAGAAACAAACTTTGGCAAATTTACCTTACTTCGCGTTTTGGTTTCGACTTTACTAACTATCTGAACACCAGTACAATTTTTGTCAGAACTTTGTGATTCTCTTTACAACGAATACCTCAATCAAATGCAATCTAACATAATGATTGACCCTAAAACATTTTTTCACTTTATTAATGCCAAACGTAAATCGATACCTACCCTTCTACCTTAACATTTTTGAATACAAGTTCAGATGATTCTAAAATAATTGCTAACTTGTTCGCCCAGTTTGTCAGTCAGTCTTTTTCCACGAGCACCTTAAAGCCCGATTCAGAATATTTCTCTTATCTAAGCAAATGCACACAAACATCCTTAACCTCTTTTATAATTTTGTCGGAAAATGTCGAGGCTAAAATTAATAATCTGAAAGAGGATTATTCTGCGGGTCCAGAAGGGATTCCTGCTATAATAGTCGTGTTTTGTTGGTAAGTGTTTAGTCACTTTAGCAAAATTTTGTATGGGATACGAAAAGTGTCGATAAATTGGTCAGTAATTAAAGTGAACATAAAAGTGAAGATAAAATCTTGGAATGCCTGGAAATATTTGGCGCGAAATATAATGTCAATACATTTTTTGCTTAAAGGTTGGTGGCACCTACGACAGCTTAAGACATGGACTCCATATACAAAGATTATTAATGGTTGTGTTCATTGTGTTTTCCTTTAGGGCAGCGTGTTGCGGAAGAAGTAAGAAGCTATCAACCTACGAAAGTTCCAAAAAAGGATTGATGATTTTGAACTTTTCGCTTAAAAACAAATAAAAATTGGTTAAAGCAGATTTTTAAATAAAATTATATAATTTGGGATTTAATTTGGTAATATTCAAGCTAAATAATGATTATTTATCCTGTTTTTATTTGTTTGTAGTGGAAGGTGGGGTACAAGTTGACCAACTCGGCATATTCAAATAGCCATACTTTGCAAACACATCCATAAAATTATTTGAAACTTCGGCTTGGCATATAGTCTAGAATACCAACTTTGAAATAAAATAAGAAAGTGGAAACAAAATTGAATATAGCGTTTTGTTGGTTCCTTCCAGTGCTGACTAACTAAAAATTACCAACAAAACACGACTAATACTTAAAAAATGTTGCCCTAATTTTGTTAAGCCCCTGACAGCCTTATTTCAGACTTCAATTTCACAAGAAATTTTTCCTTCTCTCTGGAAAATTTCGTTTATAGTCCCTATTCATAAAAAGGCCCGAAGAAAGAAATTTCCAACTACCGTCCAATCGCCAAACTCTCCTGTATTCCGAAGCTTTTCGAAAGCCTTATATACGATACAATGCTGTTTCATTGTAAACAACATGGTTTTCTGAAAGGCAAATCAACTACCACCAATTTAGTAGAATTTGTTTCCGGTGCTTTATGCGATCTCGAAGATGGCAATGAAGTTGATGTAATTGCAACTGATCTTAGCAAGGCCTTTGATAAAATTTCTCATTCTTTAATCCTTTTCAAGCTTAATGCTCTAGGCTTTCAACCAATATTTATAGCATGGATCCAATCTTACTTAAAAGACCGCAAGTACAAAGTTATCTTCAGATCTTCTGAATCGGATTCAATTCTAGCCACCTCTGGTGTCCCGCAAGGCAGCCATCTCGGTCCACTAATATTTATTTTAACCATCAACGATGTCGACTTCGTCATAAACGACTCTTTGATATCTATTTACGCAGACGACAAGAAAATCTATAGGCGTATTTCCTCCCCTTCTGACTCCTGTCTTCTCCAAAATGATCTTAATCGGTTTTCAACTTGGTGTCTGAAAAATTTTCTCGAACTGAATGTGAGCAAGTGCCAAGCAATAACCTTTTCACGAAAGCGTATTCCTCTCCCTCCCAGAACGTATTTTATCAACAATGTACCAGTCTCCCCAGTTGATTCCCTACGTGATCTCGGAGCTATCTGAGACAAGGAGTTGAATTTTCGATCTCACTTAGACTCCTCTATAAACAGAGCTAACTCCGCGCTTGGTTTTGTAAAACATTGGTCAAAAGAATTCTCCGATCCTTATGTAACTAAAACTCTCTATGTTTTATTTGTAAGGCCTCTTCTTGAATATGCTAGCCAAGTCTGGTCACCCTACTACATCTCTCACTCCCGTCGTATTGAAGCTGTTCAACGAAGATTTCTACGTTTTGCACTCCGTGGCCTTGATTGGTCAAATCGATACAACCTCCCTCTCTACGAAAACCGCCAAAGGCTAATATGCAAACACTTGAAAAACGTCGTCAAGTGGCTGACATTCTCTTTATTCAACAGCTATTAGCCGGAAATATCGATTGCCCCACGCTCCTCCAAAAAATCTCCCTCTAGACCAAACCCAATAATCTTCGTTCAATACCACTTTTCAAAATAAACTTTCATCGCACTAGCTATGGAAGTAACGAACCCATGTGGGAAAAGTCATCTTACCTACCCCGACAGTAGGCAACTTAAAAGTCTATAGTTACCTAGTTTATATGCAGAGTCGAAAGATCGAGTTTTATTTGAAACGAAATTCCAACGCAGGTATTTCAGCAAACTAGTTGAAAGCTTGAGGAGTTGAGTTAAGTGCGAAAAAGTTCAAATGACAGGAGAATACTTGCGTTGCTTTGTAGGCATTAAGGCAATAAAAGATTGAGTTTTCGAGAAAAAAATATTTGTATTGCTCTTACAAGTTATGCGCATACTTTTCAACAACAAATATTCATTCGTTAATATGCATTTGATCACATGCAGAAATAATTGTGTATTCAACATTTCAACCCAGGTATTTCATTTAATTTTCGACTCAACACCACTGCTCGAGTGCGATCGAGTCGAATTCCATTTCGTTCTAACTCATCCCCGTTTACAAATGGGTGAACCTAAGTTCAAGCTCGCTTCAACCATGCATATAAACTAGGTAAGTGTTGGTATAACAAATACATTAACATCAGAAATCCAACCAATTTAAAAAAAAAATTTTATCATTCTGTTTATCGAAACCATTGTATATACATTTATATAGTAATATCATGCTCAGATGCCTTAGCAACATTCACTCTACAACCATGCAGTACTAACCCAATGGGGGAACGAGAACGCGTTATAATAAATTTTTATAAGTGGGAGGGATTGAAAGATTTAATTTTTTTTGACGTTTCTTCTTCGATTCTGAATAAAAAAAAGTGATGAATTTAGGAAAAAGAAATATAAAACTGGTTCTTGCAAAGGTAAATAAAAAAAGGAACAGAGAATTATTTATTTCTTCAAGAAACGTTTTTGAATGTATGCGTGAAATAAATATTTTACACAAAATGCAAGGTTGTGTGTTATTTTTCAGGATGTATGTCAGCTGAGGGTATTTTAAAGGATATGCTAGACAGTGTGTGGGCAAAATAAAAGGCAAGTCAAGTGTAGGGATGAATTTGGTATATCCTGCAGGTGAAGATTCGAAAAAAAAAATTAATAGGTACTTCTTATATAATCATAGATGGGTATGATTTTTTGCGACCAATTTGAAAACAAATAAATTGCAAGTTAAAAATTAGGTCAGTGTATTTTGTATGTAAGAAATATAAAAAGAATGTTTACCTGCATTGGTTAACATACGTATGTAGGTATAGGTATGTTATTTTTTGTGTTTTATCGATAGGTAATAAAAATGATCAATTTATAACATGCATTAAATAACTAGAACGAATAGTTAGGTTTGGTCAAAATAAGAAATAGGTAGATAGGTAGGTATATTGTATGAAATATTGCAAAGGTCTATCTTCACCTGTCTAGGCAAGAGAGCCAATTGAAAAAAAAATATCGACTTAGGCCGTGTGTGAATTGCGTTAAAATGGTTGTTAAATTTGATCCCATGGATAAATTTTGACACTGCTGAGGTGAATACAGGCGCCAAAAATTAACCTGCTCAGGAGCTCGTTAAAATTTTAGCATTGGTTAAATTTTGACATTTGCGTAAAAAAATTAGGTACGGTTCCCAATGTTGAACAATGTACAAGAAGTATGAGAGGAAATTGCATGTACTAGGAGCGACGCTGAAAACCTCGTATAAAAAGCACTATCATAAAACACTCCGGCACCGTTGCAAAATAAACATTATGTATGTACATGCACAATAACTCGGAGAAAACAAATGTAGCAACACCAGCATTCTGTTGGCCTTATGGAACAATCCATAACCGGAAAGCTTGCCTTTATTTTGTAAAAAAAAAATCATACACTTTATTCTGCACAGAGGCATGGCACATAGGTACATATTTCGCGAAAACGAACTAGATTTAAAAAATCGTCACTACTTAATTGATGGATTCTCTGGCCTCGTATCAGATGTCTATTCCTTTTATCTGCGTGCCTAGTTCATATTGGCCAAGGAAAACACTCTTATCCACTTGGGTTTGGTTTTCAACTGGCACTGGGAAAGATTCGCCATAGTTTTGTTCCCTTTAAAGAAAAACTCCGTAAGAAATTACAATCTTTTGTGAAAATTCAAATACATACATGCATTGTTTCCTCTACCTGTTGATACATCTGAAAACATTTTCTTGATTTTACTGGTAGGATGTCAAAATCGTTATTACTTAATCAGGTTCAGTTAATAGTGGTCCTTTAATGATATTAATTATATTTTTTCAAAGTTGCTTTCAATTTCAACTTCATCAACACAATTTCTCTGATCAAAAAATGAAAATCAAATGAATTAGCTCCGTTTGACACATGTCATCCGAACAGGGTTGTTTACTAAAAAAAACTAAAAACTGAGTGCGTTCGGTTGCACACGAGATAGCAATCTAAGATAGCTAGATAGATGTTCGTTGTAAGCTGTTCGTCAAAGTCCATGTTTCCACGTGTAGGAAACGATGATTTTTATATAATTAGTGATGGTGAGAGGGGTAACTTGAAGAGACGTACGTACGGGGAAAAAAATCTAAAATTTTATAAAGATTGAGTGAATTTTTGTAGTGTGTGTTGTCACTACTTGTAACTACATTTGCAATTTTTAATTTTTTCGCTTTTTGAACCAATACCTTGGAAGTTTTCATAAAATTCCATCACTTGTGACTTGAAATTTTAATTAAACATGAGCCTATAAAGAATATTGTAAACATCGACGCTCATTTCAAATATTTTGTTTTTTTGTTTGACCCTGTTTACACCAGTCCTTTTGCCGTGCGTTTCGTCAATAAAACCACCATTATCTTGTGATTTTCTTATAAGTAGAAAGACAGTTTTACATATTTAAATTTTTGTACCTCCTGAATTTTTCTTCTTTGATTATTTGAATTTCCTGTTATATATCTTTGATATTGCAAAATAATGATTAACATTAATTGAAAATACTTTAGCAGTCGATTGTTCATTTTGGATTTTTTGTTTGACGTATTATTATTATTATTATTTAATACACTATAAAATACACTATACCCACGTTCTTTATTAGATCCTTTTTATCGAATGTATCCAAAGCAATCTAGGTAGCTTCGTGCAGTTGTAATCCCTTGTAAAAAACTGCTGATGCAACAACTTAAAGTATCTGAACATTTTTAGATAGTTTGATACCGTCCCAGATAGGTTCTTGAACGCAATGAATGCCAATGGGAAATGTATGCTTAAAAAATCCCATTTAAAGCAATTCACACAGCAAAATGCTAAAATTTTATTCACCTCCATAAAAACGGATCAAATTTAACTGGGATCAAATTAACCAGCATTTTTAACGCAATTCGCACACGGCCTTAGAATTGAAACAAAATTATTAAAAATTAACCATATTTTTGGTTAATTTTTAATAATTTTGTTTCAGTTCTAAGTCGATGGCAATAAATTACATCTTGTTTTAAAGGTTAAACTTCATGCTTTGAAGTATGATGGTATAAATAACATTTCAAAGTCAATTTTAAAAAAATAAAATTATTTATTGTCTTAAAATTGATTTTTTACAAAGTTTTGCATTGAGTGCAATTTTTTTTACCAATGTTCAACGCTTTTACATCAAGGATACCTATGTCACATTTACGTTTTAACGTATACCTACCTCTGAAACGGTGAAAGATACTTCAAATATGTATGAGAACAAGTTGTAAATAGGTATAGGTAGGTACTCAACACCTCTGAAACGGTGAAAGATTGTTAAGGAAAAATGAAAAAGCACAATTGATTTCAAGGGTATACTGTTTATTTCAATGGTTATCGAGAGACTAAATAGCAAAAGTACTGAAGGTACATAATACATGTTACAAACTGCATGTTTGTGAAATATCCCATCCTACCCTATTCTCCCTTACAGCTCTTTACGAGTACGAAAAGTTCATCCAAAACACATACAAATTCAAACCGTTGGTAGTTGGAGGTACTTTTCCATATTTGAGAAGAAACTCCGAAAAACCATTTGGAAAAGCTTTCCTCCAATACCCGAATATTGATTGTAAACGCCATCACATAAAGTACCTAGAAGCTGTGAAAGTATAATAAAATAAAGGGAAAGATTTAAAATAAAGAAAAAGCCTGTATCTGAAAAAGTTTCATATAAAGTTTCATAGTAAAGCGGAAAAGTTTAAAAAAAAAATATTTAAAAAGTGAAAATTAACCCCAAGGGAAGCGAGCGCAAAAGGCCGGAAAAAAAAATAATAAAGTGAAAGATAAACCAACAAGGTGACATTTTTGCTAACTAGGTATATATTATGTAGCTTACTTATATGTATTTTTTTTTTAGGAAATTATCCTAATTATATACAAAGATAATTTAAGTGTAGTTTTACTTCACCTACTGTATGAAGGGACAAAATTTATAAAATGTGCATCGAAAGAATAACCCTCGAATTCCTGCATAAAAAATTATTTAATTCAACGCCGGCATTTAAAACTGAGTTGAAATAAGTCCGTTGGTACAACTTGAACAAACAATCATCAATTGTTATAATTTCCCGTGGTGCGACGTCAGAGCATCCGCTCAGGGATCAATACGTCTCAAGTTCAAATCTCGGCTGCTTCAATTAGTCTTTTTTTTTTTGTATATGTATATAGATGCATATATATCTTTGTTGTGTTCTAAATATTTAGAAGCATTTAAAGGTTTTTTTTGTAAAAGGACCAAGTATATATAATAAGTAAACAACTTAAAAGGTCTTATAAAAATAAACAGGCACAACGAGATCCAGAAGTGTATGCTGTGGCCACATCATCGCGTCGCTGGAATCAAACGCCACTTACTTGGTAAGTCAAACAAATTAACCTGTTTCTTTTAAGTATTTGGTATATTATATATATAAAGGGTTTCTATATTGGTTCGGGGACAAATGTTTCTTAAAATCTAATTAAATAAATTGACACCAAAGTTGTGTATATTTAAAACAAGATATTTACACACATATAAACATATACAAACGAAATAAAAATACAATACGAAGTTCTCAAAGCAAATACCTATTATTACTTCAATTTTTTTTGTTATTCATTTTTTTTGCTTTTCATTTTATGTTGGTCAAGAGTTGCAAATTCTAAACATAATAAATATATGTTAAAACTTAAATCAAAAATTGTTGTGAATTACCTACATATATGAGAAGTAGTTTTGTAGTTACAATTAAAATGCTTAATAAAATTGCAAATGTCAGTTGAACTTAAATATCTATTAAAAATGGTTTAATTTAAAGTTTAGGATTATGGATGAGGATCATTAAAATGGAAAGGGTTTAAGATGGGATAGAGGAAGCGGAAGATGGCAAGGTAAGGGGTTGTCAAGGCGAGTACGGCAACCATGGTTGGGTGGGTAGAGGCAAATTTCTCGTGCGTCCTTAACACCATGACGCAAAGACTGGCATGATTTTGTATGCGCGGTTCCGATAGGGGTCAAGTACCTACGTCCTCCGACGAGCAGTAGGCCGGTCAAGCATGCCAGCACTGACCCCGACGGCAAGGAAGGAATCCGCAACAATGGCGCCCGCAACGTGTTGTTTCGCTACTGCAAAGTAGCAAATCTGTAAAGGTCGAGATAGGTAGTTTGTTTTGTTTTCATTTGATTTAGATTTTTTAAATTTTTTAAATTTTTTTTTTGATTTCTTTTAACTTTAATTTTTTTTTACTTTGTTTTGATTTTGATTTTGAGGAGCTGACTTTCCTCATAAGTCCCAGTATCCGAGGCATGACCTTGGTACTGCGTTTGCGATGAGGTAGGTCAGTTCTAAAATACACATACATGGTGTTTAGCAGTCTGAGTCATAAAGCTGGCAGATTATATGCTAGCATTAATGCCCAGATGTGCGAAGATCATATACATAAAAATAATTATGGAAGAGCCACAGATGATTCATGTTGAGTTTTCAAGTGCACCTTCCATCTACATAAGCGAATTTTCTAGAGTCGATTTGTAATCAAGTTTTGGTTGCAAATCGTCCTAGAAAAGATAGCATATTTTTTTTCGTAGAGTAGTTTAAATTGTTAACGTAGTTTATTTAATTTTTTTTTCTTCTATCTCGGCTCGTAGAACTTTGCCATCTTTCGTTTTCAATATTTCATCTTCTTTCCAGAGTAGGTGATACTCATCCAGATCCATATATGATATAGTTTTTTTTTAATAAAAGAAGGCTCAAGAACATTTATTTTTTTTTGCATTGAGTATTTAAGTAAAGTGCGTTTTACTTCATATTAATTTTGGGATTTTTTTTTATAATACCTACATTTGTTATTTTTGTTGATATATGCGGTGAAGTCGAGTTGTTTTTCACTATAAACAAATATTTTGTTGGCATTATTTTTTGTATATATGCACTATATTATTTTTATTAAATTTTTCTTTTAATTCATTATTCATTTTATATTCATTCATTTAGCATTTATCA
This sequence comes from Baccha elongata, assembly GCA_951217065.1. Taxonomy (NCBI): domain Eukaryota; kingdom Metazoa; phylum Arthropoda; class Insecta; order Diptera; family Syrphidae; genus Baccha; species Baccha elongata. Next base: position 1,117,956 of record CATNUY010000181.1, on the reverse strand, counting down.
TTGCGTTCATTTAGTAATTTTCATTTTAATTTAGTATTTGTAACTTTAGTTTTTTTTAGTTAGTGAGTAGTAATAGTTAGATAGATTAGATTAAAGTGTAGATTGTATTTTTTTTTCTTTAAATTTGTAAAAGATAATTTTCTTAAGTTTTTTTTTGTAAACTGTTTAATAAATAGTTAGATAAGTTTTAGGTTTAGTTTTACATAGGTTTATTTAGTGATAGATTCATTTTATTTGCATTATCATTTCATTTATTTCAATCATCTGTCATTTTCATTTCATTTAATTACCTCATCACTTTCATACATCATGTCATAATCATATTTCATTTTATTTGGTTTAGCTTAATTTAGTTTAGAGTTATTTTTTTTATAGTGTTTATATTTAGGTATTATCATTTTAATAGAATTAGTTAATTTAATAAATTCTTTTAGTTGTTAGTTTAGCTGAAAGTTATTTCTTTTTGTAAATAGGTAGTAATTAGTTTTTTTTATATAAAATTTGGTCTTACCAGAATTACCAAGTGACAATTTTTTTTATTATTTTTCTAGTTTCTCGATTGTTTCCTTTGCTTCTTTCCCTTGTTTCTCGTTTGCTTCACTTGCAATTTTTGTGAAGACCTGTCAAATAGTTGTTATTTTTTTTTGTTCTGAATATTTTTTTGTGGTCTTGGTTCATTCTGCTTGGTGAAAGCTTAATGAGTTACAATCTTCCTAAGCATCGGTATTTTACTCGTTCTGTTTCAAGGTCCCTAAGGGAAGGAACCTTTTTGCAGAGTTCTGAGAGATTCCACCAGACGGTGAATCGTCTTAGTTTTGAAGACTCTCTCGACTCTGAATTTGAACATTCGGTAGACATCATGTCAACCCATAATGACCAGTCCGACCATTCGGTCAATGATGTAGAGGAAACTTTGTCAGCAGGTCCGGCTGGTGTTGCGACAGAGAGTATAGATGACTTGGCCACTCGAATAGATAAATTAATAATGGTAAACCAAGTCCGTCTTTTCCAACAAATGGAACCTTCGCTCCGAACAGCATTTTTCTGAACTTGGGCAGCCCCTTAATCCACAAATTGTTAGAGGAGCAGTGAATTATTTGCCAACAAATATGTTTCCACCTATTCCGGACACGGCACACAGTGTACCTTCTGGTTCACGAGGTTCATTGTATGCGCCTGAATCATGCCGTTTGGACAGGTGGAACATAAAGTATGACGGTAGTGACAACATTTCCGATTTTCTCTTCAAGGTCGAAAGGTTGCAAGCTTCGTCAAACTACAGTGACGTGCAAATTTGTACCAATTTCCATTCGTTATTGGGAGGAAAAGTCAACGATTGGTATTGGCCTTTCCTGCGCAAAAATCCCACTGCTAGCTTGAACCAAATTAAAATCGCCTTGAAGGAAGAATTCGGCCGCAAAGAAAATGATGTCGACGTCTATATGCGCCTGCTCACTCGTAAGCAAGGATTTAAGGAATCTTTTGATGATTTCTTTAGCTCAGTCGTTGGTCTGAATGACCGTTTAAATGAACCTTTCGATTCAATGAAGCTAATTGAAATCATCAAAAGCAACGCTCGTGAAAAGATCGGTGAAGTGTTGTTAGCAGCGAGTGTTTCGAGCTTGGATCAACTCAAATCTAAAGCAAGAGAAACCGAACGTTTCTTAGCTAGACGCACTGCTCAAAGAACCGTTCATGAAATCCATTTGGAGGAAAAGATTCCAATATTCTACAATTACTAAGTGATTGTTAGATAGATATTCAAAAATAATCTTATTACTATAAAGATTTAATTATTTATTGTTTAATTAACTTGTGTTATAAGTTTGAAAAATAAAAACAATAAAAAAACTAAAAATAGCCAAATTATTTATTTAATTAAATTTTAAAGGTTTTGTGGCCTTTATACTCCAAGCTACATATGTGTTTCGCATTGGTGTTATGTTAAACATAACTTGTGTTATGTTAAACTTTTATTTCAAAAGGATGTTATGTATTTACACTGCTAACTTTCTGCTCTTTCTTTAAATTTTGATTTTTGAAATAAAATTTCAAACAACATGATGTTATATATTTAAGTACCTACAATACATACAACTATATAAGTGCCTGATTAATGCTCGATTCATAAGTATTTTACATCAAAACGCTTACTGATTGAAAATTGTTGTGATTGTTTCTCCTTTTCTTTTTAACTTAAAAAAAATATATATGGGAGGATGGTCCACCAATGACACTTCTTAATACGTACATAGGTACCTAGATAATATCTAACGTTTCAATACTTTTTGTATAGTATCTATACCTATCTTATTTAAACTTCACTATAAGACTATTTTTTCAATAAGCATTTAACGATTAAGATGATGAGGTAATATACCTTATTACCTACGTCATCTTTAGTTAACTTTCACACTTATTTCCATTTAAAACAACCAAATATTTAGCATTTGATCTTCATTTCAATGAATATTTTTTAACAGAAAGTACTTACACTAGGTATCTTTTCAAATTTAATACCTTTGACATAATATGTGAACGACACGATCATCCATTAGATCATAACGGAAATTGACCAAACTTTATTACTTTCCTGTTCGACTATTTGTTTACACGATTCCAATCATAAAATCGAATCACAGCAACGGATAAGTACCAGACGACATATGATACCCTTTGCACACGACACTTAATGAGATGAATGATATACATGCGAGAATGAATAATCATACTCCAGGAAACTAACGGGAGATGCCAAGATGCTGATTCATCATACCCCAGCTCCCATCATATGATAAGTTAGATATAAGAATTGAAATGTATTCTGAGTTAGTCTATAAGAGATACTCGAGTCTTTAAGAGATACTCGAGTCTATAAGTAATATTCAAGTTAATAAGTGTTGAAGTTTAAATAAAGTTTTTTAAAAGACATTTCATGTAACGTGAACAATAATTGGCGACCGTGACAGGACAAACACAATTTCTTGTAAACCTGAAAAAATAAAGTAAGGGAGAATTGCTAGTTGGCTCGCGAGTGTAATTTATAAAAAAAAACAGAAAATAAAAAGTATGTTTTAAAAAAATTTATTCAGTGCGAGAACAAAATAAATAATTATCCTTCACAGAAAAGAGAAAAAAATTTAAAAATTATCCAAAAATAAGGAGAAAAATAAAACAATAAAAAAAGTATCCTATTAATAGGAGAAAAAGGAATAATAATTTTTAATCAGTGATTACGTTGTCATTAAAAAAAATTAAATTACATCAAAGTGAAAATTCTATTTAAAAAAAAAAAATAATAAAAAAAATATATCGAAGTGAAAATTCCATTTAAAAAAAAATAAAATAAAAAATATATTAAAGTAAAAAATTCTTAAAAAAAAAAAAGAAAAAAAAAGAAAAAGTGATAACTATATTAAATACACAAGTTCTAAATTTTTTTAATGGAAAAAATAAGTGAAGATAAGGCAAAAATAGAATTAATAGAAAGAATAAAAAATAAAACAAGTCTTTAAAGACCACAAAGAAGACGTTGAAAATAACAACATTTAGGACGACAAAGTTTAGTGATTACAAAACAAAAAAAAAAAACATATATTAAGAAGTGTTTTTTTTTTTTTTTTTTTGCATTTTAATTCATTTTTTATTTTTTCATTTTCTTATATCTATCTTAATGCTAGACAAAAAATCTTAAACAACTAGCTTACATATTAACTTAACTAACTTACTGGCCCCATACGGGCGCTCTAAATTATACTATGACTATATTTAAAAAAATGCCTTTCGGCGTAAAGACTACTCTTAATTTAAAATTCAATATTACTTAAACCTAAACAAGAAAATTCTTTAAAAAACTTGTTTTTCAAGACATTATTTTATTTTATTTAAAAACTTAAAAGTACCCTCTACCTAAATAAAACTAAAATATACGTAAAATATACGTAATAATTATACCTAAATAACTTAAAACTACTTAAAATACTTAAAATAACTTAAAACTAGAACAGCCACCAGCAGCCTTTTTTTTTTTTTTTTTTTTTTTTTTTTTTTTTTTTTTTGCGCTCAAGCACATATCCACAAACATGCAATTTTTGGATTTTTTATATTTTTTTGGTGCCACCGTCCTGTCCTACTTAATCTACCTAGTTATACCTTAGAAATACGTAGGTCGGCCAAGGCAACAACCTCGACTAACCATCAATATCAAGGTGGTCACCCAACCACCAGTATTTTTTAGCTTGCTTATTCAAGTCCTTTTTGTCCCGAAGGGGCACAGCTCTACTGAACCGCAGACGCTCTGCTCCGTTCCTAGAGCCGACGTCTCGACCATACAGGATTCGCCGATCCACAGTTCTTCGGCCGACGTGGTAGATTAACGGAACCGCCAATCTATCCTGTATAAGCCCCCGACTGTCTAAATAGAGGAATGTCTCGGGCGGGATGAAACCGTTAAGACAAACGCTCTCACTATATTCTTCATTGGGGTAATAAGCCCCGAAAATAAGTCCATTGACTGAGGTCATCGCTCTTGCAATGTGACCCCGAATCAGCTTAATTAAAAAGTTATCTATCCTGTTTATATTGGCCCCGTTGTATAAGACCTCGTTGGCATAATAATGTTTGTACTCCGACTCTGGTGTTCTGTGTAATCCAAGACAGGTCCTAAGACACTGTCTCTCAAACACCCGAATCTTTTCCATTTGAGATGGGGCAACGTTAAACCACACAGGGCACCCATAGGCAATCATCGGCCGGATGAGGGCCATGTAGCAAATCACCTTTACCCTGTTTTCAAGGCGGCTGCTATAAAACAACCGTCTTGTCAGAGCAAACGCTCCCCTAGCTCTGGCCAGAGAAGCATCTATATGTCGATTGAAATATAGATACTGATCTAGCCAGATACCAAGGTACTTTACCACATCTTTACTCGCCAATTGATGTCCACTCGGTCCAACGATCACTAGATTTCTCCAGTTCTTTCTTGTATCCCTAGAAGCCTTAGACAAAGGGGTTCTAAACAGGATAGTTTCTGATTTCTGAAAGTTAATTTTTAACTTCCAGTCATCACAATATCGCTGAATCTTGTCGAAGTCACGCTGCAAGAGAATTCTGATGACTTCAACTTTTGGACCCGTCCTGTACGCTACAAGGTCATCGGCATACGCAATCGCATGAGTGAGACTACCTATCAGATCGCTGGTGTAAATACTAAAAAGAATCGGTGAGTTCACAGCTCCTTGCTGTAGACCGTTTTTAATATCAAAAGTTGTGGTCGAAGTTACATTGCCACTTTTGACAACAAACTTTCTACCATTGAGCATGTCATGAAGCATATACAACAGTGGTTTACTTATGCCAAATCTGGTTAACTTCAGATAAAGACCCTCTAACCATACGGTGTCGAAAGCCTTCTCTAAATCAACAAGAACGGCACCTGTGCATTGATTTTTCGCTTTGTTCCATTGAACATCAGAAACTAACTTAGACGCGGCATGAATAGTGTCATGTCCCGCCTTAAAGCCAAACTGATTGTCTGGAATAATATTCTTGTCCTCAGCCCACTTGAACAGAGCTCTATTGAGAATCTTTTCGAATACCTTACTGATACTTGGAAGAAGACTTATCGACCGAAGATTTGCCGGATTGGAGCTGTCCTTTCCCTTTTTGGGGAGAGGATGGACCACAGCTGTCTTCCAACTCACTGGATAATATGCATTATTCAATGCGTTGTTAAACAGTGTGGTATAAATGTCTATGGCTTCCTCAGGGAGATGTCGTAACACAATGTTGGGTATACCATCGACCCCCGCAGATTTCTTTTTCTTTAATGTTTGAAAAATTAACTGAATTTCTACCTTCGAAATTAACAATGAACTGGGTCCATTTCGCTCGGCGATGGTGGCGTTTGCCAAGTTTTCGTCATTGAACCCGGTGAAACCAGTGTTCTCAGATCGCCATTGCGTTATGTTATTTCCAAGGTAGAAGTTGTGTAGTAGGGCTCTGTTCTCCAGGTCATGATTCGGACGAATGCCAGCATTCACCTTATACACTTGCTGGAAAGCAGCCCCCACAGCCTCTACCTTTTCCTGAGGATCTTCTATCATATAATAATTATCATCGAAAACGGCACCTTCCGGATCAATTCCCGCAATCGTTAGTACGTCTTCGTTATCTGTTGTCCTCTGGAGTTTAAGACATGGAAGATCGTTTTGATCATTTCTTCTAAATATCTTATTTATTTGGGGAAACATACTAGGGTCGCTAGAATTAACAGCCCGAATTCTGTTATCCCAATATAAATTAATAGATAATCTATAGTTTTGTCTAATCAGAACGTTAATGTTTTTGATCGACGACTTCAATGTCCTAATCTCCAGATCACGTGTGTCCGTGAATCGTCTGTACAGAAGTTTCAATCTAGTCAGTAGTCCACTTTTTTGTCGGTGTAGTGCGTCGATTGTCGCGTTCTTGTATAAACCAGTAGAGTCTTGTTCCTTATATTTTGGGATTGTTTTGTCCATTGTTCGTTTTATAGTCGTATCCATTTTAGTCAGGAACCCGTCGATCTCGACGTTCGTCAGGTTTCTGTCATTTGGTGGAGAAATGTCATCGGAACGTATTTCTCTTGTCAAGGCGTTGGAGAAGCGTGGCCAGCGCGTCTTACTGAAATTGTAAGAGTGCACAGGCACATACTCATCCAACTCCACAAGTTCGCTCGGAAGCTGTATTACGGTGGCAAGTCCGCAGTGATCACTGTCGTATTCAATCGTTCGTAAACAGTTTCTTGTCTGTTGATTTGTTGCGTCAGTTATAACTAGTCGTGAGTCAAGCAGTAAAAGATCCAGAAAACTACCACTTCTCGGAAATGACGGTCTATCTGTAGCCAGAAGGTCGATCCTACACTCAACACTGTATCGACCCATCCAATTAAAAAGATGGTTCCCTCTAGAATTTTGAATTTGGTTTCCCCAATCTACATGTTTAAAATTAGCTGGCTGAGGTGCGTCAGGTGCGTACACCGCGATTGTGTACATTCTTTTCCCCTGCTGGAGAGGAATGCAAACGATGCAGGCTTCTAGCAACCCGAATCTTCGCACTTCACTATTATATATAACTTTATGATTAATACCCTTTCGTATGAAGATTGCGACCCCACCCCCTTGTGAGGAGTTGGGCCGATCCCTTCTTACGATATTGTAATTTTTATTAGTCAGTTTGTGTTTCTGGTTTAGCTTAGTTTCGCTAGCCATAAACACATCAGGACTTTGGTCTTGCAGCAAATGAAAGAGGTTTGCTCTACGTTCGGTCCTAATCAGCGAATTTACATTCACAGCTAAGATCTTAAAGGGTCGCTCAGGCAGCGCGCCTTTAACCATTTCGCGTTGCCGGCAGAATAGAGTAGAGGTAATCCACCCTAGCCGCCTGCTCCCTGATCTGTTTTTGCACGTCGGTTAACTGACCATGAATGGTCAGCAACACCTGCATCAGATCTTAAGAAGTGTTTGCCTTATATGGTAATATTTAAAGAGGTATTACACATGTTCTAAAAATAGAACAAGTGACCCATAGTGGTGAGTGACTCAAAAGTCACAGTTTAATAAAAACGGAATTGTGAAATTATATTCAGTTCGAAAAGTAACGTTGCGCGAAACGAACGTGTAAAATTAATAGATAATCAAGTGAATAAAAAGTAGACTACTAAAGGGCACAACTACAAAGTGAAACTAAAAATAAAAGTTATCATTGTTGTATGCTCCAACAAAAAAATATATAATAGACAGTAAAAAAAAAGAAAAAAAAGAACAAATCAACAAGAAAGCAGCAACAGCACCAATATATATATATAGTAAGAAATTTTAACATTTACATATACACATAAGTATTCAATTATAAAAAAATTTTGGCAATTAAATATTAGTATACGAATTGGTTATTTATTGAAAATATTTGATTTTAGTTGATTTAAATATATATCTATATATATTGAAGTTACTTTTGAAAAATCTATTAATTCTGGACGACCTACTGATTAAATTTAAAAAATTAAATATGACGACCAACATAACAGAAGACACGATTACTAGGCTTATAGCTTCTAGTACATCTACGTTGAAAGCACAGGTAGCCGCGTTACAAAAAAACTTTAGAAGGCATTACAAATGCTGCTTTAGTAACTGAGTATGAAACTCAGAAAATTGATGAATCCCTTAACTGTACCGAAACATTAGAGGTAATTAGGTCCTTACCTGAATTTTCAGGAAATGCAGGTACCTATGTTAGCTGGCGAGGAGCCGCTAATAACTCAATGAGCTTAAATTTAAAAGGCAGCAAAAGATATTTTGCAGCTTTGACAATTTTAAGAAATAAAATAACATTAAATGCAAATGATATATTAACAAATCATGGTACCGTCTTGAATTTCGACGCCATCATTGCAAGATTAGACTTTGCCTATGCTGACAAGCGTCCAGCTCATATAATTGAGCAAGAGTTAAGTGTGTTGCGTCAAGGCAACTCCTCTTTAATTGATTATTATAATTTAGTCAATACGAAACTTACTCTATTAATAAACAAGACCATAATGACTCATGGTACTGATACAAAATTGACAAAAGAACTCAATGAGGCAAATCGCAAAAATGCCTTACGTATTTTCATTACTGGGCTTAACGCTCCCTTATCAAATATATTGTTTTCCTTGTCACCCGATGATCTTCCTAGTGCTTTAGCAAGAGCACAAGAGTTAGAATCAAACAATGTACGAGCTAATTTTGCTCTACCATTCCATCGCGCTCATGCGTCATCGTCTGGTCATCCACGAGACTCAACGATGCAAAATAATTTGAGATTCCCACCAAGGAATAATCATCCAAATCAACAACGATTCCCGAAGCCGGAACCTATGCAACTTGGTAGTTCTGCCCACAGACCACTACCACAAAGATATAATAATAATAATTACAACAACAACAATTACAATAATAACAATCACAACAACAACAACAATCATTTTCAACAGCGTCAACATCAGCCACGTTGGTCTAAACCCAACTACAATACATACAACAATCCAACAAGGCCTGTATTCAAAAGAGAACCCGATGCAAGTTTGCATCGTTCATCACAAACAACACCTCACAAAGTGGAGCGTGTAAATAATTTAAACGAAGATGGTTTTTTAGACGAAACCCAGGATTGCAGTCCACGAGGGAAATTAAAAAGTTTAATTGATTCAGGAGCAACTAGTTGCTACTGCAAGCCAAATGTGCTTGAAAACAAACAAACCTTAATTATAAAAAAAGAGTAAGAACAATTAATGGATCTACATTGATTCATTATTTTTATGAAGTTTTAATTTTTGATAGAATTGTTAGATTTTATGAATTAGAGAATCTAGAGGCAGATTTACTGATAGGCTGCAATTTACTTCAAAGTGCACAAATTAAATTGGACTTTGAAAATGAGGTACTAAAATATAAAAATAGAATTGAAAAAATTTATATTCCTGAAGATGAATGTAACGTTATGAATAATATTAATAATAATGCTAACATAGATTTGTTAGCCAAACAAATCAAAAAGAAAATAGGGGAAATGCATTCTCGAATAGATTTGACTTTACCCTTTAGAACAGACGTAAGAGCAGGACTTACAGGATATTATAGAAAATTTATTAAAAACTATGCAGGTATAGCAAAACCTTTGACTAAATACTTAGCGGGAGAAAATGGAAGAGTATCCCAGTATATATCAAAGAAAACCGACATAGATTTAGATAAAGAAGCTTTAGAAGCATTTAAAACACTAAAAAAACATTTAGTGAATGAAGTAGAATTAACACAGCCAAATTTTGACAAAAAATTCGTATTAACAACTGACGCTTCCAATGACGCAATCGGTGGAGTATTATTACAAGATGATAAGCCCATCACATTTATTTCTAAAACGTTAAATAAAACGGAAAAAAATTACGCTACAAATGAGAAAGAGTTATATGCCATTGTATGGGCATTGAAAAACCTTCGAAACTACCTTTACGGAGTTTCCAATTTAGAAATACATACAGACCATCAACCTTTGACCTTTGCTGTTTCTCCACGAAACCCTAATGCTAAAATGAAAAGATGGCACTCAATCATTGAGGAATATGCTCCTAAAATGATATACAAACCAGGTAGCACTAACGTAGTAGCTGACGCACTTTCTAGACAAAATTTAAATAATTTAACTGATAGTTCATCAACAGATGCAACTGTACATTCTGCAGAGAGCAGCGATAATATCATAATTTTACAAACGAATAAACCTTTCAATGATTTCAAACAACAATTTATGATTGCAAAAGGTAACTACAAGGTTACAGCTCATGAAAAAGTTCAAAATTTTCCAAATAAAACCAGACATATCATTGAACATGATACGATCGAAAATTTAATAATTATTTTAAAAAAATTTATTTAATGTATATCTCCTGAAGATATTTACGAAAGTAAGCCAATGTTGCTTAAAACTTTCAATAACAAATTTATTCAATGTAAGATATTTCCTAATGACGTAACTAATACAGAAGACCAAGCTTTTTTTTTTTTTTTTTTTTTTTTTTTGTTTTATAATTCATTTTTTTTATTTTCAATTTAACTTATATCTACTTAAATGCTAGACAAAAACCTTAAAAACTAGCTTACCGAATAACTTAACTAACTTACTGGCCCCATGCGGGCGCTCTAAATTATACTATAACTATATATTAAAAATGCCTTTCGACGTAAAAACTAACTTAAATTAAAATTCAATATTTCTTAAAACTAAACGAGAAAATTCTTAAAAACTCGTTTTTCTATGAGAAAGAAGACCAAGCTTCTATAGTGCAACAAACACATACAAGAGCACATAGAAATTACAGGGAAAATTTAAAACAAATATACGATACCTATTATTGGCCTAATATGCGAAAACAATTTAGAGAATACGCCAGAAATTGTGAAATTTGTAACAAGTACAAATATGATAGACATCCACAACGGATACCAATTGGAGAGGCTCCAATTCCAGAGAGGGAAGGGGAATACCTAAACATAGATATATTTTCAGAACAACAAATAAAATATTTGACATGCATAGATGCATATTCTAAATTCGTAGTAGTAAAACCACTTGAAGACAAGTTAAATTTAGAAAACAAAGTTTTAGAGTTTTTAAAAATTTTTCCAAATTGCAAAAAAATTACATTAGATAATGAGAGAGGATTTAAATCAAATGTATTTAAAAATTTAATGGATAGATTAAATATACAACTTTATTTTTGTGATCCAGGACACAGTTCAACAAATGGTCAGATAGAAAGAATTCATTCTACGCTAGCAGAAATGACTAGGTGTATAAAAGATGAATATGAAATTATTGACACAACTGAAGCTTTACTTAGAGCAGTCCAACAATACAACCAAACAATACATTCAGTAACAAATTCCAAACCATTTGAAATCCTTTACAACAAAATTTCCCATGATAGCTTACCACCTAAATTAAAAGAGGTACAAAGTAAAATGTTAGATAGAAATAATGCAAAAAGGAAATTAAAAACTTATAAGCCTAAAGATGTAATTTATGAAAAAATTCTTCAATTTCAGAATAAAAATAAAATAAGTAATAAATATAAAAAGCAGGTAGTTAGAGAAGACTTAGGAAATAAAATAAGAACTAAGAATAAAATTATACATAAGGAAAATATTAAAAGTTAAATTACTTTTACTGTTTCAGAAAAATGGAAACTGCAACATTAATTTTACTTTGGCAACTACTGATATAGTGGATTATACGAGGGAAAATTATTTACTTTTGGAAAATGGCAATACTGCACTTTATAATGAATACGGAACAATTTTCCATGTTACAAACATAACGTATTTCGAAAACATACTAAAAGAAACAGAATCCGAAATAAACAAAAATTATTTCAAAATTACATTAAATGAAAATGATGACGATTTAATGGATCCGAGTAGAGATTCAGATATAACAATAATTAAATCACTTTTAGGACAGCTTAGATTGACAAAAAGATATAAAAGAGGAATAAATGAAATAGGTACAGTATGGAAATGGATTTCAGGTTCACCTGACCATGACGATTTAATTTTAATAAAAAACAAACTATCTGAACTTACAATAAATAACAATAAACAGTTTGTAACAAATTCCGAAATTTTTGATGCAATACGGAAACTATCAAAATCTATTCATAAAATAGAAAACGATGGACATTTGAGATTAGCTAAAGAGAGAAATAAATTAATGTTGATAGAATTACAAAATATAGTTCAAACCATAGCTTTGTCCAAATCAGGAACTTTAAACCCTGCAATATTAAATTTACAAGATATTAGAGAAATTACAAAACATGAACATGGTTACATGACTATTACAGACTTAATAGACGTTTCAGAGTTCAAAATTATTCAAAATGAAGATTTAATTGTTATTTTCATTAAATATTTAATAATAATAAAAATTGTAAGCTTTACGAAGCAAGGGCCATAAGCCAAGCAGATGGAAAACTTTTAATAAATAAAGAAATTGCCAAATGTGAAAATGAATATATAAATATTCAAAATTGTAAAATAGAATTAAGATATACATTTTGTAAATTAGCTTATAATGAGACATGTTTGTCAAATTTATTAAATAACAAAAAAGCTAATTGCAATAAAATAAGAGAAAAAAATTTAGATTAAGAAATTATTAAAGATGGAGCAATTTTATTATCCGGAGAACACATTGTGGACAACACAACAATAAATGGAGTTTACTTAATCAGCTTTCTCAACGAAACAACATTTGATGGCAAAATTTACGACAACCCAACATCACTTATACAAAATTATCTTAAAACATATACCATTGACAAATATGAAATTGAAAATTATTTCGAATCACTTGACGAGAACCTAAAATTCAATAACATCAATTTAATAGAACAACTTCAAATTGAAGCATCCAATAGTCCCATCATCACGTCATTTACATTAATGGTCATTATAGCGGTCATAGGAACTAGCATTGTTTATTACTTCAAGATGAAATCATCCCAACAAACCAATCAAATAGATTTGGAAGAAATGCGGTTCAGCAGACTCTTGAAAAGAGTAGAAGAGCTTACAGAAGAAGCGGGACGTTCTTCTTAAAGATGGAGGGGTGTTAACGACATGATTATCCATTAGATCATAACGGAAATTGACCAAACTTTATTACTTTCCTGTTCGACTATTTGTTTACACGATTCCAATCATAAAATCGAATCACAGCAACGGATAAGTACCAGACGACATATGATACCCTTTGCACACGACACTTAATGAGATGCATGCTATACATGCGAGAATGAATCATCATACTCCAGGAAACTAACGGGAGATGCCAAGATGCTGATTCATCATACCCCAGCTCCCATCATATGATAAGTTAGAGATAAGAATTGAAATGCATTCTGAGTTAGTCTATAAGAGATACTCGAGTCTTTAAGAGATACTCGAGTCTATAAGTAATATTCAAGTTAATAAGTGTTGAAGTTTAAATAAAGATTTTTAAAAGACATTTCATGTAACGTGAACAATAATTGGCGACCGTGACAGGACAAACACAATTTCTTGTAAACCTGAAAAAATAAAGTAAGGGAGAATTGCTAGTTGGCTCGCAAGTGTAATTTATAAAAAAAAACAGAAAATAAAAAGTATGTTTTAAAAAAATTTATTCAGTGCGAGAACAAAATAAATAATTATCCTTCACAGAAAAGAGAAAAAAATTTAAAAATTATCCAAAAATAAGGAGAAAAATAAAACAATAAAAAAAGTATCCTATTAATAGGAGAAAAAGGAATAATAATTTTTAATCAGTGATTACGTTGTCATTAAACAAAAATTAAATTATATCAAAGTGAAAATTCTATTTAAAAAAAAAAATAATAAAAAAAATATATCGAAGTGAAAATTCCATTTAAAAAAAAATAAAATAAAAAATATATTAAAGTAAAAAATTCTTAAAAAAAAAAAGAAAAAAAAAAGAAAAAGTGATAACTATATTAAATACACAAGTTCTAATTTTTTTTAATGGAAAAAATAAGTGAATATAAGGCAAAAATAGAATTAATAGAAAGAATAAAAAATAAAACAAGTCTTTAAAGAACACAAAGAAGACGTTGAAAATAACAACATTTAGGACGACAACGTTTAGTGATTACAAAACAAAAAAAAAAAAAAACATATATTAAGAAGTGTTTGCCTTATATGGTAATATTTAAAGAGGTATTACACATGTTCTAAAAATAGAACAAGTGACCCATAGTGGTGAGTGACTCAAAAGTCACAGTTTAATAAAAACGGAATTGTGAAATTATATTCAGTTCGAAAAGTAACGTTGCGCGAAACGATAATATATAGATAATCAAGTGAATAAAAAGTAGACTACTAAAGGGCACAACTAAAAAGTGAAACTAAAAATAAAAGTTATCATTGTTGTATGCTCCAACAAAAAAATATATAATAGACAGTAAAAAAAAAAAAAAAAAAAAAACAAAGAACAAATCAACAAGAAAGCAGCAACAGCACCAATATATATATATAGTAAGAAATTTTAACATTTACATATACACATAAGTATTTAATTATAAAAAAATTTTGGCAATTAAATATTAGTATACGAATTGGTTATTTATTGAAAATATTTGATTTTAGTTGATTTAAATATATATCTATATATATTGAAGTTACTTTTGAAAAATCTTTTAATTCTGGACGACCTACTGATTAAATTTAAAAAATTAAATATGACGACCAACATAACAGAAGACACGATTACTAGGCTTATAGCTTCTAGTACATCTACGTTGAAAGCACAGGTAGCCGCGTTACAAAAAAACTTTAGAAGGCATTACAAATGCTGCTTTAGTAACTGAGTATGAAACTCAGAAAATTGATGAATCCCTTAACTGTACCGAAACCTTAGAGGTAATTAGGTCCTTACCTGAATTTTCAGGAAATGCAGGTACCTATGTTAGCTGGCGAGGAGCCGCTAATAACTCAATGAGCTTATATTTAAAAGGCAGCAAAAGATATTTTGCAGCTTTGACAATTTTAAGAAATAAAATAACATTAAATGCAAATGATATATTAACAAATCATGGTACCGTCTTGAATTTCGACGCCATCATTGCAAGATTAGACTTTGCCTATGCTGACAAGCGTCCAGCTCATATAATTGAGCAAGAGTTAAGTGTGTTGCGTCAAGGCAACTCCTCTTTAATTGATTATTATAATTTAGTCAATACGAAACTTACTCTATTAATAAACAAGACCATAATGACTCATGGTACTGATACAAAATTGACAAAAGAACTCAATGAGGCAAATCGCAAAAATGCCTTACGTATTTTCATTACTGGGCTTAACGCTCCCTTATCAAATATATTGTTTTCCTTGTCACCCGATGATCTTCCTAGTGCTTTAGCAAGAGCACAAGAGTTAGAATCAAACAATGTACGAGCTAATTTTGCTCTACAATTCCATCGCGCTCATGCGTCATCGTCTGGTCATCCACGAGACTCAACGATGCAAAATAATTTGAGATTCCCACCAAGGAATAATCATCCAAATCAACAACGATTCCCGAAGCCGGAACCTATGGAACTTGGTAGTTCTGCCCACAGACCACTACCACAAAGATATAATAATAATAATTACAACAACAACAATTACAATAATAACAATCACAACAACAACAACAATCATTTTCAACAGCGTCAACATCAGCCACGTTGGTCTAAACCCAACTACAATACATACAACAATCCAACAAGGCCTGTATTCAAAAGAGAACCCGATGCAAGTTTGCATCGTTCATCACAAACAACACCTCACAAAGTGGAGCGTGTAAATAATTTAAACGAAGATGGTTTTTTAGACGAAACCCAGGATTGCAGTCCACGAGGGAAATTAAAAAGTTTAATTGATTCAGGAGCAACTAGTTGCTACTGCAAGCCAAATGTGCTTGAAAACAAACAAACCTTAATTATAAAAAAAGAGTAAGAACAATTAATGGATCTACATTGATTCATTATTTTTATGAAGTTTTAATTTTTGATAGAATTGTTAGATTTTATGAATTAGAGAATCTAGAGGCAGATTTACTGATAGGCTGCAATTTACTTCAAAGTGCACAAATTAAATTGGACTTTGAAAATAAGGTACTAAAATATAAAAATAGAATTGAAAAAATTTATATTCCTGAAGATGAATGTAACGTTATGAATAATATTAATAATAATGCTAACATAGATTTGTTAGCCAAACAAATCAAAAAGAAAATAGGGGAAATGCATTCTCGAATAGATTTGACTTTACCCTTTAGAACAGACGTAAGAGCTGAAATTCGTACAACTGTTGCAACTCCAATATGGAGTAAACAGTATGCATATCCGCTCTCAGCGAATTCTTTTATAAATAAAGAATTGAATAAAATGTTAAGGGATGGCATAATTCAACCATCCAAGAGTCCATACAACTCACCAGTATGGGTTGTACCCAAAAAAGGTACAAATGAAGACGGGTCTACAAAAATGAGACTTGTCATAGATTATAAAAAATTAAATGAGTTTACAATTTCAGATAAATACCCTATTCCTGACACAAACGTAATATTATCTAATTTAGGAAAAGCAAAATACTTTTCAACTTTAGATTTAGAGTCAGGTTTCCACCAAATAAAAATGAAATCTGATGACGTAGAGAAAACTAGTTTTTCTGTGAATAATGGGAAGTATGAATTTCTCAGGATGCCATTTGGTTTGAAAAATGCTCCAAGTATTTTTCAACGTGCTATGGATAATATTTTGAGAGAGTTTGTGGGAAAAATATGTCATGTTTATATTGATGACATTATAACTTACTCTGAAAGCTTGGAAAAACATACGCAAGATCTTGAAACAATAATAAAAACCCTTAAAGACTCAAATATGAAGATTTCACTAGATAAACCAAAATTTTATGAAAAAGAAGTAGAATTTCTCGGATATAGAGTAGGGTACAATATAATTAAGACTGACCCCAATAAAATTGTAACAATTCAAAACTTTCCTGCTCCAAAAACGTTGAGACAATTAAGAAGTTTTCTAGGACTTACAGGATATTATAGAAAATTTATTAAAAACTATGCAGGTATAGCAATACCTTTGACTAAATACTTAGCGGGAGAAAATGGAAGAGTATCCCAGTATATATCAAAGAAAACCGACATAGATTTAGATAAAGAAGCTTTAGAAGCATTTAAAACACTAAAAAAACATTTAGTGAATGAAGTAGAATTAACACAGCCAAATTTTGACAAAAAATTCGTATTAACAACTGACGCTTCCAATGACGCAATCGGTGGAGTATTATTACAAGATGATAAGCCCATCACATTTATTTCTAAAACGTTAAATAAAACGGAAAAAAATTACGCTACAAATGAGAAAGAGTTATATGCCATTGTATGGGCATTGAAAAACCTTCGAAACTACCTTTACGGAGTTTCCAATTTAGAAATACATACAGACCATCAACCTTTGACCTTTGCTGTTTCTCCACGAAACCCTAATGCTAAAATGAAAAGATGGCACTCAATCATTGAGGAATATGCTCCTAAAATGATATACAAACCAGGTAGCACTAACGTAGTAGCTGACGCACTTTCTAGACAAAATTTAAATAATTTAACTGATAGTTCATCAACAGATGCAACTGTACATTCTGCAGAGAGCAGCGATAATATCATAATTTTACAAACGAATAAACCTTTCAATGATTTCAAACAACAATTTATGATTGCAAAAGGTAACTACAAGGTTACAGCTCATGAAAAAGTTCAAAATTTTCCAAATAAAACCAGACATATCATTGAACATGATACGATCGAAAATTTAATAATTATTTTAAAAAAATTTATTTAATGTATATCTCCTGAAGATATTTACGAAAGTAAGCCAATGTTGCTTAAAACTTTCCATAACAAATTTATTCAATGTAAGATATTTCCTAATGACGTAACTAATACAGAAGACCAAGCTTTTTTTTTTTTTTTTTTTTTTTATAATTCATTTTTTTTATTTTCAATTTAACTTATATCTACTTAAATGCTAGACAAAAACCTTAAAAACTAGCTTACCGAATAACTTAACTAACTTAC
The DNA here is from genome assembly GCA_951217065.1 of Baccha elongata. Classification (NCBI taxonomy): domain Eukaryota; kingdom Metazoa; phylum Arthropoda; class Insecta; order Diptera; family Syrphidae; genus Baccha; species Baccha elongata. Next base: position 1,099,740 of record CATNUY010000181.1, on the reverse strand, counting down.
TGGCCCCATGCGGGCGCTCTAAATTATACTATAACTATATATTAAAAATGCCTTTCGACGTAAAAACTAACTTAAATTAAAATTCAATATTTCTTAAAACTAAACGGGAAAATTCTTAAAAACTCGTTTTTCTATGAGAAAGAAGACCAAGCTTCTATAGTGCAACAAACACATACAAGAGCACATAGAAATTACAGGGAAAATTTAAAACAAATATACGATACCTATTATTGGCCTAATATGCGAAAACAATTTAGAGAATACGCCAGAAATTGTGAAATTTGTAACAAGTACAAATATGATAGACATCCACAACGGATACCAATTGGAGAGGCTCCAATTCCAGAGAGGGAAGGGGAATACCTAAACATAGATATATTTTCAGCACAACAAATAAAATATTTGACATGCATAGATGCATATTCTAAATTCGTAGTAGTAAAACCACTTGAAGACAAGTTAAATTTAGAAAACAAAGTTTTAGAGTTTTTAAAAAATTTTCCAAATTGCAAAAAAATTACATTAGATAATGAGAGAGGATTTAAATCAAATGTATTTAAAAATTTAATGGATAGATTAAATATACAACTTTATTTTTGTGATCCAGGACACAGTTCAACAAATGGTCAGATAGAAAGAATTCATTCTACGCTAGCAGAAATGACTAGGTGTATAAAAGATGAATATGAAATTATTGACACAACTGAAGCTTTTCTTAGAGCAGTCCAACAATACAACCAAACAATACATTCAGTAACAAATTCCAAACCATTTGAAATCCTTTACAACAAAATTTCCCATGATAGCTTACCACCTAAATTAAAAGAGGTACAAAGTAAAATGTTAGATAGAAATAATGCAAAAAGGAAATTAAAAACTTATAAGCCTAAAGATGTAATTTATGAAAAAATTCTTCAATTTCAGAATAAAAATAAAATAAGTAATAAATATAAAAAGCAGGTAGTTAGAGAAGACTTAGGAAATAAAATAAGAACTAAGAATAAAATTATACATAAGGAAAATATTAAAAGTTAAATTACTTTTACTGTTTCAGAAAAATGGAAACTGCAACATTAATTTTACTTTGGCAACTACTGATATAGTGGATTATACGAGGGAAAATTATTTACTTTTGGAAAATGGCAATACTGCACTTTATAATGAATACGGAACAATTTTCCATGTTACAAACATAACGTATTTCGAAAAAATACTAAAAGAAACAGAATCCGAAATAAACAAAAATTATTTCAAAATTACATTAAATGAAAATGATGACGATTTAATGGATCCGAGTAGAGATTCAGATATAACAATAATTAAATCACTTTTAGGACAGCTTAGATTGACAAAAAGATATAAAAGAGGAATAAATGAAATAGGTACAGTATGGAAATGGATTTCAGGTTCACCTGACCATGACGATTTAATTTTAATAAAAAACAAACTATCTGAACTTACAATAAATAACAATAAACAGTTTGTAACAAATTCCGAAATTTTTGATGCAATACGGAAACTATCAAAATCTATTCATAAAATAGAAAACGATGGACATTTGAGATTAGCTAAAGAGAGAAATAAATTAATGTTGATAGAATTACAAAATATAGTTCAAACCATAGCTTTTTCCAAATCAGGAACTTTAAACCCTGCAATATTAAATTTACAAGATATTAGAGAAATTACAAAACATGAACATGGTTACATGACTATTACAGACTTAATAGACGTTTCAGAGTTCAAAATTATTCAAAATGAAGATTTAATTGTTATTTTCATTAAATATTTAATAATAATAAAAATTGTAAGCTTTACGAAGCAAGGGCCATAAGCCAAGCAGATGGAATACTTTTAATAAATAAAGAAATTGCCAAATGTGAAAATGAATATATAAATATTCAAAATTGTAAAATAGAATTAAGATATACATTTTGTAAATTAGCTTATAATGAGACATGTTTGTCAAATTTATTAAATAACAAAAAAGCTAATTGCAATAAAATAAGAGAAAAAAATTTAGATTAAGAAATTATTAAAGATGGAGCAATTTTATTATCCGGAGAACACATTGTGGACAACACAACAATAAATGGAGTTTACTTAATCAGCTTTCTCAACGAAACAACATTTGATGGCAAAATTTACGACAACCCAACATCACTTATACAAAATTATCTTAAAACATATACCATTGACAAATATGAAATTGAAAATTATTTCGAATCACTTGACGAGAACCTAAAATTCAATAACATCAATTTAATAGAACAACTTCAAATTGAAGCATCCAATAGTCCCATCATCACGTCATTTACATTAATGGTCATTATAGCGGTCATAGGAACTAGCATTGTTTATTACTTCAAGATGAAATCATCCCAACAAACCAATCAAATAGATTTGGAAGAAATGCGGTTCAGCAGACTCTTGAAAAGAGTAGAAGAGCTTACAGAAGAAGCGGGACGTTCTTCTTAAAGATGGAGGGGTGTTAACGACATGATTATCCATTAGATCATAACGGAAATTGACCAAACTTTATTACTTTCCTGTTCGACTATTTGTTTACACGATTCCAATCATAAAATCGAATCACAGCAACGGATAAGTACCAGACGACATATGATACCCTTTGCACACGACACTTAATGAGATGCATGCTATACATGCGAGAATGAATCATCATACTCCAGGAAACTAACGGGAGATGCCAAGAAGCTGATTCATCATACCCCAGCTCCCATCATATGATAAGTTAGATATAAGAATTGAAATGCATTCTGAGTTAGTCTATAAGAGATACTCGAGTCTTTAAGAGATACTCGAGTCTATAAGTAATATTCAAGTTAATAAGTGTTGAAGTTTAAATAAAGATTTTTAAAAGACATTTCATGTAACGTGAACAATAATTGGCGACCGTGACAGGACAAACACAATTTCTTGTAAACCTGAAAAAATAAAGTAAGGGAGAATTGCTAGTTGGCTCGCAAGTGTAATTTATAAAAAAAAACAGAAAATAAAAAGTATGTTTTAAAAAAATTTATTCAGTGCGAGAACAAAATAAATAATTATCCTTCACAGAAAAGAGAAAAAAATTTAAAAATTATCCAAAAATAAGGAGAAAAATAAAACAATAAAAAAAGTATCCTATTAATAGGAGAAAAAGGAATAATAATTTTTAATCAGTGATTACGTTGTCATTAAAAAAAAATTAAATTATATCAAAGTGAAAATTCTATTTAAAAAAAAAAATAATAAAAAAAATATATCGAAGTGAAAATTCCATTTAAAAAAAAATAAAATAAAAAATATATTAAAGTAAAAAATTCTTAAAAAAAAAAGAAAAAAAAAAGAAAAAGTGATAACTATATTAAATACACAAGTTCTAATTTTTTTTAATGGAAAAAATAAGTGAATATAAGGCAAAAATAGAATTAATAGAAAGAATAAAAAATAAAACAAGTCTTTAAAGAACACAAGTCGTTCAGTCGTTCAGCAACCGTGGAAGAGTGCACATCGTTGGCGACTTCCACTGTGTAAATTATACTTAGAGACGCGAGTGTGTAAAATAGTAATTGGTACCTACCATTTTCAAGTAGCAAGTTAGCCTAGGTGGCAGAGTGGCAGACGACAGAATTGAAGGTCGTGGGTTCGAGCCCCATCCCGGGCAAGGTTATTTTTTAAATAACTTTTGGCAAGAAGTTTCAAGGAGAAGAGGTAAACAAGATCAGATGGTCAAGCCAACGGGGACATCGAAAGATGATCCCCCAACAACAACCAAACAAGCTGTGAAATCAGGTGATGGAACAGCAGATCACAATGTACCGGGACCATCCAGAGTCCAAGCAACAACAACTACAGCAGTGGTACCACCCAAAGCTGTAAGGACAACAACAACGACAATGTTAGCGTCATCGACACGTGCCGAAGCCCGCAGCAGTACAGCAGCAAAAACATGCCTTGCAAAAGGCAAATTAGAACTCCAAGATGAGCTCAAGAGAAGAAAACGGATAAAGTACAAACCGAATCTGGTTATGGTGCGTACACGGCAATCCGGTGGCCGCGGACGTTCTGCTAAGGCGTCAGCACAAGAAAAAATCCAGAAGCAGCTGGACAGCTCTTCCAACGACGACGAAGACAGCAATAACGACAATAACAAGGAAGACGACGACGAGGCTGAGGCTGATGTCGTAATCGTCAATGAGGCTGAAGAAGAAGTCTCTAACAATCCAGAGCCTGTAACAGGCGAAGTAAACATATCCTATATGTCAGAAGAAGGAGAAGGGCACTATGTCAGTGGCGATATAGTGGATCTGACTGATGAAGAAGAGAACGAGCGGATCGAAAAACTCACCGAGCAGATTTCTTCGCTCATCGAGTTAGTGGAAGCACTTAAGAAGAAGCAGGAGGTAAGAAGGGAGAAGGAGCGTCAGGTGGCTCTTGAGCAGCGCACCCGTCAAGAAGCGCTCCAAGAGGAACTAGAAGCTAGACAACAGCAGCAGCCTCCGAAACAACAACAACCACTCCCAGTCCAGCAGCAGCAACATTTGACTCAGAAAACACAGCAGCCGCCTCAGCAGCCACAGCATCAGCCTCAGCAGCCTCAACAGCCGCAAGCAAAAAAACAACAACAACAACCACAACAACAACGACAACAGCAACAACAACAGACACAGAATCAGCAACAGCAGCAGCAACAAACGCAACAGCAGAAGTCAGAACAGAAGCAGTCCCAACAGCAGCCGATGCAGCAGCAGCAGAGACAACAGCAGCAGTCACAACAACAACAGCAACAACAGCAACAGCCACAAGCAAAGAAAGGTAAGGTGCCACCTATAAATACTTACAAAATGGAAATAAAAGAAACTATTCAAATATGTAGGTCGGTCGTAGGCAACAATTTTATAATTAAGCGGCTAAACGCAGACAGGCATTCAATTCAGTGCTCTTCTTTAGAGCACTACAAAAAAGTTAAAGACCTTCTGTCTCAAACTAAAACGGAGTATTATAGTTTCACCCCAAAGGAAGACAAGCTTCAAACAGTCCTCCTGAAGGGTATCGAATCCTCTACGGATCCGCAGGCGCTCTTAGCTGAGCTCCGTCAAGTGGCGAGCGACGATCTCGATTTTATCGGGGTCAGACCGTTTACCACAGTCAAAGCCAGACGGGAGAAACGGAAGTTACCATTCTTCCTAGTTCAGCTCTCGCCTCAAAGCAAATTGAGTGGTCTAAGGAATATAACAGTCCTGGATTACCAAGTTGTACGATGGGAGAAATTAAATAAGCAGAAAGACATGCTTCAATGCATGAACTGCCAAGGGTTTGGACACATTGCAGTTAACTGTGGTATGGACCCAGTCTGCGTGAAATGTGGAGATACCCACAAAACAGGGGAGTGTAAACTCGGGCAAGATAGGGTCACAGATATGACCCAGTTAAAATGTGCGCTCTGCCGAGGCTCCGGGCACCCCGCAAACTATCGGGGATGTCCGAAGTTTCAGGAGATAAAGCAAAACAAAGCCCAAAGGAAAACAGTTGAGGTGAGACGCCCTGAAGTACGCCAGACAACAACTTCCGTCAATCCCGCAATTTCTTACGCCCAAATGGCGTCTGGAAAGGGAAACACGGTACAGCCTCAACCACAGGTAGCCAAACAGGTCCAAGTGCCTACAGCTCCTGTGCCAGAGGCAGATCTGATGCAGGTGTTGCTGACCATTCATGGTCAGCTAACCGACGTGCAAAAACAGATCAGGGAGCAGGCGGCTAGGGTGGATTACCTCTACTCTATTCTGCCGGCAACGCGAAATGGTTAAAGGCGCGCTGCCTGAGCGAGCCTTTAAGATCCTAGCTGTGAATGTAAATTCGCTGATTAGGACCGAACGTAGAGCAAACCTCTTTCATTTGCTGCAAGACCAAAGTCCTGATGTGTTTATGGCTAGCGAAACTAAGCTAAACCAGAGACACAAACTGACTAATAAAAATTACAATATCGTAAGAAGGGATCGGCCCAACTCCTCTCAAGGGGGTGGGGTCGCAATCTTCATACGAAAGGGCATTAAACATAAAGTTATATATAATAGTGAAGTGCGAAGATTCGGGTTGCTAGAAGCCTGCATCGTTTGCATTCCTCTCCAGCAGGGGAAAAGAATGTACGCAATCGCGGTGTACGCACCTGACGCACCTCAGCCAGCTAATTTTATCGCAGAGCTCGAAAAACTTTTCGAATGCTTAAGACTGAACTTGGATGAGAATTATTATCTCATGGCAGGGGACTTAAACGCCAAACATGTAGATTGGGGAAACCAAATACAAAATCCTAGAGGGAACCATCTTTTTAATTGGATGGGTCGATACAGTGTTGAGTGTAGGATCGACCTTCTGGCTACAGATAGACCGTCATTTCCGAGAAGTGGTAGTTTTCTGGATCTTTTACTGCTTGACTCACGACTAGTTATAACTGACGCAACAAATCAACAGACAAGAAACTGTTTACGAACGATTGAATACGACAGTGATCACTGCGGACTTGCCACCGTAATACAGCTTCCGAGCGAACTTGTGGAGTTGGATGAGTATATGCCTGTGCACTCATACAATTTCAGTAAGACGCGCTGGCCACGCTTCTCCAACGCCTTGGCAAGAGAAATACGTTCCGATGACATTTCTCCACCAAATGACAGAAACCTGACGAACGTCGAGATCGACGGGTTCCTGACTAAAATGGATACGACTATAAAACGAACAATGGACAAAACAATCCCAAAATATAAGGAACAAGACTCTACTGGTTTATACAAGAACGCGACAATCGACGCACTACACCGACAAAAAAGTGGACTGCTGACTAGATTGAAACTTCTGTACAGACAATTCACGGACACACGTGATCTGGAGATTAGGACATTGAAGTCGTCGATCAAAAACATTAACGTTCTGATTAGACAAAACTATAGATTATCTATTAATTTATATTGGGATAACAGAATTCGGGCTGTTAATTCTAGCGACCCTAGTATGTTTCCCCAAATAAATAAGATATTTAGAAGAAATGATCAAAACGATCTTCCATGTCTTAAACTCCAGAGGACAACAGATAACGAAGACGTACTAACGATTGCGGGAATTGATCCGGAAGGTGCCGTTTTCGATGATAATTATTATATGATAGAAGATCCTCAGGAAAAGGTAGAGGCTGTGGGGGCTGCTTTCCAGCAAGTGTATAAGGTGAATGCTAGCATTCGTCCGAATCATGACCTGGAGAACAGAGCCCTACTACACAACTTCTACCTTGGAAATAACATAACGCAATGGCGATCTGAGAACACTGGTTTCACCGGGTTCAATGACGAAAACTTGGCAAACGCCACCATCGCCGAGCGAAATGGACCCAGTTCACTGTTAATTTCGAAGGTAGAACTTCAGTTAATTTTTCAAACATTAAAGAAAAAGAAATCAACGGGGGTCGATGGTATACCCAACATTGTGTTACGACATCTCCCTGAGGAAGCCATAGACATTTATACCACACTGTTTAACAACGCATTGAATAATGCATATTATCCAGTGAGTTGGAAGACAGCTGTGGTCCATCCTCTCCCCAAAAAGGGAAAGGACAGCTCCAATCCGGCAAATCTTCGGTCGATAAGTCTTCTTCCAAGTATCAGTAAGGTATTCGAAAAGATTCTCAACAGAGCTCTGTTCAAGTGGGCTGAGGACAAGAATATTATTCCACACAATCAGTTTGGCTTTAAGGCGGGACATGACACTATTCATGCCGCGTCTAAGTTAGTTTCTGATGTTCAATGGAACAAAGCGAAAAATCAATGCACGGGTGCCGTTCTTGTTGATTTAGAGAAGGCTTTCGACACCGTATGGTTAGAAGGTCTTTATCTGAAATTAACTAGATTTGGCATAAGTAAACCACTGTTATATATGCTTCATGACATGCTCAATGGTAGAAAGTTTGTTGTCAAAAGTGGCAATGTAACTTCCGCCACTACTTTTGATATTAAAAACGGTCTACAGCAAGGAGCTGTGAACTCGCCGATTCTTTTTAGTATTTACACCAGCGATCTGATAGGTAGTCTCACTCATGCGATTGCGTATGCCGATGACCTTGTAGCGTACAGGACGGGTCCAAAAGTTGAAGTCATCAAAAATCTCTTGGAGCGTGACTTCGACCAGATTCAGCGATATTGTGATGACTGGAAGTTAAAAATTAATTTTCAGAAATCAGAAACTATCCTGTTTAGAACCCCTTTGTCTAAGGCTTCTAGGGATACAAGAAAGAACTGGAGAAATCTAGTGATCGTTGGACCAAGTGGACATCCACTGGCGAGCAAAGATGTAGTAAAGTACCTTGGTATCTGGCTAGATCAGTATCTATATTTCAATCGACATATAGATGCTGCTCTGGCCAGAGCTAGGGGAGCATTTGCTCTGACAAGACGGTTGTTTTATAGCAGCCGCCTTGAAAACAGGGTAAAGGTGATTTGCTACATGGCCCTCATCCGGCCGATGATTGCCTATGGGTGCCCTGTGTGGTTTAACGTTGCCCCATCTCAAATGGAAAAGATTCGGGTGTTTGAGAGGCAGTGTCTTAGAACCTGTCTTGGATTACACAGAACACCAGAGTCGGAGTACAAACATTATTATGCCAACGAGGTCTTATACAACGGGGCCAATATAAACAGGATAGATAACTTTTTAATTAAGCTGATTCGGGGTCACATTGCAAGAGCGATGACCTCAGCCAATGGACTTATTTTCGGGGCTTATTACCCCAACAACGAATATAGTGAGAGCGTTTGTCTTAACGGTTTCATCCCGCCCGAGACATTCCTCTATTTAGACAGTCGGGGGCTGATACAGGATAGATTGGCGGTTCCGTTAATCTACCACGTCGGCCGTAGAACTGTGGATCGGCGAATCCTGTATGGTCGAGACGTCGGCTCTGGGAACGGAGCAGAGCGTCTGCGGTTCAGTAGAGCTGTGCCCCTTCGGGACAGAAAGGACATGGATAAGCAAATTAAACAATTCTGGTGGTTGGGTGACCACCTTGATATTGATGGTTAGTCAAAATTGTTGCCTTGACCGACCTACATATTTTTAAGTATTAATAGGTATATTTTAGTAGAACAGTGGTGGCACCAAAAAAAATATAAAACACATTAAATGGCATTTGTTTGTGTGTATGTGCATTTGGCTGTTAAATATATATATATATATAAATATATATATATTTGTAAGCATGTGCGCATATGCATTGGCTGCTACGCCACAAAAAAAAAAAAAAAAAAAAAAGTGCTGCTGGTGGTTGTTCTAGTTTTAAGTTATTTTAAGTATTTTTAAGTAGTTTTAAGTTATTTAAGTTATTTACGTATATTTACGTATATTTTAGTTTTATTTAGGTTAATTTAGTTTTATTTAGGTAAAGGGTAGTTTTAAGTTTTTTTATATAAAATAAAAATAAAAGTCGTGAAAAACGAGTTTTTAAAAATTTTCTCGTTTAGTTTTAAGTAATTTTGAAGTTTAATTTAAGTTAGTTTTTACGCCCAAAGGCATTTTTAATATATAGTTATAGTATAATTTAGAGCGCCCGTATGGGGCCAGTAAGTTAGTTAAGTTATTCTGTAAGCTAGTTTTTAAGGTTTTTGTCTAGCATTTAAGTTAGTTATAAGTTAAATTAAAAATAAAAACATGAATTAAAAAAAAAAAAAAAAAAAAAAAACCCTTTGCACACGACACTTAATGAGATGCATGCTATACATGCGAGAATGAATCATCATACTCCAGGAAACTAACGGGAGATGCCAAGATGCTGATTCATCATACCCCAGCTCCCATCATATGATAAGTTAGATATAAGAATTGAAATGCATTCTGAGTTAGTCTATAAGAGATACTCGAGTCTTTAAGAGATACTCGAGTCTATAAGTAATATTCAAGTTAATAAGTGTTGAAGTTTAAATAAAGATTTTTAAAAGACATTTCATGTAACGTGAACAATAATTGGCGACCGTGACAGGACAAACACAATTTCTTGTAAACCTGAAAAAATAAAGTAAGGGAGAATTGCTAGTTGGCTCGCAAGTGTAATTTATAAAAAAAAACAGAAAATAAAAAGTATGTTTTAAAAAAATTTATTCAGTGCGAGAACAAAATAAATAATTATCCTTCACAGAAAAGAGAAAAAAATTTAAAAATTATCCAAAAATAAGGAGAAAAATAAAACAATAAAAAAAGTATCCTATTAATAGGAGAAAAAGGAATAATAATTTTTAATCAGTGATTACGTTGTCATTAAAAAAAAATTAAATTATATCAAAGTGAAAATTCTATTTAAAAAAAAAAATAATAAAAAAAATATATCGAAGTGAAAATTCCATTTAAAAAAAAAATAAAATAAAAAATATATTAAAGTAAAAAATTCTTAAAAAAAAAAAGAAAAAAAAAACAAAAATTTTTTAATGGAAAAAATAAGTGAATATAAGGCAAAAATAGAATTAATAGAAAGAATAAAAAATAAAACAAGTCTTTAAAGAACACAAAGAAGACGTTGAAAATAACAACATTTAGGACGACAACGTTTAGTGATTACAAAACAAAAAAAAAAACATATATTAAGAAGTGTTTGCCTTATATGGTAATATTTAAAGAGGTATTACACATGTTCTAAAAATAGAACAAGTGACCCATAGTGGTGAGTGACTCAAAAGTCACAGTTTAATAAAAACGGAATTGTGAAATTATATTCAGTTCGAAAAGTAACGTTGCGCGAAACGAACGTGTAAAATTAATAGATAATCAAGTGAATAAAAAGTAGACTACTAAAGGGCACAACTAAAAAGTGAAACTAAAAATAAAAGTTATCATTGTTGTATGCTCCAACAAAAAAATATATAATAGACAGTAAAAAAAAAAAAAAAAAAAAAAAAAAAAACAAAGAACAAATCAACAAGAAAGCAGCAACAGCACCAATATATATATATAGTAAGAAATTTTAACATTTACATATACACATAAGTATTCAATTATAAAAAAATTTTGGCAATTAAATATTAGTATACGAATTGGTTATTTATTGAAAATATTTGATTTTAGTTGATTTAAATATATATCTATATATATTGAAGTTACTTTTGAAAAATCTATTAATTCTGGACGACCTACTGATTAAATTTAAAAAATTAAATATGACGACCAACATAACAGAAGACACGATTACTAGGCTTATAGCTTCTAGTACATCTACGTTGAAAGCACAGGTAGCCGCGTTACAAAAAAACTTTAGAAGGCATTACAAATGCTGCTTTAGTAACTGAGTATGAAACTCAGAAAATTGATGAATCCCTTAACTGTACCGAAACCTTAGAGGTAATTAGGTCCTTACCTGAATTTTCAGGAAATGCAGGTACCTTTGTTAGCTGGCGAGGAGCCGCTAATAACTCAATGAGCTTATATTTAAAAGGCAGCAAAAGATATTTTGCAGCTTTGACAATTTTAAGAAATAAAATAACATTAAATGCAAATGATATATTAACAAATCATGGTACCGTCTTGAATTTCGATCATTGCAAGATTAGACTTTGCCTATGCTGACAAGCGTCCAGCTCATATAATTGAGCAAGAGTTAAGTGTGTTGCGTCAAGGCAACTCCTCTTTAATTGATTATTATAATTTAGTCAATACGAAACTTACTCTATTAATAAACAAGACCATAATGACTCATGGTACTGATACAAAATTGACAAAAGAACTCAATGAGGCAAATCGCAAAAATGCCTTACGTATTTTCATTACTGGGCTTAACGCTCCCTTATCAAATATATTGTTTTCCTTGTCACCCGATGATCTTCCTAGTGCTTTAGCAAGAGCACAAGAGTTAGTATCAAACAATGTACGAGCTAATTTTGCTCTACAATTCCATCGCGCTCATGCGTCATCGTCTGGTCATCCACGAGACTCAACGATGCAAAATAATTTGAGATTCCCACCAAGGAATAATCATCCAAATCGACAACGATTCCCGAAGCCGGAACCTATGGAACTTGGTAGTTCTGCCCACAGACCACTACCACAAAGATATAATAATAATAATTACAACAACAACAATTACAATAATAACAATCACAACAACAACAACAATCATTTTCTACAGCGTCAACATCAGCCACGTTGGTCTAAACCCAACTACAATACATACAACAATCCAACAAGGCCTGTATTCAAACGAGAACCCGATGCAAGTTTGCATCGTTCATCACAACCAACACCTCACAAAGTGGAGCGTGTAAATAATTTAAACGAAGGTGGTTTTTTAGACGAAACCCAGGATTGCAGTCCACGAGGGAAATTAAAAAGTTTAATTGATTCAGGAGCAACTAGTTGCTACTGCAAGCCAAATGTGCTTGAAAACAAACAAACCTTAATTATAAAAAAAAGAGTAAGAACAATTAATGGATCTACATTGATTCATTATTTTTATGAAGTTTTAATTTTTGATAGAATTGTTAGATTTTATAAATTAGAGAATCTAGAGGCAGATTTACTGATAGGCTGCAATTTACTTCAAAGTGCACAAATTAAATTGGACTTTGAAAATAAGGTACTAAAATATAAAAATAGAATTGAAAAAATTTATATTCCTGAAGATGAATGTAACGTTATGAATTATATTAATAATAATGCTAACATAGATTTGTTAGCCAAACAAATGAAAAAGAAAATAGGGGAAATGCATTCTCGAATAGATTTGACTTTACCCTTTAGAACAGACGTAAGAGCTGAAATTCGTACAACTGTTGCAACTCCAATATGGAGTAAACAGTATGCATATCCGCTCTCAGCGAATTCTTTTATAAATAAAGAATTGAATAAAATGTTAAGGGATGGCATAATTCAACCATCCAAGAGTCCATACAACTCACCAGTATGGGTTGTACCCAAAAAAGGTACAAATGAAGACGGGTCTACAAAAATGAGACTTGTCATAGATTATAAAAAATTAAATGAGTTTACAATTTCAGATAAATACCCTATTCCTGACACAAACGTAATATTATCTAATTTAGGAAAAGAAAAATACTTTTCAACTTTAGATTTAGAGTCAGGTTTCCACCAAATAAAAATGAAATCTGATGACGTAGAGAAAACTAGTTTTTCTGTGAATAATGGGAAGTATGAATTTCTCAGGATGCCATTTGGTTTGAAAAATGCTCCAAGTATTTTTCAACGTGCTATGGATAATATTTTGAGAGAGTTTGTGGGAAAAATATGTCATGTTTATATTGATGACATTATAACTTACTCTGAAAGCTTGGAAAAACATACGCAAGATCTTGAAACAATAATAAAAACCCTTAAAGACTCAAATATGAAGATTTCACTAGATAAATCAAAATTTTATGAAAAAGAAGTAGAATTTCTCGGATAGGGTAGGGTACAATATAATTAAGACTGACCCCGCAGAAATGTCAGAAACTGTTTTCGTCCCTAACTTGAAGACTCTCGTTACAGCCCCTAAATTTTTATCTTTTTTTACTACCAAAACGTCAGAGGTCTCCGCTCCGAAACATCTTCGGTCTTTCTTAACTCTCAAAAACTCCCTTATGACATTTTTGCACTATCTGAAACCAATCTGTCCCAGGATATAAGCGATTGCGAACTTTTTCCCTCCAATTTCAATGTCTTTCGGGTAGACGGGTCTTCTAATGATGTCGACTCTTCTGGTCGTGAAGTTTTACTAGCCATACATAATCGCATCGACTCAATGCTCTTTAAGACATCTCACAATACCTTTTTTGAATACGTCTGTGTTAAATCTATACTATGTAAAATTACCATTTTCACAATATCAGACCATCACAGCCTATACAATCTTATCAGCTTGCAGTAGATGCTTTTGATTCCATTTTTGAGGTAGCTGATCCTTCCGATATTGTTATAGTCGTAGGAGATTTCAATTTTCCAAATCTTCAATGAGTTTTTTCTGATGAGGAATCTTATTATACAGCTTTCAATCCCTCTTCAGATAAAGAAATCCTCTTTACCGGCTGCTTGGTAGACTCAGACCTTTTCCAATTAAGTGTCGTTAAAAATAATTTAGGACGTCAGCTTGACCTTGTGTTTTCTTCTGACGCAGACAATTGTGTCGTTACTGCAAGTAACCATCTCCTTTCTAAATTAGATGCCTACAACACTCCCCTTTTCCTCACATTCTCTTATGGTTTTCCCCATAATTCAACCCTGACTGAGAGCCCTTTGTCTTTCATTTTTCGTAAAGCTAACTTTCGTAAACTTGACAACTTATTAGCCTCCGTTGATTTCGACAGCATCGCTCAAAACCCAAATATAGAATTAGCTTTATTTAATTTTTGCTTTAGCGTGTTTAGCTGTCTTTCTCAATCTGTCCCTGTTATTCGCCATAAGAACACCCCCTTCAGCCCCCCGTGGTACAATAGTGAGCTACGGTCTTTAAGAAATAAAAGAAACAAACTTTGGCAAAATTACCTTACTTCGCGTTTTGGTTTCGACTTTACTAACTATCTGAACACCAGTACAATTTTTTCAGAACTTTGTGATTCTCTTTACAACGAATACCTCAATCAAATGCAATCTAACATAATGATTGACCCTAAAACATTTTTTCACTTTATTAATGCCAAACGTAAATCTGATACCTACCCTTCTACCTTAACATTTTTGAATACAAGTTCAGATGATTCTAAAATAATTGCTAACTTGCTCGCCCAGTTTGTCAGTCAGTCTTTTTCCACGAGCACCTTAAAGCCCGATTCAGAATATTTCTCTTATCTAAGCAAATGCACACAAACATCCTTAACCTCTTTTATAATTTTGTCGGAAAATGTCGAGGCTAAAATTAATAATCTGAAAGAGGATTATTCTGCGGGTCCAGATGGGATTCCTGCTATAATACTTAAAAAATGTTGCCCTAATTTTGTTAAGCCCCTGACAGCCTTATTTCAGACTTCAATTTCACAAGAAATTTTTCCTTCTCTCTGGAAAATTTCGTTTATAGTCCCTATTCATAAAAAGGCCCGAAGAAAGAAATTTCCAACTACCGTCCAATCGCCAAACTCTCCTGTATTCCGAAGCTTTTCGAAAGCCTTATATACGATACAATGCTGTTTCATTGTAAACAACATGGTTTTCTGAAAGGCAAATCAACTACCACCAATTTAGTAGAATTTGTTTCCGGTGCTTTATGCGATCTCGAAGATGGCAATGAAGTTGATGTAATTGCAACTGATCTTAGCAAGGCCTTTGATAAAATTTCTCATTCTTTAATCCTTTTCAAGCTTAATGCTCTAGGCTTTCAACCAATATTTATAGCATGGATCCAATCTTACTTAAAAGACCGCAAGTACAAAGTTATCTTCAGATCTTCTGAATCGGATTCAATTCTAGCCACCTCTGGTGTCCCGCAAGGCAGCCATCTCGGTCCACTAATATTTATTTTAACCATCAACGATGTCGACTTCGTCATAAACGACTCTTTGATATCTATTTACGCAGACGACAAGAAAATCTATAGGCGTATTTCCTCCCCTTCTGACTCCTGTCTTCTCCAAAATGATCTTAATCGGTTTTCAACTTGGTGTCTGAAAAATTTTCTCGAACTGAATGTGAGCAAGTGCCAAGCAATAACCTTTTCACGAAAGCGTATTCCTCTCCCTCCCAGAACGTATTTTATCAACAATGTACCAGTCTCCCCAGTTGATTCCCTACGTGATCTCGGAGCTATCTGAGACAAGGAGTTGAATTTTCGATCTCACTTAGACTCCTCTATAAACAGAGCTAACTCCGCGCTTGGTTTTGTAAAACATTGGTCAAAAGAATTCTCCGATCCTTATGTAACTAAAACTCTCTATGTTTTATTTGTAAGGCCTCTTCTTGAATATGCTAGCCAAGTCTGGTCACCCTACTACATCTCTCACTCCCGTCGTATTGAAGCTGTTCAACGAAGATTTCTACGTTTTGCACTCCGTGGCCTTGATTGGTCAAATCGATACAACCTCCCTCTCTACGAAAACCGCCAAAGGCTAATATGCAAACACTTGAAAAACGTCGTCAAGTGGCTGACATTGTCTTTATTCAACAGCTATTAGCCGGAAATATCGATTGCCCCACGCTCCTCCAAAAAATCTCCCTCTAGACCAAACCCAATAATCTTCGTTCAATACCACTTTTCAAAATAAACTTTCATCGCACTAGCTATGGAAGTAACGAACCCATGTGGGAAAAGTCATCTTACCTACCCCGACAGTAGGCAACTTAAAAGTCTATAGTTACCTAGTTTATATGCAGAGTCGAAAGATCGAGTTTTATTTGAAACGAAATTCCAACGCAGGTATTTCAGCAAACTAGTTGAAAGCTTGAGGAGTTGAGTTAAGTGCGAAAAAGTTCAAATGACAGGAGAATACTTGCGTTGCTTTGTAGGCATTAAGGCAATAAAAGATTGAGTTTTCGAGAAAAAAATATTTGTATTGCTCTTACAAGTTATGCGCATACTTTTCAACAACAAATATTCATTCGTTAATATGCATTTGATCACATGCAGAAATAATTGTGTATTCAACATTTCAACCCAGGTATTTCATTTAATTTTCGACTCAACACCACTGCTCGAGTGCGATCGAGTCGAATTCCATTTCGTTCCAACTCATCCCCGTTTACAAATAGGTGAACCTAAGTTCAAGCTCGCTTCAACCATGCATATAAACTAGGTAAGTGTTGGTATAACAAATACATTAACATCAGAAATCCAACCAATTTAAAAAAAAAATTTTATCATTCTGTTTATCGAAACCATTGTATATACATTTATATAGTAATATCATGCTCAGATGCCTTAGCAACATTCACTCTACAACCATGCAGTACTAACCCAATGGGGGAACGAGAACGCGTTATAATAAATTTTTATAAGTGGGAGGGATTGAAAGATTTAATTTTTTTTGACGTTTCTTCTTCGATTCTGAATAAAAAAAAGTGATGAATTTAGGAAAAAGAAATATAAAACTGGTTCTTGCAAAGGTAAATAAAAAAAGGAACAGAGAATTATTTATTTCTTCAAGAAACGTTTTTGAATGTATGCGTGAAATAAATATTTTACACAAAATGCAAGGTTGTGTGTTATTTTTCAGGATGTATGTCAGCTGAGGGTATTTTAAAGGATATGCTAGACAGTGTGTGGGCAAAATAAAAGGCAAGTCAAGTGTAGGGATGAATTTGGTATATCCTGCAGGTGAAGATTCGAAAAAAAAAATTAATAGGTACTTCTTATATAATCATAGATGGGTATGATTTTTTGCGACCAATTTGAAAACAAATAAATTGCAAGTTAAAAATTAGGTCAGTGTATTTTGTATGTAAGAAATATAAAAAGAATGTTTACCTGCATTGGTTAACATACGTATGTAGGTATAGGTATGTTATTTTTTGTGTTTTATCGATAGGTAATAAAAATGATCAATTTATAACATGCATTAAATAACTAGAACGAATAGTTAGGTTTGGTCAAAATAAGAAATAGGTAGATAGGTAGGTATATTGTATGAAATATTGCAAAGGTCTATCTTCACCTGTCTAGGCAAGAGAGCCAATTGAAAAAAAAATATCGACTTAGGCCGTGTGCGAATTGCGTTAAAATGGTTGTTAAATTTGATCCCATGGATAAATTTTGACACTGCTGAGGTGAATACAGGCGCCAAAAATTAACCTGCTCAGGAGCTCGTTAAAATTTTAGCATTGGTTAAATTTTGACATTTGCGTAAAAAAATTAGGTACGGTTCCCAATGTTGAACAATGTACAAGAAGTATGAGAGGAAATTGCATGTACTAGGAGCGACGCTGAAAACCTCGTATAAAAAGCACTATCATAAAACACTCCGGCACCGTTGCAAAATAAACATTATGTATGTACATGCACAATAACTCGGAGAAAACAAATGTAGCAACACCAGCATTCTGTTGGCCTTATGGAACAATCCATAACCGGAAAGCTTGCCTTTATTTTGTAAAAAAAAAATCATACACTTTGTTCTGCACAGAGGCATGGCACATAGGTACATATTTCGCGAAAACGAACTAGATTTAAAAAATCGTCACTACTTAATTGATGGATTCTCTGGCCTCGTATCAGATGTCTATTCCTTATCTGCGTGCCTAGTTCATATTGGCCAAGGAAAACACTCTTATCCACTTGGGTTTGGTTTTCAACTGGCACTGGGAAAGATTCGCCATAGTTTTGTTCCCTTTAAAGAAAAACTCCGTAAGAAATTACAATCTTTTGTGAAAATTCAAATACATACATGCATTGTTTCCTCTACCTGTTGATACATCTGAAAACATTTTCTTGATTTTACTGGTAGGATGTCAAAATCGTTATTACTTAATCAGGTTCAGTTAATAGTGGTCCTTTAATGATATTAATTATATTTTTTCAAAGTTGCTTTCAATTTCAACTTCATCAACACAATTTCTCTGATCAAAAAATGAAAATCAAATGAATTAGCTCCGTTTGACACATGTCATCCGAACAGGGTTGTTTACTAAAAAAAACTAAAAACTGAGTGCGTTCGGTTGCACACGAGATAGCAATCTAAGATAGCTAGATAGATGTTCGTTGTAAGCTGTTCGTCAAAGTCCATGTTTCCACGTGTAGGAAACGATGATTTTTATATAATTAGTGATGGTGAGAGGGGTAACTTGAAGAGACGTACGTACGGGGAAAAAAATCTAAAATTTTATAAAGATTGAGTGAATTTTTGTAGTGTATGTTGTCACTACTTGTAACTACATTTGCAATTTTTAATTTTTTCGCTTTTTGAACCAATACCTTGGAAGTTTTCATAAAATTCCATCACTTGTGACTTGAAATTTTAATTAAACATGAGCCTATAAAGAATATTGTAAACATCGACGCTCATTTCAAATATTTTGTTTTTTTGTTTGACCCTGTTTACACCAGTCCTTTTGCCGTGCGTTTCGTCAATAAAACCACCATTATCTTGTGATTTTCTTATAAGTAGAAAGACAGTTTTACATATTTAAATTTTTGTACCTCCTGAATTTTTCTTCTTTGATTATTTGAATTTCTTGTTATATATCTTTGATATTGCAAAATAATGATTAACATTAATTGAAAATACTTTAGCAGTCGATTGTTCATTTTGGATTTTTTGTTTGACGTATTATTATTATTATTATTTAATACACTATAAAATACACTATACCCACGTTCTTTATTAGATCCTTTTTATCGAATGTATCCAAAGCAATCTAGGTAGCTTCGTGCAGTTGTAATCCCTTGTAAAAAACTGCTGATGCAACAACTTAAAGTATCTGAACATTTTTAGATAGTTTGATACCGTCCCAGATAGGTTCTTGAACGCAATGAATGCCAATGGGAAATGTATGCTTAAAAAATCCCATTTAAAGCAATTCACACAGCAAAATGCTAAAATTTTATTCACCTCCATAAAAACGGATCAAATTTAACTGGGATCAAATTAACTAGCATTTTTAACGCAATTCGCACACGGCCTTAGAATTGAAACAAAATTATTAAAAATTAACCATATTTTTGGTTAATTTTTAATAATTTTGTTTCAGTTCTAAGTCGATGGCAATAAATTACATCTTGTTTTAAAGGTTAAACTTCATGCTTTGAAGTATGATGGTATAAATAACATTTCAAAGTCAATTTTAAAAAAATAAAATTATTTATTGTCTTAAAATTGATTTTTTACAAAGTTTTGCATTGAGTGCAATTTTTTTTACCAATGTTCAACGCTTTTACATCAAGGATACCTATGTCACATTTACGTTTTAACGTATACCTACCTCTGAAACGGTGAAAGATACTTCAAATATGTATGAGAACAAGTTGTAAATAGGTATAGGTAGGTACTCAACACCTCTGAAACGGTGAAAGATTGTTAAGGAAAAATGAAAAAGCACAATTGATTTCAAGGGTATACTGTTTATTTCAATGGTTATCGAGAGACTAAATAGCAAAAGTACTGAAGGTACATAATACATGTTACAAACTGCATGTTTGTGAAATATCCCATCCTACCCTATTCTCCCTTACAGCTCTTTACGAGTACGAAAAGTTCATCCAAAACACATACAAATTCAAACCGTTGGTAGTTGGAGGTACTTTTCCATATTTGAGAAGAAACTCCGAAAAACCATTTGGAAAAGCTTTCCTCCAATACCCGAATATTGATTGTAACCGCCATCACATAAAGTACCTAGAAGCTGTGAAAGTATAATAAAATAAAGGGAAAGATTTAAAATAAAGAAAAAGCCTGTATCTGAAAAAGTTTCATATAAACTTTCATAGTAAAGCGGAAAAGTTTAAAAAAAAAATATTTAAAAAGTGAAAATTAACCCCAAGGGAAGCGAGCGCAAAAGGCCGGAAAAAAAATAATAAAGTGAAAGATAAACCAACAAGGTGACATTTTTGCTAACTAGGTATATATTATGTAGCTTATGGCCAGTTTCTTCAAACACTTTTAAATATTTATTTGGTTGTTAAATCTTAAAATGGCATTTTTCAATTTCACCAACCATTTTCATTTTTAAAAGGGCCAATAAACTAAAGTCCCATTTTGTTCCAAATAAATTTTAAAGGCGTCTTAAAAATGCAAGACAAAGAGAACGTTGAAATTTTTCGATTGATAAGCTCTCTTCTCACTTGCTCTAATGAAAGAGATCCATGAGTGGTGAATAAAAATCCGGGGTTGGCATCAACATTCCTCATTTTTAAAAATTCACCTCCTAATATTGGTGCAAACCATTTTAAGCTAAAATGCCAATAAATTTTATTACTCCGTTAACTAAAATGCTTTTAGCTGTATATTGGTGAAATTGGGCATTACTTATATGTATTTTTTTTTAGGAAATTATCCTAATTATATACAAAGATAATTTAAGTGTAGTTTCACTTCACCTACTGTATGAAGGGACAAAATTTATAAAATGTGCATCGAAAGAATAACCCTCGAATTCCTGCATAAAAAATTATTTAATTCAACGCCGGCATTTAAAACTGAGTTGAAATAAGTCCGTTGGTACAACTTGAACAAACAATCATCAATTGTTATAATTTCCCGTGGTGCGACGTCAGAGCATCCGCTCAGGTTCAATGACGAAAATTTGGCAAACGCCACCATCGCCGAGCGAAATGGACCCAGTTCATTGTTAATTTCGAAGGTAGAACTTCAGTTAATTTTCCAAACATTAAAGAAAAAGAAATCTGCGGGGGTCGATGGTATACCCAACATTGTGTTACGACATCTCCCTGAGGAAGCCATAGACATTTATACCACACTGTTCAACAACGCATTGAATAATGCATATTATCCAGTGAGTTGGAAGACAGCTGTGGTCCATCCTCTCCCCAAAAAGGGAAAGGACAGCTCCAATCCGGCAAATCTTCGGTAGATAAGTCTTCTTCCAAGTATCAGTAAGGTATTCGAAAAGATTCTCAATAGAGCTCTGTTCAAGTGGGCTGAGGACAAGAATATTATTCCAGACAATCAGTTTGGCTTTAAGGCGGGACATGACACTATTCATGCCGCGTCTAAGTTAGTTTCTGATGTTCAATGGAACAAAACGAAAAATCAATGCACGGGTGCCGTTCTGGTTGATTTAGAGAAGGCTTTCGACACCGTATGGTTAGAGGGTCTTTATCTGAAGTTAACCAGATTTGGCATAAGTAAACCACTGTTAAATATGCTTCATGACATGCTCAATGGTAGAAAGTTTGTTGTCAAAAGTGGCAATGTAACCTCTACCACAACTTTTAATATTAAAAACGGTCTACAGCAGGGAGCTGTGAACTCGCCGATTCTTTTTAGTATTTACACCAGCGATCTGATAGGTAGTCTCACTCATGCGATTGCGTATGCCGATGACGTTGTAGCGTACAGGACGGGTCCAAAAGTTGAAGTCATCAGAATTCTCCTGCAGCGTGACTTCGACAAGATTCAGCGATATTGTGATGACTGGAAGTTAAAAATTAACTTTCAGAAATCAGAAACTATCCTGTTTAGAACCCCTTTGTCTAAGGCTTCTAGGGATACAAGAAAGAACTGGAGAAATCTAGTGATCGTTGGACCAAGTGGACATCCACTGGCGAGTAAAGATGTAGTAAAGTACCTTGGTATCTGGCTAGATCAGTATCTATATTTCAATCGACATATAGATGCTGCTCTGGCCAGAGCTAGGGGAGCGTTTGCTCTGACAAGACGGTTGTTTTATAGCAGCCGCCTTGAAAACAGGGTAAAGGTGATTTGCTACATGGCCCTCATCCGGCCGATGATTGCCTATGGGTGCCCTGTGTGGTTTAACGTTGCCCCATCTCAAATGGAAAAGATTCGGGTGTTTGAGAGGCAGTGTCTTAGGACCTGTCTTGGATTACACAGAACACCAGAGTCGGAGTACAAACATTATTATGCCAACGAGGTCTTATACAACGGGGCCAATATAAAAAGGATAGATAACTTTTTAATTAAGCTGATTCGGGGTCACATTGCAAGAGCGATGACCTCAGCCAATGGACTTATTTTCGGGGCTTATTACCCCAATGATGAATATAGTGAGAGCGTTTGTCTTAACGGTTTCATCCCGCCCGAGACATTCCTCTATTTAGACAGTCGGGGGCTGATACAGGATAGATTGGCGGTTCCGTTAATCTACCACGTCGGCCGTAGAACTGTGGATCGGCGAATCCTGTATGGTCGAGACGTCGGCTCTGGGAACGGAGCAGAGCGTCTGCGGTTCAGTAGAGCTGTGCCCCTTCGGGACAAAAAGGACTTCGATAAGCAAGTTAAAAAATACTGGTGGTTGGGTGACCACCTTGATATTGATGGTTAGTCAAAGTTGTTGCCTTGGCCGACCTACATATTTCTAAGGTAGATTAAGTAGGACAGTGACGGTGGCACCAAAAAAAAAAAAAAAAAAGATACAAAATCCAAAAAGTTGTTTGTTTGTTTGTGGATATGTGCGTGAGCGCATACATATGCATATGTCTAAATATATGCATATGTATGCGCGTGTGTGCATGTGCATAGGCTAATGGCAAAAAAAAAAAAAAAAAAAAAAAAGCTGCTGGTGGCTGTTCTAGTTTTAAGTTATTTTAAGTATTTTAAGTAGTTTTAAGTTATTTACGTATATTTACGTATATTTTAGTTTTATTTGGGTTAATTTAGTTTTATTTAGGTAAAGGGTAGTTTTAAGTTTTTATATAAAATAAATGTTATAGGAAAACGAGTTTTTCAAAATTTTCTCGTTTAGTTTAAGTAATATTGAATTTTAATTTAAGTTAGTTTTTACGCCGAAAGGCATTTTTAATACATAGTTATAGTATAATTTAGAGCGCCCGTATGGGGCCAGTAAGTTAGTTAAGTTAATATGTAAGCTAGTTGTTTAAGATTTTTTGTCTAGAATTAAGATAGATATAAGAAAATGGAAAAATAAAAAATGAATTAAAATGCAAAAAAAAAAATGTATCCGCTCAGGGATCAATACGTCTCAAGTTCAAATCTCGGCTGCTTCAATTAGTCTTTTTTTTTTGTATATGTATATAGATGCATATATATCTTTGTTGTGTTCTAAATATTTAGAAGCATTTAAAGGTTTTTTTTGTAAAAGGACCAAGTATATATAATAAGTAAACAACTTAAAAGGTCTTATAAAAATAAACAGGCACAACGAGATCCAGAAGTGTATGCTGTGGCCACATCATCGCGTCGCTGGAATCAAACGCCACTTACTTGGTAAGTCAAACAAATTAACCTGTTTCTTTTAAGTATTTGGTATATTATATATATAAAGGGTTTCTATATTGGTTCGGGGACAAATGTTTCTTAAAATCTAATTAAATAAATTGACACCAAAGTTGTGTATATTTAAAACAAGATATTTACACACATATAAACATATACAAACGAAATAAAAATACAATACGAAGTTCTCAAAGCAAATACCTATTATTACTTCAATTTTTTTTGTTATTCATTTTTTTTTGCTTTTCATTTTATGTTGGTCAAGAGTTGCAAATTCTAAACATAATAAATATATGTTAAAACTTAAATCAAAAATTGTTGTGAATTACCTACATATATGAGAAGTAGTTTTGTAGTTACAATTAAAATGCTTAATAAAATTGCAAATGTCAGTTGAACTTAAATATCTATTAAAAATGGTTTAATTTAAAGTTTAGGATTATGGATGAGGATCATTAAAATGGAAAGGGTTTAAGATGGGATAGAGGAAGCGGAAGATGGCAAGGTAAGGGGTTGTCAAGGCGAGTACGGCAACCATGGTTGGGTGGGTAGAGGCAAATTTCTCGTGCGTCCTTAACACCATGACGCAAAGACTGGCATGATTTTGTATGCGCGGTTCCGATAGGGGTCAAGTACCTACGTCCTCCGACGAGCAGTAGGCCGGTCAAGCATGCCAGCACTGACCCCGACGGCAAGGAAGGAATCCGCAACAATGGCGCCCGCAACGTGTTGTTTCGCTACTGCAAAGTAGCAAATCTGTAAAGGTCGAGATAGGTAGTTTGTTTTGTTTTCATTTGATTTAGATTTTTTAAATTTTTTAAATTTTTTTTTTGATTTCTTTTAACTTTAATTTTTTTTTACTTTGTTTTGATTTTGATTTTGAGGAGCTGACTTTCCTCATAAGTCCCAGTATCCGAGGCATGACCTTGGTACTGCGTTTGCGATGAGGTAGGTCAGTTCTAAAATACACATACATGGTGTTTAGCAGTCTGAGTCATATTATATGAGATTATATGCTAGCATTAATGCCCAGATGTGCGAAGATCATATACATAAAAATAATTATGGAAGAGCCACATGTTGAGTTTTCAAGTGCACCTTCCATCTACATAAGCGAATTTTCTAGAGTCGATTTGTAATCAAGTTTTGGTTGCAAATCGTCCTAGAAAAGATAGCATATTTTTTTTCGTAGAGTAGTTTAAATTGTTAACGTAGTTTATTTAATTTTTTTTTCTTCTATCTCGGCTCGTAGAACTTTGGCATCTTTCGTTTTCAATATTTCATCTTCTTTCCAGAGTAGGTGATTCTCATCCAGATCCATATATGATATAGTTTTTTTTTAATAAAAGAAGGCTCAAGAACATTTATTTTTTTTTGCATTGAGTATTTAAGTAAAGTGCGTTTTACTTCATATTAATTTTGGGATTTTTTTTTTTAATACCTACATTTGTTATTTTTGTTGATATATGCGGTGAAGTCGAGTTGTTTTTCACTATAAACAAATATTTTGTTGGCATTATTTTTTGTATATATGCACTATATTATTTTTATTAAATTTTTCTTTTAATTCATTATTCATTTTATATTCATTCATTTAGCATTTATCATTGCGTTCATTTAGTAATTTTCATTTTAATTTAGTATTTGTAACTTTAGTTTTTTTTAGTTAGTGAGTAGTAATAGTTAGATAGATTAGATTAAAGTGTAGATTGTATTTTTTTTTTCTTTAAATTTGTAAAAGATAATTTTCTTAAGTTTTTTTTTGTAAACTGTTTAATAAATAGTTAGATAAGTTTTAGGTTTAGTTTTACATAGGTTTATTTAGTGATAGATTCATTTTATTTGCATTATCATTTCATTTATTTCAATCATCTGTCATTTTCATTTCATTTAATTACCTCATCACTTTCATACATCATGTCATAATCATATTTCATTTTATTTGGTTTAGCTTAATTTAGTTTAGAGTTATTTTTTTTATAGTGTTTTTATTTAGGTATTATCATTTTAATAGAATTAGTTAATTTAATAAATTCTTTTAGTTGTTAGTTTAGCTGAAAGTTATTTTTTTTTGTAAATAGGTAGTAATTAGTTTTTTTTATATAAAATTTGGTCTTACCAGAATTACCAAGTGACAATTTTTTTTATTATTTTTCTAGTTTCTCGATTGTTTCCTTTGCTTCTTTCCCTTGTTTCTCGTTTGCTTCACTTGCAATTTTTGTGAAGACCTGTCAAATAGTTGTTATTTTTTTTTGTTCTGAATATTTTTTTGTGGTCTTGGTTCATTCTGCTTGGTGAAAGCTTAATGAGTTACAATCTTCCTAAGCATCGGTATTTTACTCGTTCTGTTTCAAGGTCCTTAAGGGAAGGAACCTTTTTGCAGAGTTCTGAGAGATTCCACCAGACGGTGAATCGTCTTAGTTTTGAAGACTCTCTCGACTCTGAATTTGAACATTCGGTAGACATCATGTCAACCCATAATGACCAGTCCGACCATTCGGTCAATGATGTAGAGGAAACTTTGTCAGCTGGTCCGGCTGGTGTTGCGACAGAGAGTGAAGATGACTTGGCCACTCGAATAGATAAATTAATAATGGTAAACCAAGTCCGTCTTTTCCAACAAATGGAACCTTCGCTCCGAACAGCATTTTTCTGAACTTGGGCAGCCCCTTAATCCACAAATTGTTAGAGGAGCAGTGAATTATTTGCCAACAAATATGTTTCCACCTATTCCGGACACGGCACACAGTGTACCTTCTGGTTCACGAGGTTCATTGTATGCGCCTGAATCATGCCGTTTGGACAGGTGGAACATAAAGTATGACGGTAGTGACAACATTTCCGATTTTCTCTTCAAGGTCGAAAGGTTGCAAGCTTCGTCAAACTACAGTGACGTGCAAATTTGTACCAATTTCCATTCGTTATTGGGAGGTCAGTTGGAAAGTCAACGATTGGTATTGGCCTTTCCTGCGCAAAAATCCCACTGCTAGCTTGAACCAAATTAAAATCGCCTTGAAGGAAGAATTCGGCCGCAAAGAAAATGATGTCGACGTCTATATGCGCCTGCTCACTCGTAAGCAAGGATTTAAGGAATCTTTTGATGATTTCTTTAGCTCAGTCGTTGGTCTGAATGACCGTTTAAATGAACCTTTCGACTCAATGAAGCTAATTGAAATCATCAAAAGCAACGCTCGTAAAAAGATCGGTGAAGTGTTGTTAGCAGCGAGTGTTTCGAGCTTGGATCAACTCAAATCTAAAGCAAGAGAAACCGAACGTTTCTTAGCTAGACGCACTGCTCAAAGAACCGTTCATGAAATCCATTTGGAGGAAAAGATTCCAATATTCTACAATTACTAAGTGATTGTTAGATAGATATTCAAAAATAATCTTATTACTATAAAGATTTAATTATTTATTGTTTAATTAACTTGTGTTATAAGTTTGAAAAATAAAAACAATAAAAAAACTAAAAATAGCCAAATTATTTATTTAATTCAATTTTAAAGGTTTTGTGGCCTTTATACTCCAAGCTACATATGTGTTTCGCATTGGTGTTATGTTAAACATAACTTGTGTTATGTTAAACTTTTATTTCAAAAGGATGTTATGTATTTACACTGCTAACTTTCTGCTCTTTCTTTAAATTTTGATTTTTGAAATAAAATTTCAAACAATATGATGTTATATATTTAAGTACCTACAATACATACAACTATATAAGTGCCTGATTAATGCTCGATTCATAAGTATTTTACATCAAAACGCTTACTGATTGAAAATTGTTGTGATTGTTTCTCCTTTTCTTTTTAACTTAAAAAAAATATATATGGGAGGATGGTCCACCAATGACACTTCTCAATACGTACATAGGTACCTAGATAATATCTAACGTTTCAATACTTTTTGTATAGTATCTATACCTATCTTATTTAAACTTCACTATAAGACTATTTTTTCAATAAGCATTTAACGATTAAGATGACGTAGGTAATATACCTTATTACCTACGTCATCTTAAGTTAACTTTCACACTTATTTCCATTTAAAACAACCAAATATTTAGCATTTGATCTTCATTTCAATGAATATTTTTTAACAGAAAGTACTTACACTAGGTATCTTTTCAAATTTAATACCTTTGACATAATATGTGAACGACACGATCATCCATTAGATCATAACGGAAATTGACCAAACTTTATTACTTTCCTGTTCGACTATTTGTTTACACGATTCCAATCATAAAATCGAATCACAGCAACGGATAAGTACCAGACGACATATGATACCCTTTGCACACGACACTTAATGAGATGCATGCTATACATGCGAGAATGAATCATCATACTCCAGGAAACTAACGGGAGATGCCAAGATGCTGATTCATCATACCCCAGCTCCCATCATATGATAAGTTAGATATAAGAATTGAAATGTATTCTGAGTTAGTCTATAAGAGATACTCGAGTCTTTAAGAGATACTCGAGTCTATAAGTAATATTCAAGTTAATAAGTGTTGCAGTTTAAATAAAGTTTTTTAAAAGACATTTCATGTAACGTGAACAATAATTTAATATATTATATTAATCGTGTTATTTAAATTACCACTTTCTTTCATTTGACGTTCCTTATTTAATAGATATGGCCATTACAATCAGTCTTGTGTTATTCCTTGTTGAAAATTCAGTCAGTTCTTAAATTCTTTTGATTCTACAGATAAGTTTTTTTTGAAGTTGTGTGCTTTTTAGATGAATATTTAGTTATGTATTTTGTTTCTCAATAAAATGATCAACTCTTTACTAGGTAAAGGTACCTACAACAAAATTTTATAATACATAGGAAAAAAATTTGTGTGCATTTGTCTATGTGTTCATTATTTTATTGACTGGAATATAAATACAAGCTTACACCAAAAGATTTTATAAAACTTCATAGAAATCCATAGAAACTTTATATCTGCATACAGATTGGTTAATTGTGCGTAAAACCTTTTGATACAACACCGTCCTATAGATGCTAGATATTGTTAGAAATATTCTAGAAATGTTTTTACTACAATATTTTTAAATTACAAAAAAAACTTCGATAAACGAAACTGTATAGTATGAATTTTTATCATGAATCATAATTTTTTTTAAAAGCCATTCATGACCTACAAGTTGATTAAAATTGGGAACAAATTTTACACACAATAGTGTGGAAATATGTTTTCGAATAAATACTTATTTGAGTCAAAATGTCATTAATGTTTTAGCAGATTCCAATTTTACATTTTATATGGCATAATATCGCGCTGCATAAATAAAAAAGCGTAATAACTATTTGTGAGTCCATTAAGGATTATGTGTAAGGAGGATACATTCCATCCCCTGCTCGTCCTGGATACAGCCTATGTCAGTTTAGTTCATGATGTGTTACCTTACCAATTATTAAAAGAAATTTTGCTTTTTTTCAATATCTACATATTTATTAAATCAATCAAAAGCATACTTCAAGTTTCACATTAAACTGTTGTCTTAATTTAAATAAATTAACAAGAAAGGCGCAAAACACAAAACAAAAGAAGAAGTTATAAATAGATATAATTTATAAAAAAAATTATTTATTCTGATTTAAATAGTTTGACATATTGACTTAAAAATGCTTGAAGTTTCCAAAACTCATTACAATTCGGTTGCTTCTGCATTACAAGGTGTTTCACTTTGAGGAAGTATGACTTCGTCTTCATTAACTTCTTCTTCATTGAATTTTTCTTCATTAATTTCTTCTCCATTGACTTCTTCTTCATTTTGAAAAATTCCTTCTGCTTCCTTTGATCCAATTATTGGTTTTCCAAATTTGTCGCTCTTTGTCCAAGATATAGTTAATAAAGGACGACAGAACTCAAATCTCGTTTCTCTTATAAATTAGCACTTTGAAACATTGCTTGTCTCGATACACCGACATTTTTTGCAAATTCCAAAACAGATGAAATATTATCCATGCATTTAAATGCCATGTTGGTTTCATTTATTTTCAACACTTGCACGTTTTGTAGTTTTTTTTTTTATTTCCGAACCGACTAACGAACGACCGCACGTACTAAACCGACTGACATTTAATGACTGACTGAATTTCAAAAACAAATTAAACATCTCCTTCGCACGATTAACACAAAAAAAAAACTAACAATGTCTTCTTGTCGGTGAGCGCTTTTTTCCAGTGGCCTGATGCAGAAATACCAGATTCAGATTCATGCCAATACTATAACGTTTATATACAATGATCGAAACTACACCAAAATCTAAATCTATGTTATCGATTCACACATCGATAATATAAAGGAGTTTATTTAGTAAAGGCAAAATCCAGGTAAGACAGTTCACACTCGAAACCAACATTTCCATCGTCACGACATCTATTGCCACATAGAGGTATAATTCTACCGTCTGAAAATAAATGTACTGCCCAAATAAGAAAATGAAGTTGTCAGACGAAAGTATGAAATGGAGGCAAGAGGAGGCATCATCGTTTTTAGAGGCACATGGCATCACAGTGGTGAAAGGAGACAGCACGAGTATACAAAACCCAACGAAATGGATGGTATGTATAGCGATGAGCCGTAGCGAAATAGTACTACGAAATGATGAGCCATTAATGAGTCGTCCCCGAGGACAAGGTAAAATTTACATGTGTATCAAAGCTCTTATAATTTTTAGAAAAAGGTAAATTAGATATCAAAAAAACATAGATAGAATGATAGAAAACTCGGATTAGTAGTTAGAAAACCAATAGTTACGAAAAGAGTAGAGTAGACCAAAGTAGCCGGCTGATAGAAACATCAAGACACTAAATTCATGTTGTTCAAGCAAATATTTAGAGAAAACAAAGTGAGATAATCATTTAGGTAGATAAAACGGAAATTGAAAACATAGATAGTTTTTGCTTTAAAAGTAAAATATGAGAAAATTTAGTACGTTCAGAAATGACAAAGTGTCAAAAGAAATCTTAGACAAATAAATCGGCTGCGTAAACAATAAACAGATTAAAGAACAGTAATGACGGTCAATGTCATCTATGTAGACCAAATGATTAAATAGTTAAAATTAAATAAGTGAAAATTTTTTGGTTAAAAATCTAGAGACATTAAGTTTTGACAAGAATAATTCGGTAACATTTACTTCAGAATCAGAAATAGAACCTGAAAGTATGAAAAGAAAACAATTATCTTACCTGTCACTTACCTGATTGAAAATTTTTTTTTTTTTGACTGGTTAGTTTTTAGTAGAGAAATTTTTCTTTACAAATCATCTCATTTACTTAAAGTTCAACTTAAAGTGCCGGCAAAACTCACTTAAGTTAAAGAAACTAGAACAATGGTATCAAAAATTTTTGTATGTATCACTTAACGTGAAAAACTGATACTTACCTACGAATATTAAATTTTCGTATATAAATACTTACCTTCTATTGGAAAAAGATATCAAATAAAATAAAATCTGACTTACCATTTCGAATAACAACCGATGTGAACCATCTCATGAGTCAGCGTGTAAATCCATTCTAGTACCTAAAACGACAGTAATAGAATGACACTTAACTATAACCAAGTTCGCACTTGACGATTCGTAAAGAAACAGAGACCAATTGGATGGAAAAAAGTTAAACCTTGAACGTGAGTAACAAATTTAATAAAAGTCTTTTATAAATTCATCCCTCTTCGAAGAAAGTTCTTTAACAAATAAAGTTGTAAACGGTTAGTAAAAATTCTTGCAAGCAAAAGTAAATCATAAAAGAAAAGAAAAAGTAGAAAGATCGTGGAAAAATTAAATGATCTCGAAAATTAATCGCACCACCAGAAAAAAAGGAGCACAAAAAAAGGAGCAATCCAGGTGAGAAATTTCTTTGGTGCATTATTTTATCTTGAAATTGGTGTATAAAACCTCGAAAATCATCTGCACATATTGTCAAGTTAATAGAAAAAAAATTCTCAGTATTGTAAGAAGAATTCTTTTCTTTGATTTTTTTTTGAGAACTAGTTAATAATCCACCCTTCGACAAATACAGTCGAGGCAGCTTAAGTGGAAAGAACACCTAGTGCAAACCAATCGAGAGTCCAATTAGGGAAAAACGACATAAATAGAAGTACACGTGTCGTCATGTGATAATTCACTGTAAGCGCCAAAAATTCATATCCAAAATTTGGGCGTATACATGAGGTTTGATTAAAAATTTTACGAAAGTAAAAATTCATTTCTTTGATATTGTAGTTTTTTTTAGTAAAATAGATAGCACATTTAGTAAAGTTGTTATAGCTTTGTAACACATGTGGATTTACTTAAAATAAATGTCCACATGGTAACAATAATGAACTGATACAAATTTTTTTAATATAGGCAGACATCGAAGCGGAGCAGTGGCAGAAGACGTCGTGGTGATTCGGTGGTGGGATGGGGCATCCGCCACACTAAAATTTTCCACTCACTTAATCACGCTACCACAAAAAGCCCACTCAGCTCTCGATAAGGCAGTCTGCCTGTTTTTTTTTAAATAATTCATCATGCAACAACGTCAAAATACCTAAAGTAAAATCAATCAATCTACAAATAAAATCGTACTTGGTTACCGAAACCATATGGTGAAAAGTTTTTCAAAAAGTTTCCACGTGGAAAGAACGCTGTTATGCGGCTAGCGGCCAATTTCAACGCGGGACATTTTGCGTCATCATCAGTTACATCTAGAAAGGAACATCAAGTTATGTGCATCTGGAAGTACAACATTCACTTAAGTACATCATTCTATTTGTCAAAATGTATATTGGGATCGAAGGTATGAATAATAAAAATCTATATTTCTTTTTATTTAAACAATTTAACTATTGAGAAACAAAAATTCTTATAAAATCTATTTGTGAAATCCCATATGTCTGTATAAAACATTTTAAATAAAAAGTAAAAGAAAGGAATTTTTGAACAAAAAAAAAACAAAATTTCCATAATTCATTAGTGTATATTTGCACTACCATATTATGTTCAATTTAGTACGAACGACCATAAAGGTCTATATTTACATTTTTTTTTTTATGATTCAGATCAAATTGAACATATATTTTTGTCCGTGTTTAACAGAACAGCAAAATACATAAAAATTATTTAGAGTCGTAACTTTGAAGATAAAGAATTTCTTGAATATCTATGTAACAAAAAAAAAGATACCTACTTTTTGCTTCAAACAACTAGTTACGTCATAAATTTTATAATCAATATATCAAGTCAAATTTATAAATATAATTTTTGTTGTAAAGAATTACCGCCGTTCGAGTGTCCTCGTCTGTAACCATACGTGAATCTACAGCGTACATAAAAAAAAAGAGAAATTTTTAAGAAACGATACATAGGTACATACCTACATTTTATATTGGAACTTACCATACGTTTCATTTCATTAAAGTCGGATGCCTTAAAATAAAACTAGGTTCAATGAAACAAAATATCATACGATGATAATTAATCTCAATTATTGATATTGTTTCACGAATATTCGACTGTGGTGTAAATTGGCAGTACAGGCCTTATGGGGAAGCTTTTTCAAAATCAGTAGCGCGCCTTATTTGTGCACCATACTGAATTGAAAGAAACCCCATTTAAAAAATGTTTACCCGCCAATGATTTTTCGATTGCATCCGACATAGATCCCACAACGACCTGCCTAGCGTACAGTTGAATACGCACTGATTGGCTAATGCATTTCAACCCTCTTTTAACATCCATTCGAACAGAGATACCTTTGTCAATTTGGTAACTCGGTTCGTATTTTTTTATATTGAGTTTCTGTTGAGGAACTTTTGATTTTAGAGCTTAAAAAATACCTTTTATTGATGAAATGATAATGAGATATTGAGATGAGCATATTACTAGTACAAAAGTGTTATCGTGCAGTGTTTTTGTTGATCATGTTTGTGTTTTTTATGTGGGGAAAATCTTAAAATGCAGTTACAAAAATGTAGGTAAGCTGTTGTCTTTAAAGAATTTATTTGCGTAGATTCTCGTGCCGGTCGGTCGGTTGATATTTCGTGTATATTTTTTCTTATTTGCGTAGATTTTTAAAGCGCGCGGGCGGTCGGTATTGATGTTTCGTGTACCTATTTTTGAGATTGGTGAGAAATGGCACAATTGAGCCGAAAATGTGGGAAATGGACGTGTTTTCGGAAAACGCTGTAGAAAGCCTTATAATAAATCTAGATGAAGAGAGCAGCAACAGCAGCAGTAACTTCTCAAGTGATAAAAATACCTTTACTTATATATAAATGTACATATTTTTATTTAATAGATGAATTTATATTTATTTTTGTTATGCTTGTTTATTTATTTTGCTTGTTATATTAATCTTTATGAATAAATTCTTTATTTTTTGTTTGTTTTTTATTTAAAAGGGATTAGGCCTTCAAAAACGCGCCTACTATCTTACCTCTTGGTGGTGTTGAAAAAGATAAATTTCATTTCATTTTTATAAATAAAAATTAAGAAAATAATTTTAATTAAAAAAGAAGAAAGGTAACCCTACATCATATTTTTTCAGTTTTTTTCCAATTCAAAATGCTTACTACGGCAACCCTGTTAGAGCTTTTAAAAGAAGATAACCTTATGGAAAGCAAAGAAGTGCGAATGAGAGACAAACATCCCTATCTTTCCTGTACTGCCAATTTTTAGTGGACAGACTATAGCGGCCAATTTCAACGCGGGACATTTTGCGTCATCATCAGTTACATCTAGAAAGGAACATCAAGTTATGTGCATCTGGAAGTACAACATTCACTTAAGTACATCATTCTATTTGTCAAAATGTATATTGGGATCGAAGGTATGAAGAATAAAAATATATATTTCTTTTTATTTAAACAATTTAACTATTGAGAAACAAAAATTCTTATAAAATCTATTTGTGAAATCCCATATGTCTGTATAAAACATTTTAAATAAAAAGTAAAAGAAAGGAATTTTTG
Source organism: Baccha elongata (assembly GCA_951217065.1). Taxonomy (NCBI): domain Eukaryota; kingdom Metazoa; phylum Arthropoda; class Insecta; order Diptera; family Syrphidae; genus Baccha; species Baccha elongata. The sequence goes on along the minus strand of CATNUY010000181.1, from coordinate 1,064,937 downwards.
AACAAAAAAAAAACAAAATTTCCATAATTCATTAGTGTGTAGGTATTTGCACTACCATAAGTTCAATTTAGTACGAACGACCATAAAGGTATATTTACATTTTTTTATATGATTCAGATCAAATTGAACATATATTTTTGTCCGTGTTTAACAGAACAGCAAAATACATACAAATTATTTAGAGTCGAAACTTTGAAGATAAAGAATTTCTTGAATATCTATGTAACAAAAAAAAAGATACCTACTTTTTGCTTCAAACAACTAGTTACGTCATAAATTTTATAATCACTATATCAAATAAAATTTATAAATATAATTTGTGTTGTAAAGAATTACCGCCGCTCGAGTGTCCTCGTCTGTAACCATAGGTGAATCTACCGCGTACATAAAAAAAAGAGAATTTTTTAAGAAACGATACATAGGTACATACCTACATTTTATATTGGAACTTACCATACGTTTCATTTCATTAAAGTCGGATGCCATAAAATAAAACTAAGTTCAATGAAACAAAATATCATACGATGATGATTAATCTCAATTATTGATATTGTTTCACGAATATTCGACTGTGGTCTTGGGACATTTATATCTGAACTTAAAACAAAAATAAAAATAAAAACGAAACAACATTTTTTTTTGTCAACGTAACTATAAATCTGAATATAGAGTACATCATAATTGAAATACCTTGTATGATCCGTACTTCAATTGATAGGGTGCACCTTCTCAGTCGTCGTACCTTTTTAGAAAATTACATACTTATTATTATGCTTTAATAACTATATTGATATAAAATTACATTTACTTACTTTTGATTTTTATAACAGTGTCCATATATATTATAACATTTATTGGTTTAACGATCCGAAGTACCAATCTTTTGGGTGACCTTCGTGAAACATCTTTTTATTCTTTTGTTTTGGGGGAAGGGATATTCATCTCACACTGACTTTTAGTCATTATTATACTTTTTCAATATTTATCTATAAATATCTTCTGAACAGAAGATTTTTCTTCAGTTTTCTTTTTGGACATATACGTTTATGTTCAAACTTAAATTTTGTCGTCGCGTTAAATTTGTAAATATCATGATTAATGTAATCATTCGGGATAGAACGAACATCTATCGAATTTGAGGTCTTGCGTTTATTTCTACCTTGACTGGCTTTAAATTAAATTTTATTGCAGAGTTAAGCGACAGCCATACAAATTCGAGAGATTGTCAGTTCAATTATTCGATTTTGTTTTTTTTATCATTTCGTTTTCGGTTTTCAAGTGATATTCACCAGAATATTTCACTTCATTGCGAAAAGAGGGAAGTAAATAACTTTTACCCTCAAGCCTTATGCGGCCTGAACAAGGCAAATATTTTTAGTCCGCGAATAAATTCATATACCATCATTTTTGATTCTTTTTGTATACCTACATATCAGTAGATGACCTGGACGCAGCAGTTTTTCTCAATTTCTATAAATTTCATAATTTTTTATGAATTTGATATTCATTTTTAGAAACTTGTTAATAAATTGAAGTTTTTTTGATAGTTTGTGAGATCAGTTTAATAACTTTTTTGATACTTGCTTAAGATAATAGTTCAGTATAGATTTCATTTTTAATTGTAGTAAGTGACTACACTTTTTAGAATACTTATTTAAGTATGAATTTTAGATTTGGAGCTTAAGTAACAATATTGTTAGTTTTAAGAGTTATTTAATAAAAATTATATTAGATATTGAAGTCGAAACAATTGTTTTTTTTTCAATTAAAACACTTTTCTTATGCTGATTAAGTATGTGATTGCCTATCAGTCACAGGGAAGTATTTTTCACAAATCTTTTCTTAGATATAGATTAATATGGAGTATTAATATATTAATGATGGAGAGTCGTGACGGGAGTCATAGGTATGGAGACCCAAGTTGAATCTTTTCAACTATGGCAGCAGCCACCATACAACAACAACAACAACAACAACTACAACTAGTCATTCTGGATGAAGATTGACAATATGGTATTGAAAAATGGAATAGTGTGTAGATTCCGAATTTTCTTTGGTGGGATGTACTTATACAAGATTTTCGCCAATAAGTACGTCATAGGGAGGGTTGCAAGGAACGTTTAAGGTCCTTTCGCGACTTTCGGTCGGGAAGTTAGGCGATAAAGGGGGAGACAAATACACCTGTTTCTCCCATTTTATTTAGGGTTCCTGTAAATACAATCGGATGATAAGGAACGTATGGATGGGTTATGGGATAATGTAATCCGAGATAGGCTATAAACACCTTGTCCTATCAATATTAGCTTCACTTGTTCTTCTTGTTTCAACTTCTAATCTAACTCAACTTCTTTCTCTGAAATGCTCCTTCAGCCCTTAGCTTTTTAGCTTTGCATTTTAAACTATCTGAATCAACCAACATCTAGATCCAGGTCCATTAATTATGTAAACCCACTACTCGCTTCTGCAGCATCGACTCACTTCCCTGATGACTGAGCCAGTCAAAGCAACTTTTGTAGGACCTGTAGCAGCAGTCGAGCGGTAGTACCCTATTCCTCCGAGTTAAACATTTTAAGGATTTCGCTTTGTTTCACTTAAGTGATTGACTTGTAGAGACGTGATAGGTAATTGTAAAGGAGCTTAAGTTTTTTTTTGTTTTCATTTTCCGATTTCAGTCAAGTAAGTTTGTCCGACTAATAACTTTATTCTTTAATGAAGTCAGGGGGCTTAAGCACCTTCTGTAAAAGAACTCATACACGGGCATGACTTGTTTGAGTGAAGATCGAATCAGTGATCGACTGTAATAACTTGTTTATGGTGATCAAATGAATAGGTTATTAGAGTTCCAGTCAATTATTGAGGTTTTGGTTAACCAGTGTACACAACATCTAAGTACATAGGTTTCGGTGTTTTGGGGAGTCGACTGGGGAACGGCCCTACTCCCTTCTAAACGATCTAATGCTCGTTTAAAGGGGGGACAGAAACTGCCCCCCGCTTAATTCTTTGAATCATCGGTTCCGAAATATTTATGTATAATGTTTAGGAGATATTAGAAGTTTTCACCTAAAATTAGTTCTTGAGTAATAACATCCATACTTAGTGAATGTTCTAATAGATGAATGATGAAACCTGAACTGCTAACGATAAAATTATCTTTAGAATCTACCGACGCCACTACCCATGACCTTCACAGGTCACCTGAGTGATAGGGTTCTGTTTAGTTCGTACAGTTTAGCTTTCATAGTTTTGGTTTTATTTAGCATTTCGTGTGTGTAGTTTAGATCATCTATCCCCTTTTTATTTCCATCACGTAAGAATGACGTCCAACGTGGAATAGCGGGATTTCGCTAGCGCGAGGTTTTCCACAAGGGCGATATTTTCGAATCAAAGTTTCTTTGTCTGATTTGAAAGTCTCGGTCCTTTGGACGCGGGGTTATGTTTGTGAAGCTTCCATTTTTTCCCCATTAAATAAATTGGCACTCAACGTGGGGCAACGAAATTTCGCAGATCGGAAACTTTCGCAGAACGAAAATTTTCGCAGAACGAACATTTTCAAAACATATTTTCTTTGTCTGGTTTGGGAGTCTCGGTCCCTGTTGGCGTTGTGTTATGGGTGGTCTCCATTTTTTTCCCATTACATAAATTGGCGCCCAACGTGGGGCTCGAGGAGTTTTACTGTCAGAAATTTTAGAGAAAAAAATTTGAGTTTAGTTAGAACCATCTTCAAGTGTTTAAGTTTTTAATTCAATGGTAACATTGAAAAATCATCGAGTTAGTTTTGAGTAGATAAATTTTTGTAGAGATTAATAGGAAGAGATTACGCTTTTACAAGTAGTTAGAAGATAATGAAGATTCGTGTGATCTACACACCAATTGTTGTTGGTGTTGGGGAAGTTGATCGGGAAACGTACAGATTCTAGTCACGACTCCGAATCAGTCATGAATATAGCACACACAAAAATTTAATTAAAATTTTTTTTTTTGAAAAACATTTTTGAGAAAATTTAAATTGTCTATTATGCCCAGTGGCAAATTTATCTAGTTAAGTTTCTATTATTTGATTTAGTTTAATATGCTGGTAGCACTTTTTAGATATACATGCTGGTAGCACATTTAGTTTATACATATTATGCTGGTAGCACATTTAGTTATTGATTTTGCTGGTAGCACATTTAGTTATTGATTTTGCTGGTAGCATATTTAGTTATTGATTTTGCTGGTAGCACCTTTAGATATACATGCTGGTAGCACATTGTTGTGCCATTAAACTGGAGACCACACACAATTCCCAAGAATCGCTTGCAAGACACATGACATAGTTCGATTATTGCTAAAGGTTCCTCATGTGTCATATGTTACACTTTAAAGAGAACAGCAAAGGTTCCTCATGTGTCATATGTTACACTTTAAAGGGAACAGCAATCGAACTATGTCAACCAAACAGTAAAACAACGACATGGGTCATATTGCAAACATAAACAATGCTGACCCATGGAGTGCAAGTATGTCAATAATAACATATGGTGCATTCGTTGTTTAAATAAAGAAACTGTAACTGTGTCAATGCAAGTGAAGTAAAGTAGAATGCGTGGTTGACCTGGAAGTGGTGATCTAGGTTTCGGAATAGGTAACGAAGGAAATAATGAACAGAGTTTGAGTCACTCTCATTTTAACAACCAAAAAGAGAAGTCGTTTTACTTGCGTTCGCGGAACATAACATTTGGTGGCAGCGGTGGGATTTTCAAATCAAAGCATCTGATTTGAATCCCAAAAAAAAAAAAAAAAAAAACCCGGTTCTAAATTCAAAGTAAATATTTATACATACAAAGAAAAAGTGCTAGATCAAAAACAAAATTCAAAATTCAAACAAGAATTCAACATAAAAAAAAAAGAGAAAATATAGTGCCGGAAAATAGTGAAAAATAAATAAAAGAGTGAAAAAAAAAGTGTACAATATCCCACAGAGGTAAGCGATTTCCTGTGGTCGAAAGAAGGAAGGAAGGAAGAAATTGCCACGCCGAGGCAATCAACATCAAAATCAACATCAAAATCAACATCAACATCAACATCAACATCATTTCAACACATCAAGAGGCATCAACAATGTTATTGTAAGAAATAATAAATATTATTTATATAAAATTATTTATTTAATTTGTTTTTGACGTACTTATATTTATATATTTTTATTCTTGACATTTAAATATTTTTGTTATTGATGTAACCAGTTTTTCTTTTGGTACCTAATTAATTTATACACTGTCCCTTTTCCTTATCCTTATACAAATCTGGTACAATTTCGTTTAAATTCGTTCAAATATATATATCTGAATTGAATTTAAATATTTCATTAAGAACTAGAAAAATTCCGCGTACCCGAAGATCATCAGAAAGTGATCTTCCTAGGCTCGAAACAAAACAAAAACCCATACCGCCTCTCACCCCGATTGAGATTAAGTCAAATTCTATCTTTTGTCCACAAAAATAATGACTTTCAGATCAGCCCAAGCAATAAAACTCATACCTGAGTTTAATGGAAGTGCGAAAGATTTAGATAGGTTTATTCAATTAGTAGACCTGCAATCAAACAAAACCTCCACGGAACCCGACTCAACCGATAAGGCTGAGCTTCTTGATATTGTCAAATCGAAATTAACAAGCCGGGCATATAATGTTATAATCAAATATAACAATTATAATGCCTGGGCAGAGTTAAAAGAGGCTCTTATCAAAAATTTCCGAAGAACTAGGTCTGTACAAATTATACAGACTGAAGTTTTTCAATTCAAACAGGGTTACAAGGAATCTGTGAGCTCTTACGCAGAAAGAGCTTATGCCTTGTTTGATGAACTGAATAATGCCAATGCCAGTACGGGGGACAACGCTGCTAATACAGCCATCAGGAGTTTAAATACAAAAACTATTCTAAATAGTTTTTGCAATGGGTTGATACCACAGTTAAAAACTTTGGTGAAAAGCGCCAGATGCAATGACTTAGACGAAGCTCTAGATATTGCGATGGAAGAAGAAAAACTCCTATCTAATACCACTGTTGACAACAAATATTGTCACCACTGCCGAACGAAGACACACAATACAACAGAGTGTCGTCTTCAGCCAAGGGACAATAGAACTTACAGGTCGAGTCCAAATACCAGTCAGCCTGTGAGAGTCAATAACGTACAAAATAATATTTCATGTCGTTACTGCAAAAATCTGGGTCACACGATAGACCAATGCAGAAAAAGACAATACAACAACAGCAGGCAAGACAACCAACGCGGAACACAAAATTCGGGAAACGAGCAAAGACCTGGCCCGACCAACACCCGGAACCAGGTAAAACACATGAATTAAGGTGTGGAAATTACTATAATACAACTAAAACTCTAAATCCACTGCGTCAAGAACCTCAAAGAGAAGGTTCATTTTCTCTGTATCCACTGCGTCAAGAATCTCAAAAAGAAGATTCAATTTCACTGTATCCACTGCGTCAAGAATCTCAAAAAGAAGATTCATTTTCACTGTATCCACTGCGTCAAGAATCTCAAAAAGAAGATTCATTTTCTCTGTATCCACTGCCTCAAGAATCTCAAAAAGAAGATTCAATTTGTATAAATACACTGCGTCAAAAATCTCATAAGGAAGATTCAATTCCTCTGAATCCACTGAATCCCCTTTCTCTGAATCCACTGTCTCATAGCCAAAAGTCCAATCCATTTCGTTCACAGCCTCAAAATGAAAATTCGAAATCAGAATCACTGCATCCAAATCCCAGATTCTCTATTCCAAATCCAAAGTCAACCGAAGACAACTCTTTAAAAAAAATATCTGCATATTCCAATCCTTTCAGAAACAAAAACGTAGAGTTGCCAAATTTTAACCAAAAAAGGTATAATGTTCCTCCAAGTCCTAAGTATAACAATACGAAAAAAGCAAATATGATACTAAACCAAAATCACACGCAAAATAGAAGTACCGCGCAAATAAATAATTTGCAAGACTCCCTAAGCGGACCATTGAGCTCTGATCTAAATAATTATTATGACAAACATTCGCATACTCTTTCAAAATCGCAAAACTTTAACGAAAAATCCAAACCTGTTGCTCATATAGGATGTTTAAATAATGCTTCTAGTTTCAAAAGCGAAATTAATATAATTTCTAAAGATACTATCTCCAACCAAAACATTATGCTTTTAGACACAGGTGCAAGCCTGAGTTTAATAAAAATAAATAAATTAAATAAAGAGCTTTGGGTTCATACTAACAAAATTACTGAACTAAAAGGCATAGGTAATACTCCCACATCAACATTAGGCACACTGCTTCTGAATATAGAAATAACACCTGGAATTAATCTTAAATACTTATTTCATGTAGTGCCTGAACATTTTCCAATAACACAAGACGGAATTTTAGGTGAAGACTTATTTCGAAATTTTAATGCCATACTAAATTATAAAGATAATACTCTTATATACCACTTCAAAGGTAAAAGATATACAACAGATTTCATTAGTAAGCGAAAGTCTGTTACCATACCTGCTAGATCTGAAAAAATAATCAAATACGGACCTATCCGTGAACCTACAAATCAAATATATTTTTCACAAGAAATTTCACCCCATACCACCTATATAGAAAAACTGGATTTAGATAATTATAGCATAAGTATTAGAGATTTGTTAAAGCAAAATAATTTGTTATTCCATGTCACACATGAACATGCTCAATATTCTGTTTCCATTATTTTTCTTGTTCTTGTAGTTCTAGCTTTATACGTAATATTTAAAAAAATAATTAAAATAAAATGTACATTTAACAAAAAATCAACAGAAAATTTAAACGATACTGAATTGAATGTAACACCTGACCTTGAAAAAACATTGCAGGTATAATAACTTGTAAACAAACAAAAAAAAAAAACAAAAATGCAACCTAAACATTTAAAAAAAAAAAAAAACAAAACATAAAAAAAAAACGTCAACAAACAAAGAGAAAACAAAAATTGGAAAATATGTATGTATTAAATTATAAGTAGGTAAAAAGAAAAAAAAAAAAAAAAACAAAATATTGCAATTTAATAAATACAATGTTGTGATAAAGACCTGTGAATTATTTACTTCCGCACCTGAAGCCGAAAGATCTCACTCGTCACCTCGTACGCCTTTCTTATTTTAGGGGGGGAGGAGTGTTGTGCCATTAAACTGGAGACCACACACAATTCCCAAGAATCGCTTGCAAGACACATGACATAGTTCGATTATTGCTAAAGGTTCCTCATGTGTCATATGTTACACTTTAAAGAGAACAGCAAAGGTTCCTCATGTGTCATATGTTACACTTTAAAGGGAACAGCAATCGAACTATGTCAACCAAACAGTAAAACAACGACATGGGTCATATTGCAAACATAAACAATGCTGACCCATGGAGTGCAAGTATGTCAATAATAACATATGGTGCATTCGTTGTTTAAATAAAGAAACTGTAACTGTGTCAATGCAAGTGAAGTAAAGTAGAATGCGTGGTTGACCTGGAAGTGGTGATCTAGGTTTCGGAATAGGTAACGAAGGAAATAATGAACAGAGTTTGAGTCACTCTCATTTTAACAACCAAAAAGAGAAGTCGTTTTACTTGCGTTCGCGGAACATAACATTTGGTGGCAGCGGTGGGATTTTCAAATCAAAGCATCTGATTTGAATCCCAAAAAAAAAAAAAAACCCTTTTCTAAATTCAAAGTAAATATTTATACATACAAAGAAAAAGTGCTAGATCAAAAACAAAATTCAAAATTCAAACAAGAATTCAACATAAAAAAAAAAAGAGAAAATATAGTGCCGGAAAATAGTGAAAAATAAATAAAAGAGTGAAAAAAAAAGTGTACAATATCCCACAGAGGTAAGCGATTTCCTGTGGTCGAAAGAAGGAAGGAAGGAAGAAATTGCCACGCCGAGGCAATCAACATCAAAATCAACATCAAAATCAACATCAACATCAACATCAACATCATTTCAACACATCAAGAGGCATCAACAATGTTATTGTAAGAAATAATAAATATTATTTATATAAAATTATTTATTTAATTTGTTTTTGACGTACTTATATTTATATATTTTTATTCTTGACATTTAAATATTTTTGTTATTGATGTAACCAGTTTTTCTTTTGGTACCTAATTAATTTATACACTGTCCCTTTTCCTTATCCTCATACAAATCTGGTACAATTTCGTTTAAATTCGTTCAAATATATATATCTGAATTGAATTTAAATATTTCATTAAGAACTAGAAAAATTCCGCGTACCCGAAGATCATCAGAAAGTGATCTTCCTAGGCTCGAAACAAAACAAAAACCCATACCGCCTCTCACCCCGATTGAGATTAAGTCAAATTCTATCTTTTGTCCACAAAAATAATGACTTTCAGATCAGCCCAAGCAATAAAACTCATACCTGAGTTTAATGGAAGTGCGAAAGATTTAGATAGGTTTATTCAATTAGTAGACCTGCAATCAAACAAAACCTCCACGGAAACCGACTCAACCGATAAGGCTGAGCTTCTTGATATTGTCAAATCGAAATTAACAAGCCGGGCATATAATGTTATAATCAAATATAACAATTATAATGCCTGGGCAGAGTTAAAAGAGGCTCTTATCAAAAATTTCCGAAGAACTAGGTCTGTACAAATTATACAGACTGAAGTTTTTCAATTCAAACAGGGTTACAAGGAATCTGTGAGCTCTTACGCAGAAAGAGCTTATGCCTTGTTTGATGAACTGAATAATGCCAATGCCAGTACGGGGGACAACGCTGCTAATACAGCCATCAGGAGTTTAAATACAAAAACTATTCTAAATAGTTTTTGCATTGGGTTGATACCACAGTTAAAAACTTTGGTGAAAAGCGCCAGATGCAATGACTTAGACGAAGCTCTAGATATTGCGATGGAAGAAGAAAAACTCCTATCTAATACCACTGTTGACAACAAATATTGTCACCACTGCCGAACGAAGACACACAATACAACAGAGTGTCGTCTTCAGCCAAGGGACAATAGAACTTACAGGTCGAGTCCAAATACCAGTCAGCCTGTGAGAGTCAATAACGTACAAAATAATATTTCATGTCGTTACTGCAAAAATCTGGGTCACACGATAGACCAATGCAGAAAAAGACAATACAACAACAGCAGGCAAGACAACCAACGCGGAACACAAAATTCGGGAAACGAGCAAAGACCTGGCCCGACCAACACCCGGAACCAGGTAAAACACATGAATTAAGGTGTGGAAATTACTATAATACAACTAAAACTCTAAATCCACTGCGTCAAGAACCTCAAAGAGAAGGTTCATTTTCTCTGTATCCACTGCGTCAAGAATCTCAAAAAGAAGATTCAATTTCACTGTATCCACTGCGTCAAGAATCTCAAAAAGAAGATTCATTTTCACTGTATCCACTGCGTCAAGAATCTCAAAAAGAAGATTCATTTTCTCTGTATCCACTGCCTCAAGAATCTCAAAAAGAAGATTCAATTTGTATAAATACACTGCGTCAAAAATCTCATAAGGAAGATTCAATTCCTCTGAATCCACTGAATCCTCTTTCTCTGAATCCACTGTCTCATAGCCAAAAGTCCAATCCATTTCGTTCACAGCCTCAAAATGAAAATTCGAAATCAGAATCACTGCATCCAAATCCCAGATTCTCTATTCCAAATCCAAAGTCAACCGAAGACAACTCTTTAAAAAAAATATCTGCATATTCCAATCCTTTCAGAAACAAAAACGTAGAGTTGCCAAATTTTAACCAAAAAAGGTATAATGTTCCTCCAAGTCCTAAGTATAACAATACGAAAAAAGCAAATATGATACTAAACCAAAATCACACGCAAAATAGAAGTACCGCGCAAATAAATAATTTGCAAGACTCCCTAAGCGGACCATTGAGCTCTGATCTAAATAATTATTATGACAAACATTCGCATACTCTTTCAAAATCGCAAAACTTTAACGAAAAATCCAAACCTGTTGCTCATATAGGATGTTTAAATAATGCTTCTAGTTTCAAAAGCGAAATTAATATAATTTCTAAAGATACTATCTCCAACCAAAACATTATGCTTTTAGACACAGGTGCAAGCCTGAGTTTAATAAAAATAAATAAATTAAATAAAGAGCTTTGGGTTCATACTAACAAAATTACTGAACTAAAAGGCATAGGTAATACTCCCACATCAACATTAGGCACACTGCTTCTGAATATAGAAATAACACCTGGAATTAATCTTAAATACTTATTTCATGTAGTGCCTGAACATTTTCCAATAACACAAGACGGAATTTTAGGTGAAGACTTATTTCGAAATTTTAATGCCATACTAAATTATAAAGATAATACTCTTATATACCACTTCAAAGGTAAAAGATATACAACAGATTTCATTAGTAAGCGAAAGTCTGTTACCATACCTGCTAGATCTGAAAAAATAATCAAATACGGACCTATCCGTGAACCTACAAATCAAATATATTTTTCACAAGAAATTTCACCCCATACCACCTATATAGAAAAACTGGATTTAGATAATTATAGCATAAGTATTAGAGATTTGTTAAAGCAAAATAATTTGTTATTCCATGTCACACATGAACATGCTCAATATTCTGTTTCCATTATTTTTCTTGTTCTTGTAGTTCTAGCTTTATACGTAATATTTAAAAAAATAATTAAAATAAAATGTACATTTAACAAAAAATCAACAGAAAATTTAAACGATACTGAATTGAATGTAACACCTGACCTTGAAAAAACATTGCAGGTATAATAACTTGTAAACAAACAAAAAAAAAAAACAAAAATGCAACCTAAACATTTAAAAAAAAAAAAAACAAAACATAAAAAAAAAACGTCAACAAACAAAGAGAAAACAAAATTTGAAAAATATGTATGTATTAAATTATAAGTAGGTAAAAAGAAAAAAAAAAAAAAAACAAAATATTGCAATTTAATAAATACAATGTTGTGATAAAGACCTGTGAATTATTTACTTCCGCACCTGAAGCCGAAAGATCTCACTCGTCACCTCGTACGCCTTTCTTATTTTAGGGGGGGAGGAGTGTTGTGCCATTAAACTGGAGACCACACACAATTCCCAAGAATCGCTTGCAAGACACATGACATAGTTCGATTATTGCTAAAGGTTCCTCATGTGTCATATGTTACACTTTAAAGAGAACAGCAAAGGTTCCTCATGTGTCATATGTTACACTTTAAAGGGAACAGCAATCGAACTATGTCAACCAAACAGTAAAACAACGACATGGGTCATATTGCAAACATAAACAATGCTGACCCATGGAGTGCAAGTATGTCAATAATAACATATGGTGCATTCGTTGTTTAAATAAAGAAACTGTAACTGTGTCAATGCAAGTGAAGTAAAGTAGAATGCGTGGTTGACCTGGAAGTGGTGATCTAGGTTTCGGAATAGGTAACGAAGGAAATAATGAACAGAGTTTGAGTCACTCTCATTTTAACAACCAAAAAGAGAAGTCGTTTTACTTGCGTTCGCGGAACATAACAACATTTAGTTTAGATATATGCTGGTAGCACTTTTAGATATAGATTTAGTATGCTGGTAGCACATTTAGTTTAGTTTTGATCTTTAGCATATCTTTTTTTGAATTTTAGTTTATATATTTTTTTAATCAAGTTATATATCATTTGTGAATTTCAAGCAATTTAAGATTAGAGTTTATATATTTCAGATTTTAGGTATTTAGTCAAGTTAGGATTTTTTTTTCTACCTTGAAATTTATTTAGTTTTTTTTTAAGTTTAGTTTTGGAACATTTAGGGGTTTACCCATTGAAAGTATTAGGTTAAGGATAGATTATACGTTATCGTAGGGATAGTTATTAAGTTAGTATAGGATTAATTAATAGTTTAGTTTAAGCAGTAGCTAAGTTTATATAATAGGTATTGAATAGTTTATATAGATATAAAACTTTGTTTTTACTTAGGCTTTCTGAACAAGTATTTCATTCGTGAAATATACTGTTGGAGCCGAATCATTCATTATTATTTAACATCTTATTTATCAAAAATATTGTTGCTTTAATTGTTATAAAATCTTACACATAAAATCATGTTAACATTTTAGTATCTATGTTAAATTCAAATTTTGCGCCTCTCTTATACCATTTGCCATCTTTTTCTTATTCTGAATTCGCTGTACATTTAAGGATTTAAGATAACGTAATCTCTCTCACTTATCATTACATAAATACTTCACGAGAAATAAAATCGACAGACTTGAATTTAAACCTTTAGGGGAAACTCTGCTTTTTTATTGTTCAACTATTTCGTCGTTCTTTTGCTCGCTTTGTCTGGATCCTTTGTTGGCCAGAACCTTTGTTCGTTATTAAAATTAGTAGAGAATACTATCGTGGTTTAAACCTAGTTTGACATTTCGTAGAACATTTCGCTACCGTTGATAATCGGTCAACTCAACAACCAGGATTTGTTCCAACCTTTAAATAAAAAGGAGTCATTGGGAATCCCAGGTTGACGGTCTTATCTGTTTGATCGTTCATTTTGGCGCCCAACTTGGTTAAAGTGACAATCCACAAACAATTTAAAAATCAAAAATATATTTGAACATATAGTGAACTAAAATAAGTGAAAAATTAATCAAAATCATTCATTTTGTACCAAACCTAAAAACAATGACATTATTTGTGCCGCGCCTCGGTTTCGGTCACGTGCTTGTATAGTGTGTTTGCTTTAAAATTCACCAAAATCATTAAGAAGACAAAATCTGTGGAATCATCAAAGCAGCTAAAAGAGGAAAAATTGTGGGAGATAAGTATAACATCTTCCACCCAGGTACGTTCGATTAAAACGTCTAATTATTCCAATGTGCGTTTATAAATCTCGTCGGTAATCAAAGATCACAATTCAAAATATCAAAATATTTAACTTCAACAAAACACGAACGCACATTCGACATAATTTTGACCTATGTTCATACATACCTATTTTCTACTGCATGCAATTAAATAATCTAATATTAAATACATTACAATGAACAACATATCCCGCATTTGCCACTTCCACCTAGTAAATACAAATAAATCTTAATTCAAAGATTCAAAGACGCTGAAAAAAAAAAAAAAAAATACTTAAATCATTGTCGTTCATCAGTTGATCTCCGTAAATTGCATAGGTGTTAATCCTCCCAAAAATTCGTTAAAATCCACAAAAAAAAAAAAAAGGGAAAACTTAGAATCCACTTTTGTGTCCACTATATCACACATACACATAACTCGTTTTAAAGCTTTCGCCGCAAATCTGAATCTTAGAATCCATCATTTACCTCACCTTTACATTTTTTCTATCGTCGTTTTCACATCTCGTTCGTTCGCTCACACAAGCTACCAGCTCGCAAGCTGTAGCATCCATACAAATTCCAAACTTACAATACACAATCAGTGCATCGATCTTCATTTCGCCCACACTATTCGCTCGTAGCTCTTTACCATCGTCGTCGTCGCGGGAGATATTGCTGCATGATCACTGCACTGGAAAAGCTGTTTGGATGGGACTTAGATTGTCTTTTTGCTCAATAATTGTACAAACATATTATTACAAATTATTATTAAATCTTCGTGTGGATTCGTAACCACAATAATAATAAATTGTTGGATTAAATTATTAATTTGCAACAAAAAATTATTCATCATTATTCCGAATATTGCCGTTACTTACCGTACCTTTAAAGTAGGTATACATATTTGCATTCTGTTTGATCGTTGGCTCATATAATCATTTCATTGGAGTTATAAAAATAAATCTTTGGATACACACAGCATAGATACTCTTGCATTAGGTGTTGCCATCTGCTATTTCTCTACCTTTTGTGTAAAAAATAAAATCGTTCAACAAATAAAAATTTTATTTTGAAATTAATTGTCGCTGATTTGGGAATACCTAGTTCCATATTGAGTATTTAGCATTCACGATGAGTGAGCCTAGCATTGAGGAGTTGAGACAGCAACGGTCTTCAACTAAAGGAAGTATAACGCGCATCAAGAATATGGTCGAGTCCAATTCAAACACATTCACATCAACGGAACTTGAGTGTCGTCTTGGGATTTTAGAATCCTACTTCAAGCAAATTTTAGTATATCAAACTAAAATAGAAAGCTTGACACCATTGGATACTTGTCGCAGTGAAATAGAAGAATTGTATATCACTGCCAAAACAAGAATTCTTTCGCTTTTAGGAACTGGTAGACGTACTAGTGTTGCAGACCTGACGTTAGCTGCCCAGTTATCCCACCCAATTAGTCATCTTCCTAAATAGCGGTTACCTAGATTTAGTGGAAGGTACTCTGACTATAAAAATTTTATAAATTCATTCAACAATCTAGTAGAAACTGATTCGAGTTTATCCAAAATTGAAAAATTTAATTACTTGCTGTCGTGTTTAAGTGACCAAGCCCTCGGAACAGTCAAAGCATTTCAGGTTACAGAAGAAAATTATCCAAAAGTACTTGAAAGGCTTAGGGAGCGTTATGATAACAACTGCCTCATCTTTTAAGAATACATTTCAGAACTTATTGAATTACAAAAGGTTCCAAAATCTTCGGCTGCTTCATTAAGGACTTTGGTAGACAATATTTCTGCGTTGTTTAGCTCATTACTCTCGATAGGATCGTATGAAAATATTTGTAACGCAATAATAATACATATTGCAATGTCGAAGGTCGATTCTGAAACCCAATCCAAATATGATGAACAGTTGGATTATACGAATCTTCCTGATTGGAAGGATTGTGCGAGCGTCTTAAGTAAACGGTGTCAATATCTGGAGGCAAGAGATAGCAAGCAGATTCGTTCAGACTACACTTCCAGCTTGTTGAACAAACCGAAGTCATCGCCGCATCAACAACGCCCACGCTCTCAAACATCACTGGCAGTCCATCAACTTTCGTGTATCTTTTGTCAATCCAAGGATCATGCAATAACAAGCTGTCCAAGTTTTATTAAACTGTCAGTTATAGAACGATTTTCGAATGTCAAGAGATTAGGGCTTTGTTTGAACTGTTTGAGAATAGGTCACAACGTTTCCAAATGTTGCTCTTCATATAGGTGTAAGACCTGCAGACATGCACACCATAGTCTTTTGCACAGAACCCAAACAGCAAATACACTTTCGAAAACTGATGTTGTACCATCAACCTCTGCTGCAGCGCATTCTGCTTCAGAAAAGGAGCACACACCAGAAGCTCAAGTTATTTTGGCAACTGCAGTGGTTTTAGTAAAGGATTCGTTCGGAGATTTTCAGTTTGGTAGGGTTCTGCTAGATTCCGGTTCCCAAGTGAATTTTATAAACGAAAAATTTGCAAATTCGCTCTGCCTTAAAAAACAAAGGAAGAACGTTGACATAGTTGGAATAGGAGTCACGGAAACAAAAATAAGATATCAAACTCAATCTACCATTCGCTCAAGATACAACAATTTCGACGTTTCCTTAGAATTTTTAGTTGTACCATCCATTACCGGATATCAACCCGAGGCAGCGTTGGATACTACGTCTTGGAATCTACCTCAAAAATTAGAGCTTGCAGATGAACTTTTCAATCAGCCCTCTCGAATTGATATGTTGTTAGGTGCAGAAGCGTTCTTTGAGTTATTGCAGGAAGGTCAGATCAAACTTGGAGAGGGACTTCCATTATTGCAGAGAACGACATTAGGCTGGATTATATCTGGAAGATACAGAACTGCACTTTATAAGAGCCAGAAACTATGCTGCGTTAATATTGTAGACAATTCTCTAGAACAATACGTTGAAAGGTTTTGGGAACTCGAGGAAATCCAAGACCATCGGTCGAAATGGTCCGAAGAGCAGACGAAATGCGAGAAGCACTTCAAAGACAACATCGAAGTTCTGCCCAGCGGTCGGCTGATGGTTCAGTTACCCTTTAAAAAGGATCCAAATTGTCTCGGATTTTCCTATGATATCGCTTTTAGAAGATTTTTGTCACTCGAGCGCAAGTTATCAAAAAACCCATCCTTAAAGGTCCAATATTGTGACTTCTTAAAAGAGTATGAATCTTTAGGCCATATGTCACTTGTTTCAACTCCCGACTTAGAAAAAACCCATTATTACTTGCCACATCAATGCGTAATCAGACCTGATAGTGTGTCAACAAAATTACGCGTTGTTTTCGACGCATCATGTTGTACTTCGTCGCAAATTTCTTTAAACGGAATTCTTATGGTCGGTCCTACTATACAGGACGAACTTTTAATACTTTTGCTTCGTTTTCGACTTCATCGATACGCTCTTACTGCAGACATCGTTAAGATGTATCGACAAGTTCTTGTTCACCCGTCGCATAGGAGCCTACAGTATATTTTATGGAGAAAAAGTCCACACACTCCAGTAAATACTTACCAGCTAAACACCATAACTTATGGTACGTCGTCTGCACCGTTCCTAGCAATCCGTTGTCTTTAGTACTTGGCTGAGAAAAATCAAGGATGCTTGAGCCTAGGTGCATCGGTTCTAAAGTCTGACTTTTATGTCGATGACATGCTGACAGGAGCGGATGACTTAGATACCCTAAACCAGAAACGAAAACAAGTTGTTGCAATTTTGAAGTCAGCTGGCTTCGAACTGTCAAAATGGAACAGTAACCACCCTTTCTTTGTTCAGGAAACTAATAAAAAAGAGATCAAATTGACTGAATCAAATCTCACCAGCACGTTAGGGATTGCTTGGAACCCTTCGTCTGATGAATTCAGTTTTTCCTACAAGCCTAATCGTATTTACTCCAAATACACCAAGAGATCTATTCTCTCTCTTTCTTCGTCGCTATTCGATCCAATGGGCTTACTAAGTCCCATTATTATACAGGCAAAAATCCTACTGCAAAAACTTTGGATAGAGAAATTGGATTGGGATGCATCCATCCCAGATATTATCGGACTTGAGTGGTGTCAATTTATGGAAGACTTGCACTCACTTCAAAATCTTACAATTCCTCGATACGTTTTCATGGAGAGCACAACAAGCTACCAAGTACATGGATTCGCGGACGCATCCATGAAGGCATATGGTTGCTGCATATACCTAAGAACAACAAATTCTTCTGGTTCAGTAGGGGTGGAGCTTTTAGTTGCCAAGTCCAGAGTTGCACCTGCCAAAAAGAAGCAACTACCTCGCTTGGAACTGTGCGCAGCCCATCTTTTGTCAAAACTTTGGGTAAAAATTCAAAGGGTTATTGAACCTAATAACGCAAAGACTTACTTTTGGACAGATTCTGCAATTGTGTTGCATTGGATAGCCACGCACTCGTCGAAGCTAAATACTTTTGTAGGAAACAGGGTTGCAGAAATCCAGGAATCAACAAAGCATGTTATTTGGAGACATGTGCCAACACTCGAAAATCCAGCAGATATAGTTTCGCGAGGATGTACGGTGGAGGAGCTGAAGAATTCGATCTGGTTCAATGGACCGGAGTTCATATTACAACCAGAGGATAAATGGCCATCTGCTATAGGACCTATACCTTCTATAGATGAATCTCAATTGGAGATGAAGAAAATAGTCTTAACCTGTAAAATGCAAGAACAAAACTATCTTCTAGAAATTTTGGATCGATTTAGCTCGTATACAAAAACTCTTCGAGTATTCGCATTTGTTCAGAAGTTCATTAGCAGAATCAGAAATGACAAGCTTCCATTGGATCAAACGCTTCCACTAGATGAAGATCTAACCGTTAAGCAGTTAGAAAAAGCATTACACACGATAGTTTACCTGCTTCAAATCAAGTACTTTGCAAAAGAAATAGATAAAATTCAAACAAATTCTAATATAAAGGGATCCATAAAATGGTTGAATCCTTTTATCCAGAAGCAAAATAGGCTTCCTTTATTGAAAGTAGGAGGGCGTTTAAAGCACTCCAATATTCCAGAGGAATGTAAGCACCCTTTTTTACTTCCCAAAAACTGCAATTTCACAAGAAATCTCGTTCGTCATCTACATTTTTCTAATATGCATGCTGGTGAAAAAGCTCTTGTAGCACTTACGAGACAACAATTTTGGATAGTTAATGTTCGGGAACTGGCACGACAGACGGTTCGTCAATGTCCTCATTGTGTCAGGTATCGTCCGAAATTGTATGAGCAGGTGATGGGAGATTTACCACTTGAAAGATTGACTCCCTCGCGTCCATTCATGTGCTGTGGAGTAGACTTCTGCGGTCCCATATATACTCATTTTAAAATTCGTGGTAAAGTACCATACAAGACCTATGTTGCAGTATTCGTATGTTTTTCTTCAAAGGCTGTTCACCTGGAGGCAGTTTCGGATCTATCAGCCGATGCCTTCATAGCAGCTTTAAAAAGGATGATAGTACGTCGAGGTCTCCCTAGAGACATCCATTGCGACAATGCAACCAATTTTGTTGGTGCGCAATCAAAACTATTAGAATTGCGTAATATGTTGTTCAAAAAATCTAATCAAGAATCCATTATAAATTTTTGTACTAATGCCTCAATAAATTTTCATTTTATACCCCCCAGGGCACCTCACTTTGGTGGAATTTGGGAGGCGGCCGTAAAAGTCGCAAAAGGCCACCTTTATCGCAGCTTGGGAGGTGCTAAGCTGACATTTGAAGAGCTGTCAACCGCATTAGTGGAAATCGAAGCAATTATGAATTCGAGACCAATTACCTCCATGTCGTCGGATCCAAATGATCTCGAGCCACTCACGCCAGGACATCTGCTTATTGGGTCATCACTAAAGGCAATTCCTGAACCAGCAGTGGAGGTTTCTGATATCAGTTACATTCAACGATGGCGGAGAATAAATGCCGTCAAAACCCACTTTTGGAAACGGTGGTCTACAGAGTACATCCAAGAACTCCAAAGTCGAGCGAAATGGACATCATCAAGCCCAAACGTTGCTGTGGGCAGTCTTGTAATTATACACGAAGATAACCTACCACCCCAAAAATGGCTCATGGGAAGAATAAAGAAAATCATCGAAGGTCCAGATGGTCGGGTCAGAGTCGCCGATGTTAAAACGTCACGAGGAGAATTCAGACGTCCCATTCGCAAACTGGCAGCGATCCCATCTTGAAAGGCAGTCCTTTCAAAGGAGGCGGAATGTTGGAGCCGAATCATTCATTATTATTTAACATCTTATTTATCAAAAATATTGTTGCTTTAATTGTTATAAAATCTTACACATAAAATCATGTTAACATTTTAGTATCTATGTTAAATTCAAATTTTGCGCCTCTCTTATACCATTTGCCATCTTTTTCTTATTCTGAATTCGCTGTACATTTAAGGATTTAAGATAACGTAATCTCTCTCACTTATCATTACATAAATACTTCACGAGAAATAAAATCGACAGACTTGAATTTAAACCTTTAGGGGAAACTCTGCTTTTTTATTGTTCAACTATTTCGTCGTTCTTTTGCTCGCTTTGTCTGGATCCTTTGTTGGCCAGAACCTTTGTTCGTTATTAAAATTAGTAGAGAATACTATCGTGGTTTAAACCTAGTTTGACATTTCGTAGAACATTTCGCTACCGTTGATAATCGGTCAACTCAACAACCAGGATTTAAATAAAAAGGAGTCATTGGGAATCCCAGGTTGACGGTCTTATTATTTGATCGTTCATATACAAATACTTATTACAAAATTTTACTGAACTTTTACGGAACAAATCGTGTCTTAGAGCATTCCTAATGGGAAGGAAAAAAGGATTGATGTCAGAGGGAAAGGGGAATAGGCAGTCTGATCCCGAATCCCCAAAAGCCCATAGAATCTTTACGCCGAAGCCGCACAATACCAGGTTCCGCAAGAACCAGGATCTTTTGGTCAACATGGCCATGGAGCCCGGTGAAGCTGTGGATGAGAGTCGCCAAGAGGAAGCAGGCCTATCCAACGTGGAAAGACATGGTGCGGAAAGAGTAAGGATCCTGGCAGATGAAACTCTCAGAACACCCGAAGGACAACCATTCGCAGGACGAACTCCATTAAGACGTGACGAAGACTATGAGACTTATATAAGAGAAGTCGCTTTGGCAGCGGTTGGTCTCAATCGCGCTGAGGATCGAAAAGCTTTACAGGATTCACTTGCACAGAGCCAAGCGATACTGTTGGAAAAGATGAACGAGGCGATGCACAACGCATTAACCCAATTCAGTCTGCAAAGACAAACAGCAGCCCCTTCGATTCCTCTTTGCGACCAACCAACGCCAAACCGACCAGTCTATACCTCCCAAAGAAAACCAACTGCGAACATCAGATCCAATATTCCAAATTTTCCCCGAGTATGGCCGTAAAGAGCTGCATCAACGACCAGAAGAGAAGCCAATCGCAATGTTGAGCCAGACTTCTATGAACACCTAAATAGAATACAATTCGACGACACTTCCGCCAATAGAGACGCGAGAATGCCAATACCATCACCAGCTGCATCGATATATAGGTCACGTCACTATCAAAAATGGGGAATAACTTTCAATTCCAAAAACATGACTGTGGACGAATTTTTGTTCCACTTGGACAAGGTCAAGGACAGTTATGGTGCTTCGTGGGACGAAATTGTTTCTAATTTCCACCATTTTGTTAGCGGACCAGCAGAAGCCTGGTATTGGATATATTTAAAGAACAATGCACAGACTTCATGGATTGCACTAAAGTTAGCTCTCGTACACCATTACGGCAGCCTGGAGACGGATTCCGAGATTTCGAGGCAGATGGCGGAAAGGAAACAAGCGCCAGGCGAAAGTTTCGACACTTTTTACGACGCCCTGCTGAAGCTGAACTCAAAGATGAAAAATCCTAGGCCCAACGAAGAATTAGCCGAAATAATTAAGCAGAATGTTCGACGCCGGATGGGTGAACTTTTGCTTACTTTAAGGACTACGAGGCTAGCAGACTTAGTGTATACGTGCCGAGAAATGGAGCGTTATCTCACCCAACATGAACCTATCAGACCTAGAATGCCACCTATCTATAACAACCAAGCAAGGAAACAAGTGAACGAAATCGAGATACAAACCGAACCTGTTCAAGAAGATATGTCGCTAGCTTTGGAAGCTTTTCAAAGGAACAGAGTCAAAGATACGAAAATCAACTTTGACAAAGCTATCTGCTGGAATTGTCACAAGACGGGCCACATATTCCTTGACTGTACTGAACCCCAAAATAAAATATTTTGTTATCGTTGTGGGCAACCGGACATATTGTCACCAAATTGTTTAAAGTGCAAGGGAAACCAGACATTGAGTCAGCGTTCATCCTAGAGGGAGCTGACAATGATGGGCAACTCGGGAAGTCCCAACTAGAATCTTTACCTGCAACTAACAAAAAAATTACCATCTTAAAAAATTTAGAAACCCGAAAAATTATAAATACTTTTTCAAAAACTACCAAAATTCCTGTATTAAGACATCTTAAATCTCTTCATCAGAGGCAAATTGATTACGCTGAAGCGCGTAAACGCATATATACCTACCCTAAGCATTTAGACAAAATTACTAAATTGCGAAATAGATTCACACAAAAACGCAAATTATATCGAGCGGTAAACATAGCCGAAGTAGAATGTCTAAAGACGATCCGCGAGCTTACTTGAAAGTAGAATTATTTAATAATAAATGGCTTGGTTTACTCGACTCCGGAGCGAGCATTAGTTGCCTTGGTAACGGTGCTGCTAAGTATGTTGAAGAAGCTAACATTCCATTCAGAAAACTCGATTCGAATTAATTTACTGCTGATGGAACAAAACAGCGTATTGCTGGAGAGGTTACTACAAATATCAAGTACAAAGATCTAGTTCTTCCGATCGAACTGTACATAGACCCTCCTTAGCACAAGATTTATATTAAGGTATAGATTTTTGGAAGTTATTCAAAATAGCTCCACAAGTTATCTCTTTATTAGACACGGTTACCGAGACAACAACCGGTCAGGCAAATAAGCCGGAATGTCTCCTATCCGTAGAGGAATCTACTATTCTTCAAAACACTATTAAGCTATTTCCGTCATTCGCCGTTCGAGGTCTCGGACGGACTCACTTGATGGAACATTCGATTGATACGGGAGACGCAGAACCCATAAAGCAACGTCACTATCCCATATCGCCAGCAGTACAAAGCCTTGTGTACACGGAGTTGGATCGTATGATCTCGTTAGGTGTTATCGAGGAAAGTCAGAGTGGTCTTCACCAGTCGTACTGGTGAGAAAACCGAGAAAAAGCAGACTATGCCTCGACTTCCGAAAAGTTAACGCCGTAACTAAGAAAAATGCGAATCCAATTGCGCACATAGAAGGTTTGCTAGCACGCCTTTCCGAAACACGCTATATTTCTAGCGTGGATTTGAAAGATGCTTACTGGCAAGTGCCCCTGGAGAAAGAATCACGGGAGAAGACAGCTTTTACAGTTCCAGGCAGACCCTTATATCAATTTAAAGTAATGCCGTTCGGACTTTCGAATGCTGCGCAAAGTTTGACGAGTTTAATGGACAAGGTGATTCCTCGAGAGTTGAGAGACCAAGTGTTCATTTACCTTGATGACTTATTAGTCATTTCAAAAGATTTTAACGATCACATTTCAGCTCTGTCTAAAGTAGCGAAGCATTTAACAGATGCCGGCTTAACCATAAATGTGGAGAAATCTAAATTTTGTTTTAAAGAGTTACAATGTCTTGGGTACATTGTTGGGCAAGGTTGCTTAAAAACCGATCCGAATAAAATATCAGCTATATTGGTATTTCCTGTACCAACCACAATCAGGCAAGTCCGTCGTTTTCTTGGAATGGCGAAGATTCATAGAGAATTTCTTTACACTAACAGCTCCAATACGTTGAAAAAAAAAGCAAATTCGAATTTGGCCCAGAAGCAATATCAGCTTTAGAAGCTGTAAAAAAAGCGTTAACGTCAGCACCAGTGTTGATCAATCCTGACTTTAACAAGCAATTTATAATCTGTTGTGACGCCTCATCCACAGGGATAGGGTGCGTTTTATGTCAGTTGGATGAGGAGGGGAATGAGAAACCGATCTATTTCTACTCTCAAAAACTAAATTTAGCACAACGAAACTACACTGTAACTAAAAGAGAATGTTTGACCGCTGTCCAAGGGATTTACAAATTCCGACCGTACGTCGAGGAATATAAATTCTTGGTGATAACTGACCATGCGAGTCTACGATGGTTAATGAACTTGAAGGATCCAACGGGAAGGTTAGCTCGGTGGAGCCTAAAGCTTCAGAGTTTCGAATTTGAAGTAATCCATAGACGTGGTTCTCAACACCATGTGCCAGACGCATTGTCGAGGGTCTATGAGGTAGACGCACTGGAGGTTGAGAAAACTATTTCTGTGACTACAACGTCGAATGTATAGGACGTACTTCATATCAATTTAGAAGATCCAGCTTTTAAGACTAAAGAATATAGTGAGATCATTGCACACATAAAATACAATCAAGAACGGTTACCGGATTTGCAAATATCCGATGATTATATATATAAACGAGTCAAGAATTCCACTGGGAATCCACTTCAGGAAGATTTGTCATGGAAGCTTTGGGTTCCATCACAGCTGACTGGAAAGTTGGTAGAGCAGGCTCATTGTCCAACTAGATCGTCGCATGGGGGTTTCGCCAAGACATTATATCGCCTTCGACAGGAATTTTATTGGCCAGCTATGAGTAGCCAGGTTAAACTATATATAAATAACTGTGATACGTGCAAAACCACCAAAACACCAAATTGTACTTTACGTACGGAGATGGGGAAAGCTTTCTCAGTAGACCGTCCATTCCAACATTTATATGTAGATTTCCTGGGACCATATCCCAGATCCAGAAAGGGAAATACGTTTATAGTCATTGCTCTCGATCAGTTAACGAAGTTTGTTTTACTAAAACCGTTGAAGAAAGCGAATTCGAATGAGTTGATAAAGTTTCTCACAGAGGAAGTATTTTTAATGTTTGGGGTTCCTGAAACGTTGTTATCTGATAATGGATCACAATTTGTTAGTAAAGATTTTGGGACCTGTTTAAACAATTTCGATATAACCCATATCAAAACTGCTTCTTAATCACCACAGGCCAACGCCAGTGAGAGGGTCAACCGATCTATCCTAAGATCTATACGTGCTTACATAGACCCGAAGCAAACCAATTGGGACGTACATCTAGCGGAGATTAGTAATGCCTTACGCACATCTGTGCATAGTGTCATAGGTATGTCTCCATATGAGGCACTATTTGGTCAGCAAATGGTCGAACATGGTTCAGACTATCGTTTATTAAGGAAGTTAGATGGGTTAAACCAAGCTGAAATTAATTGGTTACCTACAGCTCCGAAAATGGGTATACTACACGCCTATTTAAAAACTGCCTTGAATCAAGCTCACGAGAATTATGCACACCAGTACAATTTACGAAGTAAATTAGTTGCGTATCAAGTAGGAGATAAAGTGCTTAGAAGAAACTTCACTCTCAGCAGTGCTGCTAAACACATAAATGCTAAGCTAAGTCCTAAGTTCTTGAAAGCATACGTAACTAAAGTTGTCGGTAATAATTTGTATTGAGTCAAAGACGAAAAAGGACTCGAAATGGTAGTGCATACTAAAGACTTGAGGAAATAGCGTGTCAAAGAAGTAGAAGTAACCTAGTACAACCGGCTAGCTCAGCTGCGCACGAGACAAAAGGGTCGTGGGTGTAATAATCGAAGTTCTGAAATTATCTTAGTAATAATGTTAAAATGAAATTATCTTTTCGTTTCCATCGTCGTTGCATAAGTTGGCACTATATCCAACGAAGATAAGATGACATAAACATATATTATTTTTGTTTTGTTTACGACTCTTGTCAAGGAAATATGGATTTTAGAGCCAATAAAATACATTATATATTATTAATTTGTTTCGTAGACGACTATTGTTAGGGTAACAGAATAGACACTTACAGCCCGATTCTCCCCCTTGTGAGAATTCATAAGTCACAAGCCCTTGTTACTATTTACTGTGAGGATTGTTGTGATTCGATAACATTTATCGAATTCTCCCCGAATCCTCACAAGAAATCTCACAACGAAACTCACCACAACAAAGGTGAATTGAGTAGTATCGTTATTGGAACAGCTGCAAACAAAAATTTAAAACTCGGATTTTGAGGTTATAATAAAAAAATAAATAAATAAAGAAAAAATGCAAGCCCCAGGTAACATATAAATTAATAATTACTGTGAAATAAATAGCTTTTATGTATTTTCAGAAGAAATGAATCGGGATTATAAAAGGACAACTTCTGAGC
This sequence comes from Baccha elongata, assembly GCA_951217065.1. Lineage (NCBI taxonomy): Eukaryota > Metazoa > Arthropoda > Insecta > Diptera > Syrphidae > Baccha > Baccha elongata. The sequence goes on along the minus strand of CATNUY010000181.1, from coordinate 1,038,568 downwards.
AGTTGGAGTTTTTTGTGTCGTTTATAATTGACCACCCTCAGCTTCTGGCCAACAAAAACGATCCAACAGATCCAGAAAGGATTAAAAACTTGTGGTCAGAGCTTGCGGAAACATTGAATTCGTTCAATGGTCCAGTCAGATCAGCCGCAAAGTGGAAGGAAGTAAGTTACATATTAATACCAAAAACGAAAATAATTTTTGTTTAATTTTTAAGACACTATCTCACTGGAAAAATCAGCTGCGATCGCGGGCAAGGAAGGCCAAAGTAGATAAATTGGTAACTGGCGGAGGTCCTCCTACTAAAATTAAGTTCAAGGACTTTGAAGAAAGAGCCCTTGAAGCTTTTGGGGCAATAGCCGTGGATGGACTTCCTGATTTGCCTACGTTGGGGTTGGAACCCCTAGTTGAAATCTTGCCAACGCCAATACCAACGCCAATTCCAACGCCAACGCCATCCCAGGTAATAATTAATCCTACCAGTTGTATTTTGTACTCATACTTCATATATTATAGACAAGTGATCAATTTGAATATCTAGATACTGAGTATCTGGAAACCACATCATTTCTTTCTCCATCATCATCAACGTTTTTAAATACACCAAACCGTCCACAATCGTCTAGTGTGGTTGGTACACAATTAGCTTACAACAAAAAATCCCACAAAAGTGGTAGTACCTCCTTTGAGCTAATGAAAGAACTCTTAGAAATGACCAAAGCTCGGGAAGAAAGGGATAAGGCAACCCAGGACGATAACATACGGGTACAAATGGCTTTGGCAGAGTCGTTGAAAAGCCTCGCCGACAGTGTAAGAGTCTTATCTGAGGCGGTGGCAAAATCATCAAACCGATATCCTTAAATAACTATCTATGGTCACTATTTATTTGTATCGGTCAATGAAATGTGTATGTTAAAAACCGATTTTTTGTTCCTTTATCTTGCTTCCATATCCATAAAAATTATTTATTTATTTTAGTGTAGAAGTATGAATATATGTAATAACAAGTCAAATGAATTTAAAAATTGAAGTTACTTGAGACTGAGTATTTATAATGATTTTTTTTAACAAATAAAAATCTATTAAAACGAATTCAATTTCAGTGTTTTAGTAATTTACCTTACTGTAGCTCATTACCTGGGATTTTGATGAAGGAATGCATCACACAACGTACCGTTGCAATCGCGAAAGATACTAGATATAAGAAGTCATAGAAAAAACGAAAGCAACGACAACTCATTTCAAATGTGGAATGATAAAAATTACACAGCAGAACCTTCGATGACAAAAAGCAAAGCAAAGGATTACATTATTGTTGGTTTTTTTTATACATACATATGTATATATTTTTATTATTTAATATATATAACAAAAAAAAAAACACAACACCACTGCTACGTTTTGCATCTTCTAACGAAATGGTCATGCTATTATCTAGGAGATCATAACCGTAACCTTTAAAAGGATAGCGTTTAGTAAAGCCAAGTTATTATTAACTTGGTGTACAAATGTTACTAATATGAAATATTGTTCGACCACTTCTCAATGGAAATATTGTCTAGTCTATCTTTTATTCCCTGGCGAGGGTATTTGTTCAACGTAATGCACATAGTGGAACTGTTTTCATCATCTTAATGCGTCTTTCTTTAACTTTGACTCGACAAGTTGGTTATTGTGATTCTAAAAGGAGATAAGCACATAACGATTACCACCGATAAAAAAAGTAGGTATATGTACTTTAGTTTTAATAATACAAACCTGAACATGTACGTGTTTTAACACAGTCAGTTCACTTAATTTCTGGTGGCGGTGTATCATCACAGATTTTGGCATAGCTAATGAATTTTCAGATCTGATCTGATCTGTAACTCTGATGTATGGGCAGTGGTGTTGTCGTATTTGTCTTCTCGATTGATTTTCTTTCTTCTTTGATTTCGTTCTTAGCAGCGATGTAGGTACATAATATCTATGTACCTACGTGGTGTGACTGTAATACAAGAATTAAAATGTATATAGTCATACTTTAAAGTATATAAAAGTATATATACCTAACTCTACAGATAATCACACTATTGTGTGTGTACTGACAAAGAGTTTATGTAGGATGCTCTGACTCTTTTTCCTTCTCTTTGGTAATCGCTGCTGGAGTTTTCCTCTGAAATTAATGTTTCATTGCCGTTTACTTCGTGTTGTACGTCTGCTTCAGTTTCATTGTGAAAAATTCTATTTTCTTGTAGAAAATTATGTAAAATAGTGCATGCATATGTTATATACGAAACTTTCTCATGTGAATAATGAAGCTTTCGTTCATTCGATAGGCACCGGAAGCGAGATTTTAAAACTCCGAAAGCCCGCTCGATAACATTTCTGGCTTTGATGTGCATGACATTAAACTTCTTCTCTTTTTCTGTTACTGGTGTATTTAAAGGTGTTAATAGCCATGGTTCGAGAGGGTAGCCAGAATCACCCAACAACCATCTTGAATTTGATGAAATATGTGTTTGGATCAAATGAATTCGTATGTCTGATGTCGACCATATTCCAGAATCATGGCAAGATCCGGGGAACTTTGCGTTAACATGAAGAAACCGCAAGTCATGATCACAGATCTAACACGAAAAAAATGAATTATTAGAGATTAAAGACATGCAAAATAGAAAAAGGTCGTACAGCTTCAACGTTTACGCTATAGTATCCCTTTCGGTTCATATACAGCTGTGCAGGAGTTCTCTCGTCTGGTTCTTTCGGAGTTACAAGTGGGATATGGGTGCAGTCAATAGCTCCAATAGTTCCTTTTATATTAAACTTGTTAAAAAAACTGTAATTTTATGTTTATCATTTTAACATTTTATATAGAACATTATTTTAATTTATCACATACCCAACTTTGCATTTAATGCATTCCTCATTCGTTGATGGAAAGCGAACAACATTTTTTTTTATCTGAAGAACAAGTTTGCTTATATAACCCACGTTTCTACAAACTGTGGCTTGGCTCAAAGGAATCATATAGCTATTTCCTATACATTTTTGATATGATCCATGAGCGAAAAAATAAAGCACTGAAAGAAACTATTAAAAAACAATTTAATAACACTGCAATAACAACAAAAGTTTATATTTACTTACTCGAATTACAAACGGCAAGTTAGTTGGCTGATGATCGTGTGGTCTTAAACTTTCAATTAGATCCCAGCATAAAGTTTTCGGAAAGCGAAAAAACTTGATAAAAATGCTGTCTTGGATAGCAAATGGATTCGCGTTGTCTCTCAAACTTCTCAAAAGCCTTCGTCGCTGCAATCTAAGCAATAATGTTAGTTTGTTATAAATTAATTCTATTGATTCTTACTTTTCATTTTCGGATAAAACTTCTTTGATAAGGTGCATTAAAATCATATTAATTTCCATTTTATATTCGTAATTAGGTACCAACTTCTGAAAAAATTGTTTCACAAAATTTATAAAATGACAAATCGAAATGTCAAAACTCAAACAATTTGTGAGTTGTGACCTGCTCTATAGCAGATCTCAATTTCGATTGTTTTTCTGACTCTCTTAAGTTGTGACTATGGGGGAGAATCCCAAAAAGTCGAAAAAACAATTTCACCTCTAGTTATGACTTGTGAGGTATCACTGCTGTTGGGGAGAATCGGGCTATTAGTAAATGTAAGAACCTCCAAATGTGCAGTTAACAACTTTCTTTAGATGGCGCTGCTCCATGGTTGTACTATAGAAATTTATATACAATGTAAGACAGTTCACACTCGAAACCAACATTTCCATCGTCACGACATCTATTGCCTTATAGAGGTATAATTCTACCGTCTGAAAATAAATGTACTGCCCAAGTAAGAAAATGAAGTTGTCAGACGAAAGTATGAAATGGAGGCAAGAGGAGGCATCATCGTTTTTAGAGGCACATGGCATCACAGTGGTGAAAGGAGACAGCACGAGTATACAAAACCCAACGAAATGGATGATATGTATAGCGATGAGCCGTAGCGAAATAGTACTACGAAATGATGAGCCATTAATGAGTCGTCCCCGAGGACAAGGTAAAATTTACATGTGTATCAAAGCTCTTATAATTTTTAGAAAGAGGTAAATTAGATATCAAAAAAACATAGATAGAATGATAGAAAACTCGGATTAGTAGTTAGAAAACCAATAGTTACGAAAAGAGTAGAGTAGACCAAAGTAGCCGGCTGATAGAAACATCAAGACACTAAATTCATGTTGTTCAAGCAAATATTTAGAGAAAACAAAGTGAGATAATCATTTAGGTAGATAAAACGGAAATTGAAAACATAGATAGTTTTTGCTTTAAAAGTAAAATATGAGAAAATTTAGTACGTTCAGAAATGACAAAGTGTCAAAACAAATCTTAGACAAATAAATCGGCTGCGTAAACAATAAGCAGATTCAAGAACAGTAATGACGGTCAATGTCATCTATGTAGACCAAATGATTAAATAGTTAAAATTAAATAAGTGAAAATTTTTTGGTTAAAAATCTAGAGACATTAAGTTTTGACAAGAATAATTCGGTAACATTTACTTCAGAATCAGAAATAGAACCTGAAAATATGAAAAGAAAACAATTATCTTACCTGTCACTTACCTGATTGAAAATTTATTTTTTTTTTGACTGGTTAGTTTTTAGTAGAGAAATTTTTCTTTACAAATCATCTCATTTACTTAAAGTTCAACTTAAAGTGCCGGCAAAACTCACTTAAGTTAAAGAAACTAGAACAATGGTATCAAAAATGTTTGTATGTATCACTTAACGTGAAAAACTGATACTTACCTACGAATATTAAATTTTCGTATATAAATACTTACCTTCCATTGGAAAAAGATTTCAAATTAAATAAAATCTGACTTACCATTTCGAATAACAACCGATGTGAACCATCTCATGAGTCAGCGTGTAAATCCATTCTGGTACCTAAAACCAAAGGTTAAGAATATAAAGATGGGAAACTTTCGTACGTTTTACCCTCCAACAACCATTTGTTTACATTGTTGTTTTTGTAATTTCGATTCGTATTCGTGTGAAATTGGAAGGGAAACTGTGGTGAACTTATTTGTTTTGACAGTTCTGCATTTTTTTTTCAAAACTGCTGCACAATATTTTTTTGCGGAATTAAATTCTGTTTTATTTGGATATTTGATAAATATTTGAGTAAATGGTTTTGATAAAAATAAAGAAAATGAATTATTAATATCATTTCACTTTCAAATATTGCAACTGGCCTGCAATCTGAATTTATAAAGTTCCAATAGAAGACGAGTTTTAGACGAATATCCAAAAAAAATCATCTACGCAAAGAACAAAGTGAAATCATTATAATCACTACAGACTGGAAGATTATGAAAAAAGTGCAAGCGGTTGCACTGAAACTTTGATAACTTCGTGCACACAAAACTATAACAAGTGATGTAAATAAATAAATGTTCTTCCTTTAGAGAACTCAAGAACTGCAGTCGCACTGAACCTATAAAAAAGCAGCATCAGCTCGTTTGCCGCAAATGTTAGCTGAACTCATGAATCCTGTAATGAAAATCTTTTATTAAGATAGTCCTAATCTTGAGGCGGTAAAAGACGCACGCATTAGGTACTAATTTAGTGAAAACGAAGAACCTACAATACATCTTGCTTAAGACGCTACTCTGCCTGAACTTACATCCAATACAATTTGGTTTGTTGGTGCTTAACATTTGAGCCTTTCAACGTCTTTAGTGAAATATTGCAACATGATGTCAATACAACCAGTCGTATCAAATTTTAATGAAAAAGTCTGCTCTGCCAGAAGAAAAAAAAAATCACTTTAACATTTACATAAGCAGAATAGGTATTTATGTACTCTGCATTCAATTTTGTTAGCATGTATACCTATTTAACACTGATAGTAATATTATTTTCAGAAAATGATTTGGCAACACTAAATTCAACTATTATGGCTTAATAGAAACAGTATTGATCACTGATCAGTAAAAAAAAAAACATCTATGTATTCAATTTGAACAACATCCACTATGCCTACATTCTTGCTTCAAGCTACCTATTCGCTATGTGCGAAATGTAAAATATCCGAGACGCATCAAAGCGTTCAATGTGGAGAAAAATCAGAAAAAAAGGCTTAACAATTATCAAATACCTACTTGAACTGCTAACAACGTCGATATTTATACGAAACAATAGCTACACATAGCCAGATGGTGCTCGGCTCGGCCTTACCAAAGACCGGATCAACCTAGTTACACATACATAAGTACCGAATTTTTTCTTCAATCTAGCAATAGCGTTTTGTTAAATGTACCTACTATAAAAACACAATGATTAAATACAATTTATACTTTGGACAAGTACATAGTAATTTTGAATTTAAAACCAATTTTTTACAACAGTTCATGACTGTTAGCCCCAAGAGCTGTCAAAAAACCTGGATTTTTCGGTTCTAAAAAAACGCACAAGGGTTGGTTTTGTGTTGTTGACAAAAAAATATTTGCTTCAAATTTGTTGCTTTTAATACATTCCAAAACATAAAAATCTTACATTTTGTTTTATTTCTATGTTTACTATTTATTCTCAATAAAATAAATCTATAATTACTTTTATTTGCATTCTAAATGTAAAATAAAATATTCAACCCAACGAACGATTGTAAACGTTTCCCAACACACGTCAATTTATTTACCTCAACTCGCCGCAGCTAAAACTTGTGATAAAGTTACTTTAGGGCAATGTTTTGATCTTGGTGAATTTTTCCATTCAGAAACTTAACTTTCAATATGTTACTCAAAGCCGATCAAATCTTTTGGTACAAAGGTAACAAAACAAAAATTTAGTTCGATTATAAAGTCATGCAATTTCGTAAGTAAACCCCTATAAATTGAAGAGGACAACATTTTCTTAAAACGTATTTCCAAAAATTGATTCGAATTTTAACAAAAAACTAGAATAAAATCAAAACCAAATGCATTTCTAAAGCGCATCTTTTTCTTTTTTAAATATCCCACACGTGTCCCATCCCAAACAAAAAAAAAGGTCTTTGTCGATTTTGAATGTTGGTTTATATGTTTTTCTTTTATTATTACAAGGCAATACAAACAGAAACAATTAAAATAAAAACAGCATTAAAAAAAAAGAAGAATATTGATTATTAGTTACGACTTGTGTGTTGTTGTTGTTGTTGTTGCTGGTTCCGACGCTATGGCATGTGTACTTATTTGAATATTTTGCCTTGGTTGAACTTGCGACCATTTTTATCTGTGCCTGTGTTACAAGCTTCTTGGTTTCCTCAGACTTGGCATCAAGTTTCTTCCATTCGTAGCAATCGTAGTCTATTTGCCAGTCGGAAGATAGGGGGAATGCAAGCTCCTGGCCACGCCATACCCACACACCAGAGATGGTGCTGTTGTTGTCCTCGCCAAAGAGACATACAGAATCGAAAGCCTGCTTGCGCATCTTGTCCAAACGCTGGAACATTCCAGTGATGAGGTTGCGGCTCATGAAGACTTTAGCGAGTTCTTTTACTAAATATACAGATTTATTAACCATCATATAATATGCATGAAAACTAATTATTATAACTTAAATGTTTCATTAAAAAAGACTACATCACACTGGCAGCCTCTTTATCTACGGCGATAAAAGCGTTTAGCAGACTTAATAATTTAATATTTTCAACACCAACAACGCATTTCAGCATAGCTTCTGCATCTGACCAGATACAGAGTAAATGGTCCACCTTCAGTTGTCTAGCTAGGTTTTCCCATTTGTTGTCAATACTCAGTGTCTTTGCAAGATTCTTGCAAAGTTTTGAGTCTTTTTGTATTTGTGTCCTAATATACACCTCTTCTGTTTCTGTTATTTTGGAAATCAAATATATCTCTTCATCATCATTTGTTGAGCTGCTGCTCTCCTCAAAATCTGGTTCGTCCTTGATAAATTCTGATGGTGGAAGGTATTCAATGAGTATATTTAAAATGTCTGTTCTTTTTGGCTCTTTTAGAGTCCAGCTTGATTTTTTGTGTTTAGATTCGATGAATTACTGCTGCTTTCCAATATAATTTCAACTATTTTTGCACTCTGCTGGTGTACAGCTAAATGCAAAGCGTTGTTAAAATCGCGGGAATTAGGGATTTCAACAGAAGCGTTAACTTTAACGTTGTTGATTAAGGAGCGTCTTGATCTTGCTGCAAATATAACTTTAATTAGATTTATGTGCTTTAATGTAGGTACTTACTTACGTAAACAAAATTCTTCTATCTGCCTTGATCAAATTTTAATAATTTTTTAGAACAAAAATAAAGAAACAAAACTGAACTGTCATTACTCATTAGACTGGTGAGATGTGGTGGATTTCGTTTTTTTACCACAAAAATTGATGTGCGTTCATGGATGTTAAAAAAATTGAAAGGCTGCTGTGACTTTAATTGCGACTCATTTAAGGCGCGTACTAGACTACATTTATATCTTATTATTTGTTTTGTAATTTAGTAATTGTTTTGCATTTTATAAAAGAAAAAAACATTAAAAATTATTATTATTGCTTCCGTTTGTTTCCTCTGTCGAAAATTCAACTTTTTTCACTCTTATTTATACATAATTATTAGAGAACTGCAATGTTAAGGCTCTGTAAAACGGGCTGACGACTCGACGCGTGACGGTACGGTCAATACAAATACTGGGAAAGTAAGAACGCAGCGGTCAGATTTTGTTTGTAAATTTTTACAAAGAACGTCGGATCGCGTGTTTAATCGTCGAAAATCAAGAAGTATGTACAAAATGAAAATAATCAGATTCAGATATCAAACAGTAGGTACTCATGACTCCGATTTTTATAATTTGCACCCGCCTCACGAGAGTCTACACTCCTCACTTATTGCGCATTCCCATCTTCGGATTCAAAAATTGATTATAAATAAGAATTTTTAAAAGATTGCTGAAATGCATAGAATATAATAAATAAATAGAACATCAACTCAGGAGGCTATACCCACTTTTACCTACAAACTTTCAAAGCTGCAAAGCTTTTACTCTGTATGCGTGCCCGTGCATTTTAAATGGGATTGTCAAATTTGGCTAAACAATCCATTCTTAAAACTTTGCATTTTGCTGTTCACACGTATTCACGTATAGAAACGCGCGTGTGAAATATTAACTTAATGACGTCTGATACAGCACCTTGCTTTCTTTCACTCATAGGTTGAGGTAGTTATAACAAAATTCCACCATTTCATTGTTTTTCTGTTAGTGCTTACGTAACAAAAGGCAAAAAAAAGAACAAAGCCAAAAAACACAAGTGTCAATCTTGTATTCTTACATTCATGACGCATTCATGACATGTAATAAAATGAAATAAACTCACTTTTGGAAATGGAACAGTACTCATGAGTCCAATTTTTATAATTTGTAGCCGCCTCACGAGAGGTTTCACCCATTACTTATTTTACCTTAAAATTTTCGTGAGTGTCCATCTAAACAGTCTCATAAGAAATAAATAGGTTCGAAATTCGGATTAAATTTTCCATGTTCTAGTTGCTTTAATTTGCTTAAACAAAATTTATAAATGTTGCCCATATTCATAGTCATATTAGCCGTATTTTATTATCCCTTCTGATCCGAAACGGATTGGAATTTAGCAAGATCTAGAAACAAAGCTGAATCTTGTGTTGTTGTTGTATGCATGTATTTCGCGACGCAAGTTTAGCTTAAAAACAACTTAAAAAGAACTTGTCAAACATCTATGAATATGCCCTATTAAAGCAACTGCAATTGCTCAATATACTGCGTCGTGTAGAGCAATATCTTCAATATTTAGGTATTTGTATATGTTGCATCCCAAAATCACTGACAAGCAATAACAAACCGATAATATACTGCACACAGGAAATATCTTGATTTATAACAAATCTTAAATATATGAATGAGTGAGCCCGTGAATTTTGACACGTATTCAAAAAAATTTAAGAAAGCGGAAAGACAGGTTCGAGTCGACCTGTCCGTCGTGAGTCGTGACTCCCAATTAAAAACGCAGTTTAAAAGTTTCAATCTGGAACGCACCCCATGAAATTCATCATTTTTTGAAAATAACTGCCGATTTTTAAAAATAACAGACAAATTAATTCTCCACAGGGGAAAACTGTGGTAGACTGATTAAGTTGCACTGGTGTGAGTTTTTAACGCACATTTTTGCAACTTAATCAGTCAAATGACAGTTCGAGTTCGTAGGCAAATGCCGTTATCAGCCATTGTTTCCCATCTTTATATTTTTAATCTTTGCCTAAAACGACAGTAATAGAATGACGCTTATCTATAACCAAGTTCGCACTTGACGATTCGTAAAGAAACAGAGACCAATTGGATGGAAAAAGTTAAACCTTGAACGTGAGTAACAAATTTAATAAAAGTCGTTTATAAATTCATCCCTCTTCGAAGAAAGTTCTTTAACAAATAAAGTTGTAAACGGTTAGTAAAAATTCTTGCAAGCAAAAGTAAATCATAAAAGAAAAGAAAAAGTAGAAAGATCGTGGAAAAATTAAAAGATCTCGAAAATTAATCGCACCACCAGAAAAAAAAGGAGCGCAAAAAAGGAGCAATCCAGGTGAGAAATTCCTTTGGTGCATTATTTTATCTTGAAATTGGTGTATAAAACTTCGAAAATCATCTGCACATATTGTCAAGTTAATAGAAAAAAAATTCTCAGTATTGTAAGAAAAATTCTTTTCTTTGATTTTTTTTTTGAGAACTAGTTAATAATCCACCATTCGACAAATACAGTCGAGGCAGCTTAAGTGGAAAGAACACCTAGTGCAAACCACTGATCTCAATATATACCTGGATAGCGGATGCATATACAAAAGATGAAGCAATTTGAAGATGTGTTATATTATGAAAAAGTCCCCAATTTTGTATAACAGTATACCACTATAACAGTTTAACAAATGTCACAATTGACAATACTCAAAAATGTGGTTGTTTGTTTAGTTTTCTGTTTTTAGAAAACATATTATTTTTATATTATTTATTTACGTTGTTTTTACATCTTTTGATTTATATTATTATTAAAATTAAAATGTCTTCTAATAAAGATAATCTTTTACAAACATTTATAAGCATCTGTGATAAAGTAGCAAATGTTTCAAGTTACATTAGTAAATCTAATATTCTTCAGGAATTTTTTCAAAAGGTAAATAGAAAATGTTTATTAACTTTTACTAAAGTTGTTTGGTTTTAGGTTTCTAGTGGCAAAGGCTTCAAAGGTGATATCCATCTGTATATAAATATGCTCCTACCCACAGCTAGTCAAAGAGTCTACAATTTACAAAACAAACAAATCATTAAACTTTTTTCCAGAATTTTCCGTACGAATGTAGAAGATATGTTGGTCGATTTAGAGCAAGGTATGTTCCGAAAGATTGTAATAAAATTTATGTTAATAAATTCAACTTTAAGGTGATGACTCTGAAACTATTCGCAAATACTTTGAGTTATCAAAAGGAGTCACTCCAAGCACGTAAAGTACTCTAACTTTACAACAAGTTGAAGACACTCTTATTAATCTTACAACGTCAGGAAAAGAAGATTATCAAGTTGATATTTTCAGTATATTATGTAAAATGGCAACCGCTGAAGACTTGAAAATGGTAAGTTCTAAAAATCATTCTCTTTGCAAAAATCATCATAACATTTTTCACCATTTTAGGGTAATTCGCCTGATCAAACAGGACTTAAAGATAAATGCCAAAGGAAGACATGTATTAGATGCCTTTGGTCCAGATGCATATCCCGCGTATCAGTCCTCACGAGATCTAGATGCGGTTGTTGATCAATTTGCATCAAAAACTGCTGCCAAAAGTCCACTGAAGGGTAAAAAGGTGAAAAAGATAATATATTAAGTAACTATTGAAATTCCGTTTACTATTCTAACATCCTTTCATAGACAGCTGCAGGATCTGTTAATGTCAAACTCATGACTATTTAATCAGCCCAATGATTGCAAATGCCTGTAATTCAGTTGATACTGCTTTTAAGAAAAACCCTGAGGGACTGTTTAGCGAAATAAAATACGATGGCGAACGAGTTCAAATTTACAAACAAGGAAATTAATATCGTTTCTTCTCGAGAAATTTAAAGCCTGTTTTTTTATAGTAACAGTAACAGTAACAGAGGAACATGTTATTTTGGTATTTTTCGGGCATATCGCCGACCCCAATGTATATTTATAATGTATATTTATAAATCTTATATTAAATATAGCATACGTAAAGCAAACAAATGCACTTTTATTTGCATTTCTTAGGCCACCAACAAAAGAGGACCTTGTGCGTAATCTACTATTTGCATCATTACATTTTGAATCTCCAAAAGCAAATATCATATCAAAATGTCTGAATACTGCTTATAAATTATCTTAGGTATACAGTTTTTTGTATTTTTGTCTGAAACCAAAATGTAATGATGCAATCAGTAGCGCTAACTTATTTAGAGTCAGGAAGTGCAAAAATTTTATCTCTGAGTCAAACCGTTCGAGCATGGCACCAAAATATGTTTAAGACATTACCTAAATTTTCATAAAAAAATTAGAAATGAACGAAAAACTGGGTAATGTCATGAACATATTTTGGTGCCATGTCCAAACGGTTTGACTCACAGACAAAATTTGTGCAATTCCTGACTCTAAATAAGTAAGCGCTACTATTTGCATCATTACATTTTGAATCCAGACAATATTAACAAAAAAAGTTACTGCAAAAGCAAATATCACATCAAAATGTCTGAGTACTGCTTATAAATTATCTTAGGTATACAGTTTTTTGTATTTTTATCTGAAACCAAAATGTAATGATGCAATCAGTAGCGCTAACTTATTTAGAGTCAGGAAGTGCAAAAATTTTATCTCTGAGTCAAACCGTTCGGGCATGGCACCAAAATATGTTTAAGACATTACCTAAATTTTCATAAGAAAATTAGAAATGAACGAAAAACTGGGTAATGTCATGAACATATTTTGGTGCCATGTCCAAACGGTTTGACTCACAGACGAAATTTGTGCAATTCCTGACTCTAAATAAGTAAGCGCTACTATTTGCATCATTACATTTTGGTTTCAGATAAAAATACAAAAAACTGTATACCTAAGATAATTTATAAGCAGTATTCAGACATTTTGATATGATATTTGCTTTTGGAGATTCAAAATGTAATGATGCAAATAGTAGATTACGCACAAGGTCCTCTTTTGTTGGTGGCCTAAGAAATGCAAATAAAAGTGCATTTGTTTGCTTTACGTATGCTATATTTAATATAAGATTTATAAATATACATTATAAATATACATTGGGGTCGGCGATATGCCTGAAAAATACCAAAATATCATGTTCTGTGCTGTAATTCAAAAACTACCAGCCCTATATGCCTGATTTATACATTTTCTCACTCGTTATAACGTCAGGTACAAACTTGCATTCAAAGTTTTTCCTGTTAGTCAATATATAAAAATCTGATATTCAAAAGTTATAGTAGTACTAACAATTTCATAGCAGCATGAAGTAATAACAATTTAAAGTACTTTTGAATATAAGATTTTTATATATTGACTACCCGGAAAAACTTTGAATGCAAGTTTGTAACTGACATTATAACTAGTGAGAAAATGTATTAATCAGGCATATAGGGCTAGTAGTTTTGGATCTACAGTAGATACCATGCTCAGATTCTTTGAAATGTTCGTCAATACGTAAAATATTGTAGTAATATATACATGTTCTGTGCTGTAGTTCCAAAACTACCAGCCCTATATGCCTGATTTATACTTTTTCTCACTCGTTATAATGTCAGGTACAAACTTGCATTCAAAGTTTTTCCTGGTAGTCAATATATAAAAATCTGATATTCAAAAGTACTTGAAATCGTTAGTACTTCATGTTGCTATGAAATTGTTAGTACTACATATAACTTTTGAATATCAGATTTTTATATATTGATTACCCGGAAAAACTTTGAATGCAAGTTTTTACCTGACTTATAACGAGTGAGAAAATGTACATATCAGGCATATATACATTTTCTCACTGAATCTGAATCTGGCTGTGACTGTTGCTGTCCAAACGCTGTGGGTGACATAGGTTCTTGTAAACTTGTTATGGGACTATCACGCTTTTGAAATTCCAATCCAGGTGGTGGACGAATGCCAGCAGCCCGTTGCCAAGAGGAAGTAGCATTGGCTGCCTGCTGGTATCCCATTGGATCCCAAGTTTGACCTGTAGCAGATCCACCATTACCATTTGACCAATTAGCTATTGGGCTCTTATGAGATTCTGTGTGGTGCTGCGGTTGCGAGGCAAAATATTCACTGCTCGAATTCCACTGGTTCTGCAAGTGTCCCGGCGAGAAGTCTTGGTCAGAGTTTGCATGGTTTCTTCCTGAAAATGTGTATTAGAAAAACATATTGATTTAAATAGAAAAAGGATACTAACCTAAGTACTGATTAAAATCCCTGATGGCATTACATTAGAAAAAAAACTTGAGTTGTTGCAAACGGTCGGCTCCAACACGGTAAAAGGTTCCCAGCTAGGAGTCGAAGCAGGCGAGCGCTTTGTCCCAATTGGCCCCAACTCATTGGAACATTCGAGTTGAATCTTTAAATTATTTAATTCTTTTAATTTTGTATTTTTTATCACAGAAAAACCCACCTTGCTTTTAAATTGTTTGGTAAACATTGAAATATTTTTTTTTCCCAAAGTAGACGTCAAATTATGATAAAATCCACCATCTGTCATCTTCAATTTGCTTCACAAAATCTGTTATACATTGTATGGAATACCCTATCCAGTTATATATTGAGATCAGTGGTGCAAACCAATCGAGAGTCCAATTAGGAAAAACGACATAAATAGAAGTACCAATAGCAGGTGTAATTAATCGTGAAATCCAAGAATAAAAAAACCTGGTAATTCAGCATATTGATTATAGTTGGGAATAAGAAATTCCCAGCTGAAAACGAAAATTTGATGAAAATGTTCCGGTCAACAGTGAATACACGTGTCGTCATGTGATAATTCACTGTAAGCGCCAAAAATCATATCCAAAATTTGGGCGTATACATGAGGTTTGATTAAAAATTTTAAGAAAGTTAAAATTCATTTCTTTGATATTGTAGTTTTTTTAGTAAAATAGATAGCACATTTAGTAAAGTTGTTATAGCTTTGTAACACATGTGGATTTACTTAAAATAAATGTCCACATGGTAACAATAATGAACTGATACAAATTTTTTAATATAGGCAGACATCGAAGCGGAGCAGTGGCAGAAGACGTCGTGGTGATTCGGTGGTGGGATGGGGCATCCGCCACACTAAAATTTTCCGCTCACTTAACCACGCTACCACAAAAAGCCCACTCAGCTCTCGATAAGGCAGTCTGCCTGTTTTTTTTTAAATAATTCATCATGCAACAACGTCAAAATACCTAAAGTAAAATCAATCAATCTACAAATAAAATCGTACTTGGTTACCGAAACCATATGGTGAAAAGTTTTTCAAAAAGTTTCCACGTGGAAAGAACGCTGTTATGCGGCTAGCGGCCAATTTCAACGCGGGACATTTTGCGTCATCATCAGTTACATCTAGAAAGGAACATCAAGTTATGTGCATCTGGAAGTACAACATTCACTTAAGTACATCATTCTATTTGTCAAAATGTATATTGGGATCGAAGGTATGAATAATAAAAATCTATATTTCTTTTTATTTAAACAATTTAACTATTGAGAAACAAAAATTCTTATAAAATCTATTTGTGAAATCCCATATGTCTGTATAAAACATTTTAAATAAAAAGTAAAAGAAAGGAATTTTTGAACAAAAAAAAAACAAAATTTCCATAATTCATTAGTGTATATTTGCACTACCATATGTTCAATTTAGTACGAACGACCATAAAGGTCTATATTTACATTTTTTTTTTATGATTCAGATCAAATTGAACATATATTTTTGTCCGTGTTTAACAGAACAGCAAAATACATAAAAATTATTTAGAGTCGTAACTTTGAAGATAAAGAATTTCTTGAATATCTATGTAACAAAAAAAAAGATACCTACTTTTTGCTTCAAACAACTAGTTACGTCATAAATTTTATAATCAATATATCAAGTCAAATTTATAAATATAATTTTTGTTGTAAAGAATTACCGCCGTTCGAGTGTCCTCGTCTGTAACCATACGTGAATCTACAGCGTACATAAAAAAAAAGAGAAATTTTTAAGAAACGATACATAGGTACATACCTACATTTTATATTGGAACTTACCATACGTTTCATTTCATTAAAGTCGGATGCCTTAAAATAAAACTAAGTTCAATGAAACAAAATATCATACGATGATAATTAATCTCAATTATTGATATTGTTTCACGAATATTCGACTGTGGTCTTGGGACATTTATATCTGAACTTAAAACAAAAATAAAAATAAAAACGAAACAATATTTTGTATTGTCAACGTAACTATAAATCTGAATATAGAGTACATCATAATTGAAATACCTTGTATGATCCGTACTTCAATTGATAGGGTGCACCTTCTCAGTCGTCGTACCTTTTTAGAAAATTACATACTTATTATTACGCTTTAATAACTATATTGATATAAAATTACATTTACTTACTTTTGATTTTTATAACAGTGTCCATATGTATTATAACATTTATTGGTTTAACGATCCGAAGTACCAATCTTTTGGGTGACCTTCGTGAAACATCTTTTTATTCTTTTGTTTTGGGGGAAGGGATATTCATCTCACACTGACTTTTAGTCATTATTATACTTTTTCAATGTTTATCTATAAATTTCTTATCAAAAAATATTTTTTGAACAGAAGATTTTTCTTCAGTTTTCCTTTTGGACATATACGTTTATGTTCAAACGTAAATTTTGTCGTCGCGTTAAATTTGTAAATATCATGATTAATGTAATCATTCGGGATAGAACGAACATCTATCGAATTTGAGGTCTTGCGTTTATTTCTACCTTGACTGGCTTTAAATTAAATTTTATTGCAGAGTTAAGCGACAGCCATACAAATTCGAGAGATTGTCAGTTCAATTATTCGATTTTGTTTTTTTTATCATTTCGTTTTCGGTTTTCAAGTGATATTCACCGGAATATTTCACTTCATCGCGAAAAGAGGGAAGTAAATAACTTTTACCCTCAAGCCTTATGCGGCCTGAACAAGGCAAATATTTTTAGTCCGCGAATTAATTCATATACCATCATTTTTGATTCTTTTTGTATACCTACATATCTATGACCTGGACGCAGCAGTTTTTCTCAATTTCTATAAATTTCATAATTTTTTATGAATTTGATATTCATTTTTAGAAACTTGTTAATAAGTTGAAGTTTTTTTGATAGTTTGTGAGATCAGTTTAATAACTTTTTTGATACTTGCTTAAGATAATAGTTCAGTATAGATTTCATTTTTAATTGTAGTAAGTGACTACACTTTTTAGAATACTTATTTAAGTATGAATTTTAGATTTGGAGCTTAAGTAACAATATTGTTAGGTTCAAGAGTTATTTAATAAAAATTATATTAGATATTGAAGTCGAAACAATAGTTTTTTTCAATTAAAACATTTTTCTTATGCTGATTAAGTATGCGATTGCCTATCAGTCGCAGGGAAGTATTTTTCACAAATCTTTTCTTAGATATAGATTAATATGGAGTATTAAGATATTAATGATGGAGAGTCGTGACGGGAGTCATAGGTATGGAGACCCAAGTTGAATCTTTTCAACTATGGCAGCAGCCACCATACAACAAGAACAACAACAACAACAACAACTAGTCATTCTGGATGAAGATTGACAATATGGTATTAAAAAAAGGAAAAGTGTGTAGATTCCGAATTTTCTTTGGTGGGATGTACTTATACAAGATTTTCGCCAATAAGTACGTCATAGGGAGGGTTGCAAGGAACGTTTAAGGTCCTTTCGCGACTTTCGGTCGGGAAGTTAGGCGATAAAGGGGGAGACAAATACACCTGTTTCTCCCATTTTATTTAGGGTTCCTGTAAATACAATCGGATGATAAGGAACGTATGGATGGGTTATGGGATAATGTAATCCGAGATAGGCTATAAACACCTTGTCCTATCAATATTAGCTTCACTTGTTCTTCTAGTTTCAACTTCTAATCTAACTCAACTTCTTTCTCTGAAATGCTCCTTCAGCCCTTAGCTTTTTAGCTTTGCATTTTAAACTATCTGAATCAACCAACATCTAGATCCAGGTCCATTAATTATGTAAACCCACTACTCGCTTCTGCAGCATCGACTCACTTCCCTGATGACTGAGCCAGTCAAAGCAACTTTTGTAGGACCTGTAGCAGCAGTCGAGCGGTAGTACCCTATTCCTCCGAGTTAAACATTTTAAGGATTTCGCTTTGTTTCACTTAAGTGATTGACTTGTAGAGACGTGATAGGTAATTGTAAAGGAGCTTAAGTTTTTTTTTGTTTTCATTTTCCGATTTCAGTCAAATAAGTTTGTCCGACTAATAACTTTATTCTTTAATGAAGTCAGGGGGCTTAAGCACCTTCTGTAAAAGAACTCATACACGGGCATGACTTGTTTGAGTGAAGATCGACTGTAATAACTTGTTTATGGTGATCAAATGAATAGGTTATTAGAGTTCCAGTCAATTATTGAGGTTTTGGTTAACCGGTGTACACAACATCTAAGTACATAGGTTTCGGTGTTTTGGGGAGGCGACTGGGGAACGGCCCTACCCCCTTCTTAACGATCTAATGCTCGTTTAAAGGGGGGATAGAAACTGTCCCCCGCTTAATTCTTTGAATCATCGGTTCCGAAATATTTATGTATAATGTTTAGGAGATATTAGAAGTTTTCATCTAAAATTAGTTCTTGAGTAATAACATCCATACTTAGTGAATGTTCTAATATATGTATGATGAAAACTGAACTGCTAACGATAAAATTATCTTTAGAATCTACCGACGCCACTACCCATGGCCTTCTCAGTTCACCTGAGTGATAGTGTGTGTAGTTTAAATCATCTTTTTTATTTCCATCACGTAAGAATGACGTCCAACGTGGAATAGCAGGATTTCGCTAGCGCGAGGTTTTCCGCAAGGGCGATATTTTCGAATCAAAGCTTCTTTGTCTGATTTGAAAGTCTCGGTCCTTTGGACGCGGGGTTATGTGAAAAACCCACCTTGCTTTTAAATTGTTTGGTAAGCATTGAAATATTTTTTTTTTCCCAAAGTAGACGTCAAATTATGATAAAATCCACCATCTGTCATCTTCAATTTGCTCCAAAAAAACTGGAATACATTGTATGGAATACGCTTTCCAGTTATATATAGGGAATTTTACCATCTTGTCAAAAAATATGACAGCTCACACTATACAGATGACAGATTGAAATATGTATCGCACTTTTTTCAAACTGTCAAAATCAAGATCTTACAGAAAGCAATTTGGAAATAATTTTCTTCCAATATAAGTGGAAAGACAAATTCTCTCAATGTTTATATTTATTTCTTAAAAGTGCTACGCAGTTTTCACAATTTTCGCGCACAAATCTTTAAAATTCCCGCTTTTGTTTTCAATCAATTTGTCAACAATGATAAAAAAAATTTAGCTGTTCTGCATACTGCTGTTTTTGACAATTCTGTGAGAACGAGAAAGAGATATGTCGTTGTTACCTAAAAAGCCCTATTGAGATCAGTGGTCACAGTCAAATATTGAATCCATGGACGTAATAGATATGGACTGCTAGTACGCTAGTGCTTTTTAGGTAACAACGATATATCTCTTTCTCGTTCTCACAGAATTGTCAAAAACAGCAGTATACAGAATGAATTTTTTTTATCGTTGTTGACAAATTGATTAAAAATAAGCGGGAATTTTAGAGATTTGTGCGCGAAAATTGTGAAAATTGTGTAGTAATTTTAATAAATAAATATAAACATTGAGAAAATTTGTCTTTCCACTTATATTGGAAGAAAAAACTAAAGGAATAAAACTAAATTATCAATTGTTGGAAACAGGAGCCGATTACTTCAAGGAGAGTATTAAATTGGAAAAAGATAAACAACAGTATGGAACTCGAAAACTTTATCGAAAATTGAAAATATTGGAAGAGATCCATACCTGTTTTCGTATGAAAGCAAGATATTTCCAAAAAATGTAACATCTTATATTACCCACAGGTGTTTACTTTCAAATAAGTCAAACTGCACGGGAAAGGAGAACAAAAACAGCAACAGTGTTTGCAAAACTGAAGAACTTTTCGACGCAGGATGGCTGAAGGAAATGGCTGGAACTTTCGTCACACGAGCCAATGTGTACATTGTGTTGGGGAAGGTACTTAAGTTTTCTGTAAATAAATAGTCAAATTGCGTTTATCAGTTTTTTTGTATCTACTCAGGTTTTGCATTCCCAGCGCCTAAATGAAAAACCTTTATAGGCCTGGATCATCATTACGGAGAGTGGAAATAAAGAATCTGCCCACTGTCTGTTTGAGACATGCACTCATGTGGCGATAATTTTGTACGCCCTTAACGGCATACAAAGAGGATGTGCAACCTCAACAGAACCAGTAGGAGAAATCTTTTTTTGTGTTTTTGTGTTGAATAGTTTTTAATGTTAATAATGTTTTTGTCACTATTTTGGCCACTTTTATAAAATTAACTAAACGCTTGTTTCAGCTAAGGTATGGTTTGAATGGACCTGCCAACTTTCTCTATGATCCTTCAGATATACACATTTTAAATTTGTTTATGAAATATAAAAAAGGTTTTAAAACTTTCTTTTTCAACCATTTCGGGTGGGAATATGAATCAGTGGAGACGTCCTACGTAAATTTTGTTCTAATGTTGTGAATTTTTTTTTGGCCTAATTGGTCCTAAGTTTTGAATAATTCTTAAGATCGCGAAAATTAGGTACCTACCTATCGAACTTAGCTCGGGTGTTCTCATACTAATTTGAAATTAGTCGCGAACTTCAGAATCTTTCGTCCATTTAATCTTGACGAACTAGAACGA
Source organism: Baccha elongata (assembly GCA_951217065.1). NCBI lineage: Eukaryota > Metazoa > Arthropoda > Insecta > Diptera > Syrphidae > Baccha > Baccha elongata. The sequence goes on along the minus strand of CATNUY010000181.1, from coordinate 1,017,489 downwards.
CTACCTTATCTAATATTAAGAGATTAATATAGAGATAAGCCGCCATACGAAGATTGAACGGAGATTGATGATTCAGTTTAAACGATTTGTCAACTCGAGATAGGCATTTATGTGTTATAACGATTATTCACTGGAATAAAACGTTACTTGTCTTGACAGAGGGGAGGTAATTCTTTACACCAATCCTCATTTGGAGATTTGTTTGAGCAAAAAGAAGACAAAAGTAAACATTTCTTTTGTTTTATTTTTGTTCATAAACATCCATCACAGACCAAGAAGAATTTTGATTTGAGAACAAAATTTTTTTTTGTGCCTTTCTAATTTGATTTCGTTCTTTTAATGAGTAGGTTCTCACGCCGTATTCAAAACCAGATAAAGCATTAGAGATCATGAAATTTCTTTAGAGTTTAAATATGTTAGATAATAAAAGGTATTTTTTTTTAAATTGTAGAAGTAAAAAATTCATTTTTGATATCGTATTAGATTTTTATCAAAGATTAAGGAATAAGGTATAAGCACTTATATTTTGTTAGTTTTAAGTACTCTTGAATAAAATTGTAACAATTTTTATGAAATTTTTCCGTTTTGAATTGATTACTGTCAGTTCCTTTTTTTTGAGACGGATGAAGTTTGAGGGAAGTTATTTCTTACTTTTTTGAAGTTAATTTCAGTAAATATGAGTAATGATGGAGTTGATAGTTTTTGAAGAATTTGATAGAATTTGTTGTAGTAACTTTCGAAGTGTAATATTATGATGATGTAGTAAATTCGTTCGAACGTCAGTTTGAATCAATCAATTTCGATTTTTTTTATGGAGTTGGTGATGTTAATGAGATTTAACACCGGATGGTTTTTGACTTAAGTGTCGACCGGTAATTAGTCGAACCAGTTCCTGATCACGTCTGTAGCGACAACCTGTCAAAACTCCACTCCACACTCTTAACATTCGATGAAGAGATTTCAGTAAGGTTAGCTTACATAGGGATGTCCGTATTGGACATAATTCGGTCCAATAGTCTGTCGCTTCTCATGAAAGCCAATCTCAACTCTGAAACTTATATCTTTTTGAAAACTGTTTAGTTGTTTGCAACTACGTCCGGTGAATAGTTGAACACATTCCTGTTCACGTCTGCAGCGCAAGCCAAATGACGACGGCTAAACGAAAGATTTACCAATTTCAAGCTACAAAATATTCAAAACTTTTAAATTTTTACTACACATCGAAAGTATAATTCAGAAGTTTATTGAGCAGAACAAGTTAGTTAGTTTCTTTAAATGTTTCTGGTCTGATGTCCGCTAGGGGATGTTATCTACTTCCTTAGGCCCGTAGCAGCAGAGAGAAGTCAGAGCCAAACCAAATTAATAAAAGAAGCTTAATAGATTTTTACGAGTATTGTTGATACAGAAAATTTTTTTTGCTATGGAGAAATATGGAATGAGTCATATGAGTTGTTGTGGAGTTGCTCCTGAAACATTGGGAAGTTTCAGTCACGTCTCCGAAACTACAATGAATTGAGAAAACAAATAAGTAAAGTTTAGTGAAAAATTTAAGCAAAAATTTATAAATTTTTTTTTTGAGATTTAGTATTTAGTATGCCTGGTGGCACTTTCAGTGTATAGTATTTGAAGTATGCCTGGTGGCAAATTTAGTTTTTTTTGATTTTGAGTTTATGCCTGGTTGCAAAATTTTAGTATATAGTTTTGAGTTTTTGCCTGGTGGCGCCCTTTGTGGTTAATTAAGATTTAGTTTTGATTTAGTTTTGGAATTGCCTGGAGGCACGTATAGCATTTAGTATTTAGTGCCAGTTTTTCAAATTTAGCTTTGAAGATCTATTTTTGCCTCGAGGCACATACGTTAGTTTATGCCTGGTTGCAAAATTTTAGTATATAGTTTTGAGTTTTTGCCTGGTGGCGCCCTTTGTGGTTAATTAAGATTTAGTTTTGATTTAGTTTTGGAATTGCCTGGAGGCACGTTTAGCATTTAGTATTTAGTGCGAGTTTTTCAAATTTAGCTTTGAAGATCTATTTTTGCCTCGAGGCACATACGTTAGCATTTAGCATATAGTTTGAGTTTTTTTTGATTTAGTTATTCAGTTGTTTTAGATTTAGATTTTTTTTATTTGGTGAAGGTTAATTTTTTTATGAAGAATAAAAATTTAGTTATTGGAATTTAGTTTTAGATTTAAAGTTTGAAGATTATAATAATTTAGATTTGAAGCTAAGTTGTTTAGGAATATTAAGAGGGTTTACCCTAAGAAAAAGTAGGTTAAGCACAGGTAGTAAGTTTAGAAAATAAGATTTAGATAATAAGCTTTAGATAGTAGGATTTAGTTAGTAGTTTTTTTACATTATTAGATAGTAAGATTTAGATAAGAATTAGGCAGTAAGATTTAGTTAAGAGAGAATTTTGTAAAATCATAAGATTTAGAGATAAGATCAGATTTAGGAATTAAACACACTTTTTGGTAAAAGAAAATATTTTTTTATAGATTCAAAATTTCAAAGTCTTTTTATTCATTCAAAACCTTTTTTCTTGGGTTGTTGACACTTCGTAATAATTAATATGGTCAACAAAAACAAAAACGGATCTACGACAAAAAAGAAGGGAGGCAGACCTCCTAGACCGCAATTACCAAGTAGACCACACCGACCAGCGACTCCAGAACCACACGATACGCGTTATCGCAAAAACCATGACATATTCCACAATATGACCATGGACAATAACGCAGTGGCGGATATGAGTCAGGTCGAAGATGTGGCTGGTCCTTCAAACGATAGACGCGACGAAGATGAGGAAGAACATGTAGTTGATTTGGAGCAACATCGAACTCCAAGAGGAAATCCAGAGGAACAGCTAAATCAAGAAGCTGATAGATGGGAAGACTATATCAAGGAAGTAGCGTTAGCGACGATTGGTCTCAGCAGAGCTGAAGATCGCAAAAATCTACAGGAGACGCTAGCGCAGACTCAAGCCCAGATATTGGAAAGAGTGGACGTAGCTGTTAAAAATGCTTTAACTCAATTAAGCGTACTAGCACGACCAGCAGCTGCTGCTATACCTCTATGCGATTAACCTACACCAGACACTCGCAGCTACACAGTCAGAAGAGAGCCAATCCCAGATATGACAAACAGAAATAATGTTCAAGAAACACCCAGAGAGAGACCTAGAGAATTGTCTAGAGAGATACCACAAGAAAGACTTAGAGATGCAGTCAGGGAAGCGTTAGGCGAAAGCAAAGAAGTAATGGCACTCCACCTAGAGTTGATACCAACCGAAAGAACCTACCGGAATCACCTAGAGAGTGGCCAAGACGTAATCTATCTCCACCTAGAGCTGAACCTTCTCGAAGATATGACCCAACTTTTTATGAAAGACTAGACCAAATTCAGTTTGACAACACGTCAATAAATCGGAATGTGAGAGTTCCAGTACCTTCACCAGCAACATCGTTTATTAGTTCTCCACATTACCACAAATGGGGCATAGTATGCAATGCTAAGAACATGCCAGTGGATGAATTCCTTTTCCGACTGGATCGGGTAAAGGATAGTTACGGTGCGACAGGGGAAGAAACAGTGGCAAATTTCCACCATTTCGTAAGCGGAACTGTTGAAGTATAGTACTGGATGTATCTCTTGAATAACCCACATTCATCATGGGCAGCTTTAAAATTGGCGATAATAGAACAGTATCGAGGGCTGGAAACGGATTCAGAGTTATCGAGACAGATGGCCGAGAGGAAGCAAGCTCAAGGCGAAAGCTTTGACTCGTTTTACGACGCAATCTTGAAAATCAACTCTCGTATAAAGAATCCAAGGCCAAATGAAGAACTGGCAGAGATTATCAAGCAGAATGTACGAAGACGTATGGGAGAACTTCTGTTGACTTTCAAATCGACTCGTCTTGCAGACTTGGTGTTCACTTGTAGGGACATGGAGCGATACCTGGCTCAATACGATCCAATGAGAGCTAGAGCACCCCCGATATACAATAACCCACCAAGGAAGCAAGTCCATGAGATTGAAATTCAAACAGATTTTCAACCGACTGAAATGTCTAATGCTATAGAAGCATTCCATCGTGAGAGGAACAGGGATATGAAGCCAAATTTCGAAAACGCTAAATGTTGGAATTGTCTCAAATCCGGTCACGTGTTTCGAGATTGTGATGATTTACAACGAAGAATCTTTTGTTATAGTTGTGGTAAACCAGATGTGTTATCACCCAATTGTAAGTCTTGTCCGGGAAACCCAACAAAGAGCCAACATTCGTCCGAGAGGGAGTTGGCCAAGATGGGCAACTCGGGGAGTCCTCTATAAACATATATAGAACCGATAAAATAACAATTTTACAAAACCCTGAAACGAAAAATATTAAGAAATTACCATCTACTATATCTAAAATCCCTAAACTTAGACCTTTGAAGTCTTTACACCAAAGACAAATAGAATATGGCATTGCCAGAAAGCGAATCTATACCTACCCAAATCACTTGAAGAAAGTTGAATCATTACGAACTAAATTTATAAATAAAAGAAAACTTTATAAAGTTGTTTCATCAACTAAGTTGTCCAATTATAAGGACGATCCCCGTCCTTACGTCCATGTAGAATTATTCAATGAAGAATGGTACGGTTTGCTCGACTCAGGAGCAAGCGTTAATTGTCTCGGTAAAGGAGCTTTAGAATTTCTCGAAAACAAAAACATCCCTTTCAAAAATTCTCTGCGAATATATCTACTGCTGACGGTAAGCAACAACCAGTAGTAGGGGTAGTTAAAACTAAAGTTTCTTTTAGCAGCAAATCCCATGTCATAGATTTATTCATAGTACCTACCTTAACTCAAAAACACTATTTAGGAGTAAATTTTTGGGCCCTATTCGAAATAGCGCCCCATATCATACCGTTTAATAATACAATTTCTGAGATAGCTTTAGAGAAACCTAAATTCTCTGAGTGTGAGCTAACTACAGAACAGTCCGTCGTGTTGAAAAACACAATAAAACTTTTTCCTTCATTCGCTGAGCGGGGACTCGGACGAACTCACCTTATGGAGCATGTCATAGATACCGGCGATGCGTTGCCTATTAAGCAACGACATTATCCTATCTCTCCAGCGATACAAGCCTTGGTGTACGCCGAATTGGACCGCATGATTTCTTTGGGAGTGATCGAAGAAAGTTCAAGCCCATGGTCCTCACCTGTTGTATTGGTAAGGAAACCTGGAAAAAACAGAATGTGCTTGGACTTTCGGAAAGTCAACTGCGTCACAAAGAAGGATGCGAGTCCGATTGGACATATAGAAGGTTTGCTAGCCCGTCTTTCAGGAACACGTTATATTTCTAGCGTGGATCTGAAAGATGCATACTGGCAAGTACCGTTGGAGAAGATGTCAAAGGAGAAAACAGCTTTCTCAATACTGTTATGTATCAACAATAGCATTATATTATATTGTTATATAATAACTGTAACTCTTATGGTATCATAAGCTTATCTCACTAAGACTATATAATTGTAAACTGCAACAGACAGTCTCACTTTAACACGCTTTCAATAAAGACATAACGAATTGTGAAGAGGTCTTATTATTCATTTTCAATAAATAATATTTGGCGACGAGTAAAAAAAAAATAAAAAATAAAGTTTAACCATTTAATATTTTATGAGAAAAAGTAGTTGACGTGCTTTTATGAAAGAAAAGAAGTTTATTTGTTTTTTAACTTAACGAACTTAAGTGAAAAAAAAATATATATAAGAAAAAACGCAACAGTGTGTATTATATGACTCCAGAGACCAAACCAGTTATGGCTACAACTGTATATACAGCACCCATTGGTAATATCGAAGCATTTATTGTGGGTGACGATGATTTTGATGAATATTTAGAGTGTATTGGGCATATTTTTATTTTGAACAATATTGGAAACGAAAAAAAGGTTTCATATCTAATAAGTATAGCAGGCAAGGATTTTTATGAAAAAACGAAGAAAATTTTATCGCCAAAACATGCAACGGATTATTCTTATGAAGAGTTAACAAAACTGTTAAAGAGTCATTTTAAACCTGTTCGAAACGTAAGGGCTGAGAGGTATAAATTTATGTGTCGTATATTGGCAGAAGGAGAAACACTCAGAGATTTCATTATAGAACTTAAAATGCTAGCGGAAACATGTGAGTTTGATAGTTTTTTAGACCAAGCACTTTGTGACAAACTCATTTGGTCGATCAAAGACGAGCAAATTCAAAAAAAGTTAATCGACATGCCTCTGACAAAAAAATTTACGCACATTTGCGAAGCCGCGCTTTTGATGGAAATGACAACAAAAGATGTAAGGCCTATCCAGTCAAGTTCGACACCATTATCAAACCAAAATTAAATCCAGACAAGTTCGACACAACAACCAAACCAAAATTGGATTAACAAAGAGCAAAATATCCGTTACCAACACCGAAATGTAAGAGGAACAAGAGGGCCAGTTACGAGTGACAGCAGCAACAGCAGCAAAAACAGGCAACAATGTAATAGTGGACAGCAATTTGATCTTCGTAATTTACCGCAAATACAATGTTATAATTGCCAGCAGTGGGGTCATTTGGAAAATGCATGTAAAAGACAGAGACGCTACAATAGTACAGGTAGTTTTAGTAAAAGTTCATATAAGAACCGTTTTACGAATAGAAATTATGTGAATAGAAATATGAATTATATTGATTATGAAGATGAAGAAGATGAAGTAGATGACGAGTTTTTACTTTCAAATTTAAAATTATGTAATATAGGTAGAATTAATGGTGACCAATTAAAATCAGTAAATGTACAAGCAGATGTTAATTCTAAATTACTAAAAATGGAATTGGACAGTGGCACATGCCTCTCAGTAATTTCAAAGATAACCTTTAGACATTTTTTTAATGATTGTGTTTTAAAACGTGTTGATGAAAGTCTTAAAGTAGTAAATGGCTCAAGGGTGGTTGCAGTTGGTGAGTTTCCGGTAAGGGTGAGAGATTTTCATGATAAAAACATGTTTCATAATTTATATTTGGTTGTGATTGAAGCCGAAACTGATTTTGTACCATTGTTGGAAAGAGATTGGTTAGATATTTTGTTTGTAGGATGGCGAAATTTTTTTTCAATCAACAAGGTAACGGTTGAATCCGATATGAAATTAGAAATTATGACAAAGTTTCCATTACGCATTTTGCTAATATAGTTTTAAAAGATAATGCACAACCGGTCTTCCATGGTGCGTATACTATAGCATATGGTCTAAGAGATAAAGTTGACCTGGAAATAGACAGGCTTTTGAAGTTTGGTATTTTAGTGCCAGTAAGGCACAGCGCACAGTGGACTGACTCCATATAGTTAGACGTAAAAAAACCAATGAAATGGATTGCAATTTTTCGTTTTGATTATCAATAACGGATAACGGTTGACCCCGAAAACAGTTTTTTTTTGTCTAACCCAACTTATTGGAGAGTTATCACCTTTCAAAGTCGTTTGTCGGAAGTACTGCATTTTATTTTCGCGGTTAACGCGTTTGAAGTGTCTCATGTTTTTTTTTGATAAAAGTTTTGATTTAAATGTGATTTCTTTTTTTTTAAATGGCAGTGATTCGTGAAGGTATTTAGATTTTGTATACCCAAATATTAAAATTTTATGTGTTTAAGTTTGTCAGATAAAAAATGTAGAATAAGTATGTATTGAGTTACACAAAAATAAAATGTTTTTCAAGTGTTTTTGACAATCTAAATAGGTGCCAGAATCTGCAAGATTTCGAAATTATATTTTTTGATTAGCTGTGAATGCCTTCTTTTTGTTAATGTATGTGTTAAATCTCGCAAACAATTGCAAAATGCTTTTTTTTACACATTTTAGAGATACCCTACTCCGTTCCTCGCATGGAATATTTTGAAGTTTGGGTTTCAAATTCCAAATTAACTCGTAATATGAAACTGCTGGAGTATGTTTTGAGAAAAATTAAATTAGCAGACACAAGGATTGATTTAGTAAATCAATTAAAGCGATCAATAAGCTCAAAATCTTCATACTTTGATGCTAAATGGAAGTCGGCGGCTAAGCGTAAGGACAGGTTCCTCTCACGGAATAGAGATTGGCTCAAGGAACAAGAATTTTTTAAAGTTTTTGTTGTTGATGATATTGAAGAGAGTAATAATAATATTGAAGAGAGTTTAGAAAGCCATTCTGGGCCCGGAAGGCAAAAAAAAAAAGCTTCGAAAGCTGTGGAGAACACGCTAAGCGTGCCAAAGTCATCATTTGAATGATAACTCCCCATCGGAGCTTCTTTATGCTGCCCAGATGGCTACTCGAATAAAGGGTAACCGTACTGGAGCAGAAGTTTTGAAAAACGTTTCAATACTCGCTTCAGCATCTCCTGAAACTGCAAAACAGTTCAAAAAATCTGAGGAAGCAGATACGTTCGCTTAAACCTTACACTGCCGAGGAAGCACTAGCATTGTATGTGGATACAAAAATGACGAAATGCTTATAAAATTGTTAGAAAGCAATAAATCAACCCAGACCTGCTATATTTGTGAAGCTAAGCCAAGCGAAATGAATAATGAAAGAAACGGCAACACCCCAAAATCAGAATTTTTTGAGTATGGTCTGTCAACTTTACATGCCTGGATAAAAGTTTTAGAATGTCTCTTGCATATCTCTTATAGATTAGATGTTAAAAAGTAGGCTATAAGACAAAAAGATGATAAGAATTTGGTAGAAATACGAAAGAAAAATATACAGGCACGATTTAAGTCCGAAATGGACTCCGGGAGAAACCTTTGAATAACTTTAAATCGATGTCTTCTGAAGTCTTGCAATTTCTTATTGAACCTGTAATAGATATCAGACCTGTAGAACTACCAACAGTCAGTGCAGATTATTCAAAGTCTGACAGTTCTGAAGAACCAGAATCAGACAGCGATCTTTCAAACTGATTTTTTTTTTGTATTTATCTTTCATTTGCATTGCCTGAAAAAATCCTTGGTTTGTTTTTAATTCTTTTTCAAATGAAAGCTCCATTTAATGGTCTCACATTTTGTATATCAAACTCTTTTTCATTTTCAAGAAGCTCCATTATATGAAGTTTGAATGAATTGCTAATCATTGTTTTTTGTTTTGTTCTATTTACAATTGTATTATATTGATACTCCCTAATTTAAGATTACTTTAATATACAAAATAAATTTCTATTTTCTTATTTACTATCAATACAAAATTGTGTTTTATTCGAATTATATCTTCTATTAAGTGCCAATAGAAATTTGTTTTAGCAAATTCAGGTGGGTTATACAATCTTACTTTAGATCAGTTAGCTAGTTTTATATTTTAAAATCAGTTTTGAGTGAAAGAAATTTCTTAAAACAATTTGCGAATTTTTCACTTCTAATTGCATGGAGTCGGACCACTGTGCAGCGTTTGGGCTTCGCCAATGGTTGTAGTGGAAAAAAAGAATGGGTCTATAAGATTATGTATAGATTGCAAAAATACGATAAATCCGGTTGTGAATGCAGATTATTATCCGCTTCCAAGGATAGACGATATCCTTGCTAGTTTGTCAGGTTGTGAATTCTTTTGTATTTTAGACTTGGCGGGAGCTTTTCAACAGATAGCAATGTCAGAGTCTTCTCAAGCTTATCTAACCATCAATACACATAGAGGTCTGTTTCAATACACACGCCTACCTTTTGGTCTAAAATCCGCGCCCTCGATTTTTCAATGTGTTATAGATAGTATTCTGCAAGGATTACGAATGGTTAAGAGATATGTAGACGATATTATTGTTGGGGATAAAACGTATGAGGATTGTAAAAATAATTTATACGGTGTTTTAAAAAGGCTTGAAATATATAATGTGAAAGTTCGACTAGAAAAATGTGAATTTTTTAAGCGACAAGTAGAGTATTTAGGATATGAACTCACACAGAATGGAATTCGTCCTAAAAGAGATAACATGCGTGCTATTCTCGAAGCACCAACCCCTACTGATTTAACATCACTAAAAGCTTATTTGGGACTCCTCAACTTTTATGGAAGTTTTATTAGAAGCTTGTCAAGTCGCTTGGCTCCTCTTTACAAACAGCAAAGAATCAGCATTTTAATTGGAACGATTCCTGTGCAACAGCATTTCAGGATAGCAAGAAGTATCTATATAAAAACAATCTCTTAGCTTACTACAACCCTTCTTTACCGCTTGGTATTGTAGCAGACGCTAGCTCGTACGGAGTCGGTGGTGTTTTGTTTCACATAGATCAAAATAATAAAGAGCTTCACATTAAGTTTGCGTCTATCTCACTTTTTGACTCTGAAAAGAAGTATTCACAAATAGAGCGTGAAGCTTTAGCTATCCTATTTTCACTAAAAAAATTCCACAAATATGTATATGGGCGACGGTTTGTAATTTTCAGTGATCATAAACCTCTGGAAATGATTTTTGGGGCAAAAAAGGTGAACGCGGTGACAGGGGAAAGACTTCAACGTTGGTCAATTTTTATGTCACAATATGATTACGAAATCAAATATAGAGAGGCCTCCAAAATGGGAAATGCGGACGCATTATCTAGATTGCCTTTGAATGAAGGTACAAATGTACAGGAAAATATGATAAATTTTTTTAACATATCGGGAAATATTCAATTGAATAAAGAAAATATAGAGTGTGAAACCCAAAAAGACGATGTCTTAGCAAACATTATTGAGTATGTAAATTCAGGGAAATGGCCCACAAATATACATAATACAGATATTAAGAAATATTTTAATAAACAATTTGATTTTTGTGTGGATTCGAACTGCTTGTTCTGGGGTAATCGTTTAGTAATCCCGGAAAAATTAAAGACAACAATATTACATGTTTTGCATGAAGGGCACATTGGAGTTGTTAGGATGAAGTCAATTGCTAGAAGGCCAGTTTGGTGGTTTAATATAGATAGAGACATTGAGGTGTTTGTACGGGGATGTGACGTGTGTCAACAAACAAGCTACAAACCTGGTGTCACAAGTCTTGAAAATTGGCAATCTACTCAATATCCATTCGAACGCGTGCGTGTGGATTTTTTTTATTTGAAAGGTGAGACGTTATTTATTTTGTTCGATACTTTTTCGAAATGGATTGAAATTTTTGTTATGAAGAAAACTTTCGCTTTACATGTTAGCCAAGTCCTACGTTCAATATTCCGCACTTTCGGATTTTCCACTGAAATTGTTTCAGATAATGGCCCGCCGTTTAATTCAAATGAATATGAAGCCCTTTGCAAGGCCAATAATATTAAAGTATCTAAAACTCCACCATACCACCCGCAGTCGAATGGAAGCTCTGAAAAAGCAGTACAGACCGCTAAGTCGGGATTAAAAAAGTACATTTAAGACGATAAGTATAAATCTCTTTAGCTTCAAACACAATTAGATAACTTTTTGTTTAAGTATCGAAAAACACCCTGCACTGTAACTGGTATATCACCATCTGAGGCTATTTTTAATTTTAAGCCAAAAACTGCTTTGAGTTTTTTGACAAACAATAAATCCGGCAGCAAATACAAAAATACTGCGAACAAAAATTACAAGAATGAAATTAGAAATGTGCAATCACATAATATACAAAAATTAAATTCGAAAAAACATTATGATTTTAAGGAAAACGAATTAATTTGGTATCGATCGAATAATAGTGGTAACCTTTTGTCACGATGGATTCCCGGTATTATAGTAAAAAAAATGTCTAAGGTCGTTTATCTTGTTGAAATAGATGGATTTCAAAGAACAGCTTATGGCGATCAGTTAAAGCCAACAATAACTAAAAATTTTAATTTTGATTTAAGAAAAGAATATGAGAAACCAAATGAAAATGAATTAACATCTTCTTTTAAAAGACAAAGAGCTGAATCAAGTTCACCACCTGATCAGCCAATTAGAAAACAAGATATAAGAGAAAATTTACGAAAATAAAAAAGAATAGTTAAGGTACCACAAAAATTCAATTTTGAGGCTTACGAAAAGAGGAGATTAAATAGTATTTAAGGAAACTCGTGAAAATGTGTTTATACATAGATTTATGTAAACATTTAATGAATATAAAATTTTATTAAATAGAATTTTGAATGAATTGATATATGAAAAAAAGATCAATGAATTACATTTTTTATTTTAATATTATATCTTATTAATGATTTTTTTTTAATTTACATTTTTGTATATAAAATTTTTATTTTATGTATAAATTTAAAAAAAAAAAAGAAAAAAAAAGATGTTTATTTATTTATTTTTGTTGTATGTCTCTCTATTCTTAGATGGGAGAAGTGTTATGTATCAACAATAGCATTATATTATATTGTTATATAATAACTGTAACTCTTATGGTATCATAAGCTTATCTCACTAAGACGATATAATTGTAAACTGCAACAGACAGTCTCACTTTAACACGCTTTCAATAAAGACATAACGAATTGTGAAGAGGTCTTATTATTTATTTTCAATACATAATAAATACCAGGTCGTCCGTTGTACCAGTTTAAGGTGATGCCCGACTCGGACTCTCCAACGCAGCTCAGAGTCTGACTAATTTGATGAATAAAGTTATTCCGTCCGTCTTGAGAGATCAAGTATTTATTTATTTAGATGACTTATTGGTCATCTTCAAATCGTTTGATGAACACATTTCCGTTTTAAAAGTTGTAGCAGAGAGGCTAGCCGAGGCAGGACTCACTATAAATGTAGAAAAGTCACGTTTCTGTTTCGAAGAGCTTCAATATTTAGGATACGTCGTAGGGCGTGGCTGCCTCAAAGCAGACCCGTCCAAAATATCTGCAATTCTCGATTTCCCTTTACCAACGACTGTACGTCAAGTACGTCGATTCCTTGGGATGGCTGGTTGGTACCGACGTAAGCAATTCGTAATTTTGTGCGATGCTTCAGCTACTGGAATCGGATGCATACTGTGCCAAAGAGATGAGACTGGCGCAGAATTTCCGATTTATTATTACTCACAGAAGTTAAATAGTTATCAAAGTAACTATTCAGTTACAGAACGCGAATGTCTCGCAGCCGTAAGAGGCATTTATAAATTTAGGCCCTATATTGAAGGTTACAGGTTCTTGGTGATCACTGATCATGCAAGCCTGAGATGGTTGATGAGTCTTAAGGACCCAACCGGACGTTTAGCTCGTTGGAGTTTGAAGCTTCAAGGCTTCGAATTTTCGGTGGAACATAGAAAAGGAACTTTGAACGTCGTGCCTGATGCCTTGTCAAGAGTGCATGAAGTAGAGGTATTGTTTTTAGCTTCCTTGGATATGCCCAGCGAAAATTCGAACACACCTGAAGCGCTGTACGTCGATCTGAAAGATTCTTCTTTTAAGTCAGAGGAATACCTCCAAGTTATAAAACACATCACTGAAAATATAGAAGGTATCTGATGGTTTCATTTATAAGAAGGTCAGACACGCAACGGGGAACCCAATCCAGGACGATTTAGCCTGGAAGTTATGGATTCCAACGCAGCTGAGCAAAAAGTTGATAATTTCGGCTCATTGCCCGCCTCATGCAGCACATAGTGGTATCACAAAGACCCTGCATTGCCTCCGTAACCAATTTTATTGGCCAGCAATGGCATCCCAAGTCAAATTATTTATAAATAACTGTGAAATATGCAACAAAAGCAACAAAAGCGCCAAACTCTGTTTTAAGGACAGAAATGGGTAAAAGTTTTCAAGTAAATAGACCTTTCCAGCATATGTACATAGACTTTTTAGGTCCATATCCTAGGTCTAGAAGAGGTAACACCTTTATAATAATAGCGTTAGACCAACCAACCAAATTCGTTTTAAAGAAGGCAACTACTCCTGAAGTAGTGAAATTCCTAGTAGATGATATTATATTCTTAATATTTGGAGTGCCAGAGAGTTTGTTATCGGACAATGGCTCACAATATATTAGCAACAATTTCAAAACATTCTTGAGAAATTTCGGCATAAACCACATTAGGACAGCGGCATACTCACCACAAGCTAACGCGAGCGAGCGAGTAAATCGTTCCATTCTGAGTGCTATTCGAGCATATATTGATGTAAAACAACTCAACTGGGACGAACATCTGTCGTTTATAAGTAGTGCTTTACGCACATCATTGCATAGTGCTATTGGTATGACTCCTTATGAGGCAATATTTGGCCAACGCATGATTGATCATGGAGGGAGCAGATTATACGTTGTTAAAAAAATTAGGCGGACTTAACCAGTCTGAGATAGACTGGTTACCAAAAACCGCAAGGATGAATATCCTTCATTCATATCTGAAGACAGCTCTCAACTAAGCGCACGATATTTATGAAAAAGTTTACAATCTTCGAAGTCGAATTATAACATTCAATGTAGGCGATGATGTTTTCCGTCGTAATTTTGTCTTGAGTGATGCAAGTAAACATCGAAATGCTAAGCTATGTCCTAAATTCATAAAAACTAAAGTCATAAAAAAAGAAGGCAATAATCTTTAAAAAGTCAAGGACTCAAATGGTTTCGAGTCAGTAGTGCACACGAAGGACCTCCGAAAATGAAACAAAATCAAAGTCATCGACAATTTTTTTTTTTGCGTAATTTAAGTTTTCTTTGCTATGATAAGTGTCATAGCCAGCTACTCAGCCTGTGCATGAGACGTAGAAGGGTCGTGGGTAGCAATATATTCTAGTAAAGGTAATTAGTAGTATCAGTCCAAGTCAAGTCATAAAGTACAATTTTCTTTTCCATCGTCATAGTACCAGCTCACACTAGGTACTATGAAGATGTTTTGTAGGAAAATTACCTTCACACCTCGACAGCGACAAACACTCAAAACAAATTGAACAAATATTCAATTCACCTAGACTTGCGAACCAAGTCGAAAATTTTTGTCGAACGTAATATTTTTTGTTCGTAGTAACCAAATAGTTCAGACACGCACACAATATTTCTTAGCATATATCGCAACCTTTTTTTATTTTTGAATATTCCTCTAATTAATGCATCCCTTACCTAGTTTATATGCAGAGTCGAAAGATCGAGTTTTAGTTGAAACGAAATTCCAACCCAGGTATTTCAACACATGAGTTCAAAGATTGAGGAGTTGAGTTGAGTTTAAAAAAGTTGAAATGACAGAAGAAATAACAGAAGGTTGCTTTTGTTGCTGTTCGTGTTTTAAAGATGTCGAGTGTTGATAAAAAAATTATTGTTAGCGCTTGTACAAGTTATTTTGAAGTTATTAAAAAACAAATGGAAAAACAACAAATAAGAATTATAAGAAAGAGAAAAAGACTTATTCAAAAACAGGCTCGACAGATGCGCCAAATATTGTCTGCGTATTTAAAGAAAGTTTCTCTAATGAAAACCAACCTGTTAGCCCATATTCCCCAAAAAAATTAGACGCAAAATATGGATGAAGGAAAGAAGCAGCCACTGGTGGAAAAATGTAGTACAGTGTGATAGTTTCAATGACCAAATGGTTGAACATTTTAGGATGAACAGAACGTCATTCAAACACATATGTGACAAACTTACAGCAGAACTGAAACCGCATCCATCTCCTGTACGTGAAGCCATTCCTGTCGATATGAAAGTGGCAATAGCTTTGTATAAGCTAGCGTCTTGTGCAGAATATAGGGTCGTGGGCAACCAGTTTGTTGTTCATAAAAGCACAGTAAAAAAATGCGTTTACCAATTTTGTCGTGCGATGGTAAAAGTCTTGTTAAATGAAGAGGTAAAGATGCCCAACGAAAATGAAACCCTGCAAATTATAAAAGGATTTGAGGAAAAAAGTGGTGTTCCTCAAAATCTTGGAGCTATTGATGGAACGCATATTCCAGTCAAAGCACCTACTGAAGGATGTTCGGACTACATCAATAGAAAGGGATGGCCATCAGTCGTATTGCAAGCAGTTCTTGACTCAAATTACATGTAAGTGTTATGAAATCATTTACAATTTGATATTCTTTATAATAACGTACATATATATTTTCCGTAAAGGTTTATGGATATCACCTGCAAACATCCTGGTTCTGCTCATGATGCAACCGTATTAAAAGATTCATACTTATGCAGGAATATTGAAAACATAACAATGGTAGGTACTTATTTCTAAAGAGAAGAGCTATAACTTAATTTTTAATTCTTAATTTTCTGTTAGCCTAAGAAAATAGTTAACGGAAGAGAAATTGCTGCATTTTTTATTGGTGATCCAGCTTACCCGCTTTTTCCTTGGCTTTTAAAAGGATACTTAGGTGTATTATCACCAGAGCAAGATTCTTTTAATGCATATTTAAAGAAAAGCAGAATTGTGGTTGAAAATGCATTTGATCGACTGAAGGGAAGATGGAGAATCTTACAAAAAAGAATTTCTTTTTTCTTTCGGTAGGTGGAAATCTTCAAAAGACACTTGATAATATTCGTTATCAAGTAGTGTGGGACTTCTACCGCACTAAAACCACCTAGAATCATGACCAATCTATAAAAGATCGACAAATGATTTTAGTTTCTCAATTTTTAGTTCACATTTTGGGAAGATTTAATACTTTCCCATCGCTTTTAGACCATCAGCTCATGAGGCTTGGTTCTTCTTAGTCTCCGAACATTGGTACGTACATTTAAGACTGTCTCCATTTCGGAGTTAGTGTGACTAAGCAGTCGCTGATTGTGTGATACAGCGTGTTTTCTAATTACTTCTGTAACCATTTCTACTTGAAGGTCACGATGTAAATCGCTGTTTCTTATATACCAAGGGGTGTTTACTATTCCACGAAGGACTTTGTTTTGGAATGTTTGGATGGTTTCCGCATTTGTTTTCTTTGTACAACCCCAAAGTTGGATGCCATACGTCCAAACAGGTTTTAATACCTGCTTATACAACATTAATTTGTTTTCAATTGATAGGGCAGAGGTTTTTCCCAGTAACCAGTACATTTTTCTATATTTTAAGTTAAGTTCTTCCCTTTTTTTCTTGATGTGCTCTTTCCATTTTAGCTTTGCATCCAAAGTCATCCCAAGGTATTTGGCCGTATTGGAGTATATTACTATTAATAAAAAGTGGAACATTATTAATCTTTTTATTAGTAAAGTTTATATGCGTTGATTTTGTTTTATTGAGTCTGATACGCCACTGTTGCGTCCATTCTCTTATCTTGTCGACTGCATATTGCAGTTTTTCTGTTGCCTTTACAACGCATTTATCTGACACTAATATCGCAGTATCATCTGCAAAAGTGGCCATGATCGCATTGTTGTCCACTGGAATATCCCTTGTATACAACAAATACAGGGTTGGTCCTAAGACACTTCCTTGTGGTACGCCGGCTTTCATTTTCTTAAGTTCCGAATACTCTTGCTCGTACCGTACTCTAAAAAGTCGGTCGGTAATATATGATTTGAGTATTTCATAGAACTGCCTGGGAAGGTCCCTGTGCAGTTTGTACTCGAGCTGCCAAACCTTGTCAAAGGCTTGAGCAACATCTAGAAATAGAGCGGAACATACTTGTTTTTCTTCAAGTGCTTTTTCAACAACATCCGTAATTCGATGTACTTGGTCTATCGTGGAATGTTTGTTTCTAAATCCAAACTGATGATTTGGTATTAGTTTTCGTTCTTCTATTATTTTGCTTAGTCTATTTAAAAGCAGTTTTTCGAAAACTTTTGCCATAATCGGTATAAGCGATATTGGTCTGTAAGATGTAACTTCGGTTGGTGGCTTACCTCGCTTTGGTATAACAATGACTTCTGCAATTTTCCAATGATGTGGAACATAACAGAGCTTAAGGCATGCATTTATTATGTATTGGAATTTTTTGAAGGCTATTGTTGGCATTTCTTTCAAGACCTGAGCCGTAATTAGATCATACCCGGGTGATTTTTTATTTGATAACTTGTGATGGCACATGCTTTTTACTTCTTTGAGCCTTACTAAGGGAATTTCTAAGTCATCATTTTTATTAACAAATTGTAAGTTATTTGCCCCTGCACTTTGTGGAAACGGCTTAAAGACATTCGAGAGATGATCTGCGAAGAGGTCAGCTTTTTGTTTCGGATTTGCAGTCCATTTTCCGTCTTGTGCTTTGATGGGCGGATTTTGTTGTTGCGGTCTATTCAGACGTTTGGTAGCTTTCCACAGTGAGTAATCAGTAGAAGCATCCGTCGTCAAACTTTCAAGAAAACTGCTAAGTGAATCATTTTTGAATTCATAGATTCTTTTTTTCAATTCGTTATTTAGTCGATTAAATACTCTCTTATCGCCCGGAAATCTCGAAGTTTGCCATTTTCTTCGAGCCCTTCTTTTTTCCAATATTAACTCTGTTATTTCTACAGGGTATTTTATTTCTGTTTCTCTTCTGTTCAAAATAGTTGGCGTGCTTTCTTCTGCAGCCTGTTGCACATCAGCAATAAATTGTTAAACTTCGTGGTCAATTTGTTCACTAGTTTCCATTGGGGATCTAAGGTCAATAAAACTTTCCAGTTTTACTTTAAATTCCTCCCAATTTGTTCTTTTATTCACGAGCTTTGGATTACTTTTTTCTTTTATTTCTACTTCACTCAGTGATAAAATAGCTGGAGTATGATCTGATGAAAGATCGTAACTACCTACAACACTTACATGATTTCGCTTTATACCTTTGGCCAAGAAAAAGTCTATAAGGTCTGGTATTTTGTTAGGATCAGATGGCCAGTAAGTTGGCGTTCCAGAGGAAAAGAATTCACATTTGTGTTTGCGACCTGCTAGATAAAGTCGTTTACCTTTTGTATTTATGAGCCTAGATCCCCATTGGGTATGTTTAGCATTGAAGTCACCACCAACAATAAAGTTATTTCCAAGCGAATTAAGGAGTTCTTTATATTCTTCTTCTGTTGGAGAACGCCTCGGTGGACAGTATATTGCAGCTATTTTAAACTCTTTCTTTTTCATGCCTATACTGATTGTTGCCACTTGCATATTTTCATTTATTAACCCGGCTTCCTCATGATGTACCAAGCACTTTTTTATTAGTATTGCCGATCCTCCTCTAGCTTTGTCAGCTGGATGCGAAGCGTGATAGCACGTATAGTTTGGCATTTTGTTCTCAAAACTTTGTCCAGTGACAAAGTGTGTTTCAGACACGAGACAAATGTCTACATTCTCTACGTCTAAAATGATGTTTAATTCGGATGCATGTTGCAAAAGGCCGTTTGCATTCCAAGTAGCAATTTTAAGTGTTCTGTCCATCATTGTTTTTTAAGAGCGACTTCTTCGCTTAGCTGTTTGATGGTTAAATCCTGTTGGTCGATCCTTTTGAGAATAAGTTGCAGCATTTCTTTTACGGAAGTTTCTTCATTTTTCCGTGCATTTTTTACTATAGTCGAGTATGTTTTTTCAACAGTTCTGCTTTGGGTAACTTCCTTAGAGGGCTCTCTCTTAGTTTTATTTTCCACAGCTATTTTTAATTTTTCTGCGTTCCTAAGTTTTTTTCCAGCAGACGTGTTTTTTCTTAAATTACTGCCTTTATATTCTTGGAATTTTTTAGCAACAGGACATCCTCTATAACTACCAGGGTGATTACCTTGGCAGTTCACACATTTTGCTTTAACTTCTTTGCTCACTGTACAGCTTTTCGTTGCATGTTTTCCTCCACACTTTACACAAGCAAACTCATGGTTGCAGTATTTTTGAGTGTGACCAAACGCCTGGCAACGTTTGCATTGTGGAACAATCTTCGGCTTTCGCAAAGGTTCAATTTTAACAATTATGCCCATAATCGATCTAATATTATAGATCTTTTCGAGACTTTCTTTGTTGTCAAAAGTGAGCATGAATAAAGGAAGAGATCTTTTTCTTGTCTTGGTTTCCCCAGAGGAGTCTTTCGTTGTTTCATTCTTAAAAAGATTGACTGCATCAACTGCTTGAAAGCCTTTTTGAACAAGGTCCTCGACTATTTCTTCAGCACAGCATGAAGAATGGAGGCCTCTGGCCACTACTTTTACGGCTCTTGTAGCTTTGTTCTCGTACGAGTGCCACTGAAATTCGTGCTTGCTTAGTTCTTCAGTGACAGATCTATACTCATCGGCGTCTTCGACAGTGACTTTCCAATTGTTTTTATTGTAAGATGTGTATTTACACTCTTTTTTTGTTACATTCTCAATTATTTTCTTCAAATTTCCAAATATTGGCAATCCAGAGATCATAATTGGAGGTGGCAATGCTTTTCTATTGCCTCTAGAGTTAGATTCTGCTCGCACATTAGCTGGCACATCTTTTACTTTTTGTTTTAATGTACTCAATTGTTTTTTATTTTCGGTTGGAGAACTTTTGTGATTAATGGGATCAATCTCAGGGCTACCTTCCGCTTTTCTTTTTTTAGCATTACGCCTCTTTCTTGTACTTTCGGTTTCAATCAAAAGTTCTTCTTCATCAGTTTGATATACAGTTGCAGATTTGTTTGCATTTGTCTGTATTGTAGACTCCGACTTTTCCTCGTCTAGCAAGGAAATTTTCTCTTCGAGTTTTTTGACCTGTTGTTGAAGATTCTGAACTAAAACTTCAAGTTTTTTTCTAGCTTTTATTTCTATTTGCCATTCATCAAAGTAGTGTTTGGATTCAACTTGGCACTTTTCTCTAGAACTCTCTTGATCTATATCGTCGATTTTGTCGATCTTTTCATAGTCATTGGTTCCATTTTCGTTAATGATTATTACATCATTTGTAGTTGTCTGAGTTAAAGGTGAATTAACCCTTAGCGTTTTTAGCGGAGTTTTCGGTGTTCTTGTACTCCTATCAAATTTTATATGCAATAATTGGTCCTCCCCAGAATCCGTAGGACCGATCTCATTAGAGAGTGGATTTCCCAGTTTTGCTGGAGTGCCACCTGGGGTATTTAATCTGTTTGTTTTGTTCATTGCCATAAATACATGTTTAACTTTGCTTTTTGCTATAAATAGTTCAGTTAATTCTATTCACAGTTTTATATTCAGCCGTCCCTTTGGGATCAGACGCTGACCAGTGTGCCGCACAATTTGTGTCAGACGCTCTTGGATTTAATGTTGAGCTGGTACATTCAGAGTGATATTTTTCTCCTAGTTCCTGAAAAGATAACTCAGGTGACACAGCTCTGGATCCAGCGGATCCACGTTCGTCGTTAGTTCACCTTTCGGCTATCCAGCGGGCACCACATGGAGGTGACGATACGATTTTGCGCCGCCTAAAAAGAATTGACATCGATGTACATTTTGTTTCAGTTATAGTTGCAACCTGCTGCATCTTGCACAACATATTGGAGAAGTCAAAATCACCGTACATTGAGACCTGGAATGAAAATGTGGGTGAAGCAATTGGCCTCTTGGAGCAACCTTCTTCAATAAATCAAATGTCATCTTTGGAAGGAGATGAAATAAGGAATCATTTGAAGGGTTAAATGGCTCAAAACTTTCCTATTATCCAAAGCATCAAAAGAAATATCAATAATTAATTTTGTTTGTACTTTTTATTAAAAAAAAAAATAATTTCATAAAAATAAATAAACATACATATATTTATTGCTTATTTTTTAACTACATACAGTTTTTAGCTTATATCACAACTCGAGTCTTAAGTTGGGTAGGTAAGTCTATATATATATATTCTTAAAGTACAAAAACTCAAAAACAACAAACAAAAAAGAGAACAATTCATGCAAAAATAGGAAGGTACCTACTCATAGTAGTTAATAAAATAAATAGTTTGTACTTAGCGTAGGCAAAGAAAAATCTTTTAAAAATACCTTTTGGTTTCAAACAAAAACGAAGTAAAAGCAGTAAATAAAAAAATAATATATGAAAAATATAGCAGTAAATAAAAAAAATATATGAATAGTCAGCAAAATTAAAAACCAAAATAAAAAAAAAACTATTCTTCATTATCTTTATCGGAAGAAAAACTGATGACAAAATCCTGGATGTCACTTGGTTCTTCTTCGAGTGGTGGTGTACTATGAATCTGAACAACAGGGACATATGGTTCTTCTTGGAATGGTGGTGTATTCTGAATAGGTACATATTCAGATCCATTCAACAACGAATGTAGAGCAGCAATGAAGGTGTTTGCAGATTCTTCAAGAATTTTTTTGGTTGCTGCGTTGCTTTTTTCTAAGAGCTCTTCCTCTTTTTGCGTATATAATTCGTGTTCGAATAAAATAAGCTCCTTTTGTTTATTGAAAAGATCTTCGTTCATCGCTTCGTGACTTTCTTTTATTGTTGTGCTGAGCTTATCAATATTCCGAGCATAACTTCCTCTGGTCGCTGATTTTTTTGTTGTTGATGTCGATGGCAAACTCGGTGAGACATATGACTTATCTTGGTTTATTTGTTCAGTGGGATTTTGCAGTTCCTCTTCAATGGCATGAATATCGTTGTGACCTTTAAGATAAATTATGTATTATTAGACTGATGCAAAATAAAAAAAAACTCACTTCTCGAAGTATCTATTCCAGACTCCACTGTATTTACAGATGGCCTGCATCCCAACATCCTATCCAGCTCTTCATAATAAGGACAAAGCTCCCGGCTATTACCGCTTTTGTTGTTTTTTTTCTTCGCATTTATATAGGCTTTTTTTAAGTTTTTCCATCTTGTTTCAATCTGTTTGTCATTTTTTTCAGCAAACCCGCGTTTTATCATCTCGCACTCAATTTTTCGGAAAATTTCGGCATTTCTATAAATTTTTCCGTCAAAATGTCTCAGGGCTCCAATTTCTTCCATAATGCTTATCATTTCGACGGATTCCTCGTGCGACCACATATTTATTTTTGCCATTTTCACTTTAAATTCGTTTTACACAGGACCGATAAACAAATTGCAAATCACAAAAAAAAAAATTTATTTTTAGCGCTCGTCGCTATCGACAGAAAATATAAACATTCACATATGCAAGAGCGAGTGTGAGTGTCTAGACATTTTAACCTAGGTATTTCAGCAAAATTTCAACTCAACACCACTGCTCGAGTGCGATCGAGTCGAATTCCATTTCGTTCCAACTCATTCCCGTTTACAAATGGGTGAACCTAAGTTGAAGCTCGCTTCAACCATGCATATAAACTAGGTACCTGTTCGATCAGCTGTGCAAATAAGTGGAGTGGAACGTATGTATAAATAAAGGAGCAATGTAGAACGCGCCAAAAATATCTTCCACCCCACAGCTGAAAGAACGAAGCGAAGAGAGAACTAGTAGCGTGGGGGGCAACGAGTTGAGAAGTAGAACAAAATAGGAAATGGAGGCCACGTAGCGACACCCATCCAACGACATGAAAGCGTTCAGAAATATAAAAAGGAGTAGAGATATAGTTACTAGGCGGTAAACAGAAATACATTTTTGTCAATGACAGATAGTCATAAACATTGACCGAAATGATGCAGAAGCAGAAATAACTAGAATCAGTAAAGGTTTTGATAGACAGTTGAAAAAAAAGGCAAACAATAAAACAGCTGTTAGAAAATTCGGGGTAAATTAATGAATAAAGCCTTTGACAGGCGATGGTACTCATTAGGCTGTAACAACAAAAGTAAATAAATCAATAGAGTGTCGGAAATTTTTTATCGTAAGTTAGAATTCTGAAAGTTAAAGTTTACTTGATCAAATAATTGAGATGGATTTTTTTTGTTGTGGCATACATCAGATAAATTAATGTAAAAAAAAATTATTCTGATCAGAAAAATTAAGACCTGATGAAGGCCGACTAGAAAAAGGAATTAGGAAAAAAGTTTATAAAATACCACCTAAAAGCGTTCAAAACACTTAATACATCTTTTATATTTTTAGACATATTCATTCAGTCCTAAACGGATTAAACTTAAAAATTTTGTTGTAGTCTTCTACACATAAATATATTATGTACCCAAAATAATTTGGTCACATATTTTTAAGATGTAAATATTCTATCAATATTAATTAAAACTAAAAGAACTCACCTTCATCGTAAGCAATTTATTCAATACCTACCGAGGTAAATAAATGATAACAGAAAAAATTATTCCAGAAAATTAATAAATAAATTTCCACTGTCTAGACAACTTAAGTCAACCTGCGGCGTAAAATTATTTTTGCAAATCTTGCTAAACGCATTCATTATAAAAACGCAGTAAAGCATGAACGCTTCTTACCTAAGCAATCGAAGCATAGGGACAATATGGAAAGGGAAACGCTAATAGAAGGGTAACGTAATGTAACCCACCCGAATAATTTCTATTCATTCGTCATCAGCCAAACGATAAAGAAAAATTTCTTTTAGTGAATTTATAAAAGTATATTAAAAGTAATTGATAGTGAAAAAAGGTATTGTGAAAAGTATATGAAATACCACAAGTATACGGGAAAAATTTCACCGCAAGGATTAGCGGCAGTAGATACAAATTTCAAGCTAGGTAAGACAATTTAGCTAAGGGTTGAAGTACGATTCAGAATCGGAAGCAACCAAGCATTTTCTTTTATTCTTTTTTTTTATAAAAAAATCCAATAAATTCATTAGGAACTAATTGTAGGCAGTTTTATTATTTTTCTTGACTAATTAAAAGGTATTTGGATAAGCGATTATACATGAAAAAATTAAGGGCAAACATCATTTTATTGATCACGTATCGAACTCATGTTTGACCAAATAAACCGCTTAAACACGAGTGTCGATCTTGGTCAAGAAAACGTGAGATTATCAGAGCGACTGGTAATCATCCCCCAAAAACAGCATCATCCAAATTGTCACCTAGAAAAATCAGAATATAAATAGTTGGAAAGCAGGAGATTCTGGTGAACTCCCACTAAGAAATCCAATCCGAGCAGATTCGATTTCCTACTGGGAATTCAAAAGCGATTAGAAACACCTACTTCAGCATCCCAGATAAACCAGGTAATCACGAATTGTTTTATTTTTATACCAAAAATAAAAAAAAAGAAAACGAAAAGAAATCAATCAACTGCGTAAGAAAAGATTTCCATCCACATGGTTTTTTTTTTGCATTTTTTTTTACAAAAACTTAAGTGGTAGGTAACAAAAATTATCCTCAATTTTATATAAAAAATATAAAGGTATTACTTTTGTCGAGGTCTATTATTAAAGTCATTTTTCATTACAATATGTAGAATTTCTGCGTACATCGAAAACGAAGCAAACGACCAAAATCTATTGGTTACAGCAGTCGCTAAACCGATCTTTTTGGTCGCCTCGTCACGAAAGCGACACGTGTTCATCCTAACGACAGAAATCCTACTTGGTTTAAAATACTAGGTACTGCAAGGAAATAAGGAGCTTTTATCTATGGAAAATCAAATAAGACGTCCTGATTGTACGTGCTATAAAGGACAGTTGGACGAAATGAATCACAATTTAGTTGCTGATTATAGTGAAAGTACTGTGCGGCCAGTACAGTCACCATAAAAAGTATCAATCTACATAACGGATAGCGGAACCAATTCACTGTTCTATTGCTGAGAGTAAAAATCCTGTCGGATTCACCTATAGGCAGGAGCAGAATGAGTACAATATTATGTATTAGTGATTTGAGGTATGGCAGAAAAAATTATTTTTTTTTTTATATAGTAGGTAGATTTTATTTCCAGTAGTAGACTGTAGAATATGAGTATGATTAGAAAACATATAACCACCCCCACATGTAAAGAGGTGATTTATAAATATTCCTTCCGAAAATATGAACCATAAAAGTGAAACTTTTGATCTGCAAAAAAATATAATAAAAAGATCATTCTTTTTTTTTCTGTTGGTCCATACAAAATTTTTATTGAGACAAAATATACTGTTGAATTACATAAATACCTTTTTATTGTGTATGATAGGTCAGTAATGTAAAATCGTACCATACAAAAAAAAAGATTTAGTGGTTACAAAATTATTTAAAAATTTCATTTGTCACATTGATCATAAAGCAATAATTATACTTACAAAAAAAAAATTCTGTATAAAAGAAAAGAAATGAGAGTCAGTGTGAGAATCTTGTCTTCTAAGCCAAACTCTATCACGAAAAATAAAATTAATAAAGTTCTGAGATAAGAATACTTACTTGGCTACTACCTACGTTCACGCTTAAAGTTTTTTTTTTGGAATCTGAAAAGAAAAGTTATAAAATTAAAAATAAAGAAATTACAATACGGTCGTGTCGGTTAATTTAATATAAAAGTAAAATTCGGTGATTTAGTATTTTTTGTTTGTTTAAACAAAATAAGCGTACCTACCTGAAGTGGTTAAGTGTACTAAGGATGCAAATAGCCTTCTGCTAGAAATAACAAGAAAATATTTGTGAGTGAAATTACTTCAAGTCTACTTTAGAGGTTTTAATACTGAACTTTAAGTTGCCTATCGAAGACTTGAACCAATTTCTAATAAAAGTGCTGATGAGTTGTGCCAAAAAATGAAAGCGGCTTAAAATTAAATTTTTTTTATGAGGAGTGTGTAAGTGACTTTAACTATTTCATACAGTCATGATCCTTCAGTGAAAGAATACGAAAGTTAAGGTGAAATACAAACTTAGAAGAAATAATATGAGTACCTACCATTAATGGTTAAAATGCTGAAATTTTTTTTTGTCGTTTTGTTAAAGTACATAAATTTTTTTTTTGGACTCGAGAATACGAAATTTTAAATCGATTCGGAATCAGTCCACAAAAACTTATTGTTTTAAAGTTTTGGGAGTTTAAAAATAAATTGCAAGAGTCAGTCCGAGTGCAGACTCCTGTGCAATCATTCACTGGTCCCATACCTGAATTTTTCTGAACATTCTGAAATTGGGGAAAAAGAAAATTGGCATTGAAGATTATTGAAAAATAAACAAAAAGTTAACGTACCTTATGAATTTAATCTTTCATATGGTTTCACGTCGGTATGGTGCACCTTCCCTGCGTCGAACCCCTCCATAAGTTTTTTTTGTAGAATATTTTTTTTTATATTGACATTTTTATTTAAAATTTTTAATATTGAATAAATTTTATAAAATTAACCAAACGCTTGTTACAGCTAAGGTATGGTTTGAATGGACCTGCCAACTTTCTCTATGATCCTTCAGATCCACACATTTTAAATTTGTTTATGAAATATAAAAAAGGTTTTAAAACTTTCTTTTTCAACCATTTCGGGTGGGAATATTAATCAGTGGAGACGTCCTACGTAAATTTTGTTCTAATGTTGTGAATTTTTTTTTTGGCCTAATTGGTCCTAAATTTTGAATAATTCTTAAGATCGCGAAAATTAGGTACCTACCTATCGAACTTAGCTCGGGTGTTCTCATACTAATTTGAAATTAGTCGCGAACTTCAGAATCTTTTGTCCATTTAATCTTGACGAACTAGAACGACTACCTTATCTAATATTAAGAGATTAATATAGAGATAAGCCGCCATACGAAGATTGAACGGAGATTGATGATTCATTTTAAACGATTTGTCAACTCGAGATAGGCATTTATGTGTTATAACGATTATTCACTGGAATAAAACGTTACTTGTCTTGACAGAGGGGAGGTAATTCTTTACACCAATCCTCATTTGGAGATTTGTTTGAGCAAAAACAATACAAAAGTAAACATTTCTTTTCTTTTATTTTTGTTCATAAACATCCATCACAAGACCAAGAAGAATTTTGATTTGAGAACACAAATTTTTTTTTGTGCCTTTCTAATTTGATTTCGTTGTTTTAATGAGTAGGTTCTCACGCCGTATTCAAAACCAGATAAAGCATTAGAGATCATGAAATTTCTTTAGAGTTTAAATATGTTAGATAATAAAAGGTATTTTTTTTGAAATTGTAGAAGTAAAAATTTCTAATTGGAAGTTATGAGAGAAAGTTTAATTAAAGATTCATTTTTGATATCGTATTAGATTTTTATCAAAGAATAAGGAATAAGGTATAAGCACTAATATTTTGTTAGTTTTAAGTACTCTTGAATAAAATTGTAACAATTTTTATGAAATTTTTCCGTTTTGAATTGATTACTGTCAGTTCCTTGTTTTTGAGACGGATGAAGTTTGAGGGAAGTTATTTCTTACTTTTTTGAAGTTAATTTCAGTAAATATGAGTAGATAACCAACTTAAGTGGAGGGGCGTGGCTGGAGCCATCCCGATGTGAAGAGCAGCAGCAACAACCAACTGATCTCACTCAACATGTGAAGGTAAAATCACAACTCATTCCGTTTCTTCTCTAATATTAGTATGATTGCGGGATATTTCTACCACAGATTCAGTACCTGTAGAAATGTTATTGGATGGTGTCCTTAATGGACTAGTTTCCATTAAAGTTACCTAGGTAGGGAAGTTTGGTACTAGGGGGAATCGTCATCATCTGATTCTCCCGTCACAATAGGGTCCTAGTAAAATACAAGGATGAAATAGGACATAGGAGGGTAGGGTTAGGTAATCCTTCGAGATATTAACACCGTCATCTCGACTTTCTGCTAACATTCGTGTACCACCCATTTTTTTCATCTCTTCTTCAAATACTTTCAACTGACTCACTATTCATTATCGGCCCCTTTGCTTTTCAGCATAGCTCTTCTCCACTTCAACTGAGTCAACAAACAACAAGACTCCAGGTCTAATAGATATGACACCGACTATCACTCCTGCAGCACCACCCACTTCCCAGTACCGACGTGCTCGGCCCCGGCGAGATTTGCAGACCTGAAGCAGCGGTGAGGTGGTAGTCACCCTATCCATCCAAGCTTGGACGTGCCCTATCGTAAGAAAAGGTACTATAAGTTGATAGGATGGGTAGGTTTCGGATCCTACAAAGGCAGAGTTAGTTTAGTAGATGATTTTCTGAGTCGTATCATTTTGTCTATCAAGCGTAATAGATAGAGGAATTAAAGACTCTTCTTCACAAATCTTTTCATACTCTCAGGAAATTTTCTCTTTACGAATTCTCGTGCTTCTGAAGTCAGATCAACTAATTCTCAGGGCAGGATAAAATAGATGGAGATCTGTTTTAGATCCCTTGGAGACCATCTGACTACGCCAGATTATAAATCAGACGTAAGGTTTACTAATCCGTGGTGTCTTCAAAATAGGTATATGACAGCTACATACCTAGAGAGATACTCTATTGAGGGAATAGGAAGAAGGGATCCTCAGGACCATCACCTGCTAAGTAGTATGTGATGATCTACAGCATCACTTCATACTTCTCTTTCTTCAATCGACTATTCACTTGAAAATTATTTTTCCGTTTTGTAGCGGGACCATCCAATCCCTCCCGTTACAGAGGACCCTGTCCGATTTATAACAATAGCTTTTATGAGATCATTATTAGAGTTTAGAAGGTTAGAAATTGTATTTTTTAATAAGGACAGCGAGTATTTCATTAACGGAATGGTGTTTGTGTCATTATAAATATAGTCATTAGAGTAACGTTTGGTTAGAGATTGAAAGTTTTTTCCCGAGCAGTGACGAAGTATATATATATATATGTCTTTCGAATCTTTCGAGTTCTAAAGCAACAGAAGAAGAGATTGTTGCCCAAATTGGAAACGCATAAGTTAGTATAGGTCTTATGAGAGATTTATAGAAAAGTAACTTTGAATTTTTGTTCAGAGCTCAATGCCTTAAGAAAGTCATTAACCTGTTAGAAACCTTCCGTGCTTAAGATAAGGATTCCCTAGCATGTATGTTAAATTTTAAAAGTTTATTAAATTTCACCCCCAAGTATTTAATGTTATTTTTAATTGGTATGATGTGCCCGTTTAGTCTGAGGGATGTTTGCTTTCTAGTACAGTGCTAGCAGGTCCTTTACCACTAGCATTGCGGAAGCAGATAGTCTCACATTTAGCAATATTTATAGAAATTCCCCACGCATTGTAATAATCATTAATGATATTAAGATGCTTTTGCAAAATATGCGCTGCTGCTATCGGAGAGCTGTGACTTGTATATGCGATTGTATCATCTGCATATAGTAGACTAATGGATTTTGCCCCGCGTTCAGAGTAAGTATGGGGGAAATTGTTGAGATATAAGTTGTATAGGTGAGGACCCAGTATCGATCCCTGTGGCACCTCTCTGTCGCTAGCACAAATGTTAGATTTTGATCCCTGTATTTGCATAAAAAATTGTCTACCCTGGAGAAAGCTTACCAGTAGATGCACCATATGAGGTGGAAGATTAAGAGTAGCAATTTTGGAAAGAAGGCCATCTCCCCAAACACTATCAAAAGCTTTCTCTAAGTTCAGTGCACAGGCCACCGTACATCTTTTTTCTCTGAGATTCAACGTAATGTCATTATGAAGTTTTAAGAGTGCTTGAACAGTCGAATGTCCGTTGCGAAAACCAAATTGGTAGGTAGAGGATCGACTGGGTTTTCTGTAGGGGAGTTGAGGTTTTCTATGATAATTCTCTTAAGCAACTTGCCAATATTGGAAAGAAGTGAAATGAATTGTTAATATTTAAGTCGTTAGGTTTCTTTTGGATGGGCAATATTTTTGCAATCTTCCAGGGAGTGGTAAAATATCCATTGTTTATACAATTATTGAAGAGAATCGTTAAATAACTTGTTGCTAGAGGGGAAATTTTTTTGAGGGCGAAATTTGATATTCCATCAGGCCCAGCTGATTTTTTGATGTCAAAAGACTAATAAGGCAAGATACCTCCTCAACGTCCGTGAACATGTTAGTTACCAAAGGTCTTAATGAGGTGTTTTCAGTGTCGAAAGTGAAAATTCTGCCTGGGCTGGACAGACTGACTTGACGAGCTATTGAAGTCGCTTCAACCGTTAGAGGAATGTTATGTGAGGGAGTTTGATCCGAATATACGGATATGAAATGATTTTCAAAAGCTGAAACTATATTAATTTCATTGGTTATAGTTGTATTACTAACCACTAATTTAATACAGGAGAAAAATTCATTAAATGCATTAGGACCTGGTTTGATTTTTTCCAATCTGGAGCTAAGTTGTTCGTTGAGCCAAATAGATACTTTCTCTTGAATTATTTTGTTCAAGAGAGATATTCTGTTGGAAATTGCTTTGAATTCATCACAAGTTCTATTATAGTTGTTATGATATATATGTTTGAGTCTACGTTGCCCAGAATGTTTCACCTTATAAAGTTTCTCAATAGCAATAGGAAGATTCGTATACTTCTTAGAGGAAATCGGAACACTTGTAGAAAATGAGTCTTAAAATAAGAGAGTCAATTTCTTGATTAGTAAGACAGCATATTTCGGACGGAAAGTGAGTCAGAAGAGAACTATCAAGGGAAGCTTTAAAGGAGTCCCAGTCAGTATTTACGAAAGAACGAGAGTAGTTTGGAAGTAAGGTAGAAATGTCCACTTCATGTAAGAAAAGATCAAGTGATAGTGGACAATGTTCTGTAAAGGAGAGTGAAGTGTGTTGACTTCAAAAATTTTATTATTGTAATCAAGTAAATGGCTGGACACAAGAAAATGCTCCAGAAAGGAGAAGCTTCTTGGAAATGTAGGAGAATCAGAAGAAATTAAAGAAAGAGAAGAATTTGACAGTTGCAGCCAGTCCGCCAAGTATTTCCCATTACAGTTTAATCTGGAGTCACCCCAGCTGGGGTTTCTATCATTAAAATCCCCCCCTATGATGGCACCATCAAAGGAGCTGGAAAGCATATCAATATTCGTAAGTTCACTAGAAACATTAGTAGACGAACAGTTGGTAGGAAAATAAATAGTCCCAAGTAAATTTTTTTTTAAACAGCCACTCTCAGATACATCAATGCTAATAAACAGGCTAGTTATTGGAGATTGGTTACAATTGAAATCAACCAAATTGTAACGTATGTTCTTTTTCACTAAGAGCGCAACAATCTGAAGCTTATCATTTCTCAGAATATTATAAGAATCTATAAAAACTTTGTGTTTCGAATTAAGGTGGGTTTCCTGTATGAATGCCACCGAGATGTTGTTAGTCTGAAGAATTTTTAAAAGTTCAATTCTTCGGGCGTGAGTGATAAGGGACGAAATGTTGAAGGTTATAAATTTTATTAGCATTATTTGTCAGTAAGAAGAAGTTGATTGACCAATTCAAGATAAGCCAGCTTTCTTTCAATAGGAGAGGAAAATTTGTGAAGATTTAGCATGAAATTTTGTATCTTAGCAACAAGAAAACTCATTTCCAAACCAAATAGGTCCTTCGATAGGTCCATAAACTGGTTAATAATGCTTATGCCTTTATTACTATTAGCTTTTTTATGCGTTATATTTTGGGGAGCGACGGTAAATCAGTCTGTTCTTTAAAATGACTCGCAAAAGATATGCCTGGAGAAAGAGCTTTATTGTTTGAGACTGCTTTCGATAGAATAATGCCATTATTTCTTTTCAATTTTGCTGCAGATAAAACTTTATCTCTCCTGTCTTTAAATTCTTTAAAAGCTTTGCAGCCTCTGAAGTTAGCCGGGTGCTCTTCAGCGCAGTTGACGCAAGTCGCTTTGCTAACATCTGTTTTAGAGTTGGAACATTCCTTAGGACCATGATCTTCAGTGCACTTTACGCATCTATAGTTATTCGCACAATTTTTAGCCAAGTGACCAAACTGTTGACATCTTCTGCACTAAAGAGGCCCGGCATTGCCTCTGGTTTTTTCCCACGAAATCTTTGTGTTAAACAAAATTCTAACGCTGTTAACTTCACTCGTGTTCGTGCCAGGGAAAAGACATATTAAAAAAAGATTATATGATACTTTAAATTGCCGCGATCGGATGGTCTCAAACCGTGAGACTTTATCCACTCTGGATGAGAACCGTTTAAGTTCCTCCAGGATTTCAAGCTCAGAGTAATCGGATGAGAGCCCTCTGAGGACCAGGTTGGTAGTCTTATCCTCCTTTCTCGTGAAGGAATAAGCCTGCACATCCTTATTGAACCTTAACAAAGTCAACAATTCCTTGTGAATTAAATTGTTATCAAGAGTCTACACTTGTTACCCCGATTCACTATTTTATAATTAAACTGTAAATTTTAATTTTTTAAATCTAAAATAAGTTGTTTTATGTCTACGTTACTCATAACAATTGGCGGACAAAACTTACCCCTGAGCAGTTTATTTTCTTCATCTATTCTAATTTTAGTGGCGTTGTTAGTGGATGCGGACGGGTCCTGAGTTCCCTCGGTGTCCATAACCTCAGAAACTTTTCTGTCTGAGACCATCGTTGTAAAGTTATTATTAACACTTTGAGACGTGGAAGCACTTTCATCAGTGCTCACAGTGTTGTTGGCTAGCGCCGGGATGCTGTAAGTGTCAATTTGGGTCAAACAAATGAGTTGCTGGGCTGCGTCAAAAGAAAGTTGCAAGCTATTCGTTGCATTGTTGTTTTTTGAAATTGTATTGATCGGCTTTTTATTCTTTTGAATAGGCGGGGGATCTGGTTTGGGCTTCATAATCCCACCATGAATGCCCCGGTAGGAATGTCCCAAGGAACGCCAGGAAGTCACCCACGCGGAAAATTTTCCAAATTTTATAATCCGTGTTTATCTTTATTAATTTTGGGCATCCACAAATGAATAAATAATTAAAATGATTGAAATAATTTGCTGATTAATAATCAGGATTTATTTTGTCAAAATGTTTAATATTTTATTTAAAAAAAATTTAATAAAATCTCAATCTATTGAAAATTGCTTTGAAGTATAGAAAAAAACTTTTAAGGGGCGGAAGAAAATTCGACTGTTCACTCTGATAGCACAAGTTAGAATCCTCGTTGTCAAATAAAGTAATTTGCATTTTTAATTAATTTTTTTATTTTTCATTTTCTTATATCTATCTTAATGCTAGACAAAAAATCTTAAACAACTAGCTTACATATTAACTTAACTAACTTACTG
Organism: Baccha elongata; assembly: GCA_951217065.1. Classification (NCBI taxonomy): domain Eukaryota; kingdom Metazoa; phylum Arthropoda; class Insecta; order Diptera; family Syrphidae; genus Baccha; species Baccha elongata. The sequence goes on along the minus strand of CATNUY010000181.1, from coordinate 983,683 downwards.
GCCCCATGCGGGCGCTCTAAATTAAACTGTGACTATACTTAAACAATGCCTTTCGACGTAAAATAACTTATATTTAAAATTCATGATAACTTAAAACTAACGAGAAAATTATTAAAAAAAACTCATCATCTATATCATTGTTTTTTAAATTTTTTATAAAACTTAAAGCTACCCTTTACCTAAATAAAACTAATTAAAACTAAATTAAAACTAACTTAAACAACATTATATCTAATTAAAACTACTTAAAATAACTTAAAAACTAGAACCGCCAGCAGCAATTTTTTTTTGTTTTTTTTGTTTTGTGCATACGCATATGCATACTTACCTTACGCACGCCCATACACCTGCATATATGTACATATATATTGGCAACCGCAAGTACCCACATACAAATACATTTTGTAGTTTTTTTTTTTTTGTGCCACCGTCCTGTTCTACCTACTCTACTCCACCTATATTTACCTTAGAACTATGTAAGTCGGCCAAAGCATTAATATGGTCAACTTTCAATATCACGGTGGTCACCCAACCACCAGAATTTTTTGACTTGTTCAATTAAGTCCTTTCTGTCCCGAAGGGGCACAGCTCTACTAAACCGCAGACGCTCTGCTCTGTTCCCTGAGCCGACGTCCCGATCGTAAAGAAGTCGCCGATCCACAGTCCTACGGCTGACGTGGTAGATTAACGGAACCGCCAATCTATCCTGTATCAGCCCACGACTGTCTAAATAGAGGAATGTCTCGGGCGGGATGAAACCGTTAAGACGTACACTTTCACTATACTCATCATTGGGGTAGTAAGCCCCAAAAATAAGTCCATTGGTCGAGGTCATCGCTCTTGCAATGTGACCCTGAATCAGCTTGATTAAAAAGTTATCTATCCTGTTTATATTGGTCCTGTTGTATAGAACCTCGTTGGCATAGTAATGTGTGTACTCCGACTCTGGTGTTCTGTGCAATCCAAGGCAGCGTCTAAGACACTGCCCCTCAAACACCCGAATCTTTTCCATTTGAGATGGGGCAACGTTGAACCACACAGGGCACCCATAGGCAATCATTGGCCGGATAAGGGCCATGTAGCAAATCACCTTTACTCTGCTGTTAAGGCGGCTGCTATAAAACAACCGTCTTGTCAACCCAAAGGCTCTCCTAGCTCTGGCCAGCGCAGCATCTACATGTCGATTGAAATATAGATACTGATCTAGCCAGATGCCAAGGTACTTTACCACATCTTTACTTGCCAGTGGATGTCCACTTGGTCCAACGATCACTAGATTTCTCCAGTTCTTTCTTGTATCCCTAGAAGCCCTAGACAACGGGGTTCTAAACAGGATAGTTTCTGACTTCTGGAAGTTAATTTTTAACTTCCAGTCATCACAATATCGCTGAATCTTGTCGAAGTCACGCTGCAAGAGAATTCTAATGACTTCAACTTTTGGACCGGTCCTGTACGCTACAAGGTCATCGGCATACGCAATTGCATGAGTGAGACTACCTATCAGATCGCTGGTGTAAATACTAAAAAGAATCGGTAAGTTCACAGCTCCTTGCTGTAGACCGTTTTTAATATCAAATGTTGTGGTAGAAGTTACATTGCCACTTTTGACAACAAACTTTCTACCATTGAGCATGTCATGAAGCATATATAACAGTGGTTTACTTATGCCAAGTCTAGTTAACTTTAGATAAAGACCCTCTAACCATACGGTGTCGAAAGCCTTCTCTAAATCAACCAGAACGGCACCCGTGCATTGATTTTTCGCTTTGTTCCATTGAACATCAGAAACTAACTTAGACGCTGCATGAATAGTGTCATGCCCCGCCTTAAAGCCAAACTGATTATTTGGAATAATATTTTTGTCCTCAGCCCACTTGAACAGAGCTCTATTGAGAATCTTCTCGAATACCTTACCGATACTTGGAAGAAGACTTATCGACCGAAGATTTGACGGATTGGAGCTGTCCTTTCCCTTTTTGGGGAGAGGATGGACCACAGCTGTCTTCCAACTCACTGGATAATATGCATTATTCAATGAGTTGTTGAACAGTGTGGTATAAATGTCTACTGCTTCCTGAGGGAGATGTCGTAAAACAATGTTGGGTATGCCATCGACCCCCGCAGATTTCTTTTTCTTTAATGTTTGAAAAATTAACTGAAGCTCTACCTTCGAAATTAACAATGAACTGGGTCCATTTTGCTCGGCGATGGTGGCGTTTGCCAAGTTTTCGTCATTGAACCCGGTGAAACCGGTATTCTCGGATCGCCATTGCGTAATGCTCTTTCCAAGGTAGAAGTTGTGCAGTAAGGCTCTGTTCTCCAGGTCATGATTCGGACGAATGCTAGCATTCACCTTATACACTTGCTGGAAAGCAGCACCTACAGCCTCTTTTTTTTCTTGAGGATCTTCTATTATAAAAAAATTATTATCGAGAACGGCAGCCTCCGGATCTATTCCCGCAATCGTTAGTACGTCTTCGTTATCTGTTGTCCTCTGAAGTTTAAGACATGGAAGTTCATTTTGATCATTTCTTCTAAATAACTTATTTATTTGGGGAAACATACTAGGGTCGCTAGAATTAACGGCCCGAATTCTGTTATCCCAGTATGAATTAATAGATAACCTGTAATTTTGTCTGATCAGATTATTAAGATTTTTGATCGACGACTTCAATGTCCTAATCTCCATATCTCGTGTGTCCGTGAAACGTCTGTACAGAAGTTTCAACCTAGTCAGAAGTCCACTTTTTTTTCGGTGTAGTGCGTCAATTGTCGCGTTCTTGTATATACCAGTAGGGTCATGTTCCTTATATTTTGGGATTGTTCTGTCCATTGTTCGTTTTATAGTCGTGTCCATTTGATTCAGGTACCCGTCGATCTCAATGTTCGTCAGGTTCCTGTCATTTGGTGGATAAATATCATCGGAACGTATTTCTCTTGCCAAGGCATTGGAAAAGCGTGGCCAGCGCATCTTACTGAAATTGTAAGAGCGCGCAGGCACATACTCATCCAACTCTAAAAATTCGCTCGGGAGCTGTATTGCGGAGGCAAGTCCGCAGTGGTCACTGTCGTATTCAATCGTTCGTAAACAGTTTTTTGTATGTTGACCTACAGTGTCAGTTATTATCAGTCTTGAGTCAAGCAGGAGTAGATCCAGAAAACTACCACTTCTCGGAAAAGACGGTCTATCTGTAGCTAGAAGGTCGATCCTATACTCAACACTGTATCGTCCCATCCGATTAAAAAGATGGTTCCCTCTAGGATTTTGTACTTGATTTCCCCAATCTACATGTTTGGCGTTCAAGTCCCCTGCCATGAGATAATAATTCTCATCCAAGTTCAGTCTTAAGCACTCAAAAAGCTTTTCGAGCTCTGCGATAAAATAAGCCGGCTGAGGTGCCTCAGGTGCGTACACCGCGATTGCGTACATTCTTTTCCCCTGCTGGAGAGGAATGCAAACGATGCAAGCTTCTAGCAGCCCAAATCTTCGCACTTCACTATTATATATAACTTTATGTTTAATACCCTTTCGTATGAAGATTGCGACCCCACCCCCTTGAGAGGAGTTGAGCCGATCCCTTCTTACGATATTGTAATTTTTATTAGTCAGTTTGTGTTTCTGGTTTAGCTTAGTTTCGCTAGCCATAAACACATCAGGACTTTGGTCTTGCAGCAAATGAAAGAGGTTTGCTCTACGTTCGGTCCTAATCAGCGAATTCACATTCACAGCTAGGATCTTAAAGGGTCGCTCAGGCAGCGCGCCTTTAACCATTTCACGTTGCGGGCAGAATAGAGTAGAGGTAATCCACCCTAGCCGCCTGCTCCCTTATCTGTTTTTGCACATCGGTTAACTGACCATGAATGGTCAGCAACACCTGCATCAGATCTGCCTCTGGCACAGGAGCCGTAGGCACTTGGACCTGTTTGGCTACCTGTGGTTGAGGCTGTTCCGTGTTTCCATTTCCAGACGCCATTTGGGCGAAAGAAATTCCGGGATTAACGGCAGTTGTTGTCTGGCGTACTACTGGGTGTTTTACCTCCACTGTTTTCTTTTGGGCTTTGTTGTTTTTCATTTCCTGAAACTTCGGACATCCCCGATAGTTTGCGGGGTGCCCAGAGCCTCGGCAAAGTGCACATTTTAACTGGGTCCTGTCTTCGACCCTATTTTTCCCGAGTTTACATTCCCCTGTCTTGTGGGAGTCTCCACACTTGACGCAAACTGGATCCATACCACAGTTAGCTGCCACGTGGCCGTACCCTTGGCAGTTCATGCATTGAAGCATGTCTCTCTGCCTATTTAATTTTTCCCATCTTACAATTTGGTAGTTTAGGACGGTTATACTCCTTAAACCACTCAACTTGCTTTGGGGCGAGAGCTGAACGAGGAAGAATGGTAAATTCCGTTTCTCCCGTCTGGCCTTAACTGTGGAAAACGGTCTGACCCCGATAAAATCGAGATCATCGCTCGCCACTTGACGGAGCTCAGCTAAGAGGGCCTGCGGATCCGTAGAGGATTCTATACCCTTCAGGAGAACTGTTTGCAGCTTTTCTTCCTTCGGGGTGAAACTGTAGAATTCTGTCTTCGTTTGTGACAAAAGATCTTTAACTTTTTTATAATGCTCGACCGAAGAGCACTGAATAGCGTGTCGATCTGCGTTCAATCTTTAAATAATAAAATTATTGCCTATGGCCGACTTACATAGTTCTATTGTATCTTTTAATTCTATTTTATAAGTATTAATTGGTGGCACCTTACCTTTTTTTGCTTGTGGCTGTTGCTGATGTTGCTGCTGCTGTTGTGACTGCTGCTGTTGTGCCTGCTGCTGTTGTATCTGCTGCGGTTGTTGTTGCTGTTGTATTTTCTGATGCTGTTGTTGCTTCTGTGTCTTTAGTTGCTGTATTGGTTGTTGTGTTTGTTGTTGTATTTGCTTTTGTTGCTGATGTTGTTGTTGTTTCTGTTGTTGTTGTTGTTGTTGTTGTTGTTGTTGTTGTTGTTGTTGTTGTTGTTGTTGCTGCTGTTGTAGCGGTTGCTTTTGCTGTTGCTGTTGTTGTTGTTGTTGTGCTTTTGTTTTTGTTTTTGTTGCTTTGCTTGCGGTTGCTGATGCTGTTGCTGGGGCTGCAGTTGCTGCGCCTGCTGCTTCTTTTTGTGCTGAATTTCCGGAAGTGGTTGTTGTTGCTTAAGGGACTGCTGCTTTTGTTGTCGTTGTTGTTGCTATAGTTATAGCTGTTGATACTTGAGCATTGGAAGGGCCCGCTATATTAACATTTGCCGTTGCATCACATGATGCTAGGGCAGATTCTCTTGTTGTTGGGGGATCATCTTTCGATGTCCCCGTTGGCTTTACCATCTGTATTTGTTGTTGTTCCTCTCTGTTTTTGTTCACCTTCTCCCAGAACTTATTTAAAAAAAAGCCCTGACCAGGGTGGGGCTCGAACCCACGACCCTCCACTTCGTCGTCGTTCAGGTTTGTTTTTTTTTTTTTTTCATTTTTAATTCATTTTTATTTTTTCATTTCCTTTTATCTATCTTAATGCTAGACAAAAAATCTTAAATAACTAGCTTACCATATTAACTTAACTAACTTACTGGCCCCATGCGGGCGCTCTAAATTAAACTATGACTATACTTAAAAAATGTCTTTCGACAAAAAATAACTTAATATTAGAATTCATGATTACTTAAAACTAACGAGAAAATTATTTAAAAAAAACTCATTTTCTATATCATTATTTATTTTTTTGTAAAACTTAAACCTAATAAAACTAATTAAAACTAAATTAAACTAACTTAAACTACATTATATCTAATTAAAACTACTTAAAATAACTTAAAAACTAGAACAGCCACCAGCAATTTTTTTTTTTGCATACGCATATGCACACTCGCGTACGCCCATACACATGTATATATGTTCATATACATACATACATATACATTCGCAACCGCAAGTACCCACATACAAATACATTTACTTATGTACTTTTTTTTTTTGGTGCCACCGTCACTGTTCTACCTACTCTACTTATCTTTACCTTAGAACTATGTAAGTCGGCCAAAGCAACAATATGGTCAACTTTCCATATCACGGTGGTCACCCAACCACCAGAATTTTTTGACTTGCTTAACTAAGTCCTTTCTGTCCCGAAGGGGCACAGCTCTACTGAACCGCAGACGCTCTGCTCCGTTCCCTGAGCCGACGTCCCGATCCTAAAGAAGTCGCCGATCCACAGTCCTACGGCTGACGTGGTAGATTAACGGAACCGCCAATCTATCCTGTATCAGCCCACGACTGTCTAAAGAGAGGAATGTCTCGGGCGGGATGAAACCGTTAAGACGTACACTTTCACTGTACTCATCATTGGGGTAGTAAGCCCCAAAAATAAGTCCATTGGTCGAGGTCATCGCTCTTGCAATGTGACCCCGAATCAGCTTGAATAAAAAGTTATCTATCCTGTTTATATTGGCCCTGTTGTATAGAACCTCGTTGGCATAGTAATGTGTGTACTCCGACTCTGGTGTTCTGTGTAATCCAAGGCAGCGTCTAAGACACTGCCTCTCAAACACCCGAATCTTTTCCATTTGAGATGGGGCAACGTTGAACCACACAGGGCACCCATAGGCAATCATTGGCCGGATAAGGGCCATGTAGCAAATCACCTTTATTCTGCTGTCAAGGCGGCTGCTATAAAACAACCGTCTTGTCAACCCAAAGGCTCCCCTAGCTCTGGCCAGCGCAGCATCTACATGTCGATTGAAATATAGATACTGATCTAGCCAGATGCCAAGGTACTTTACCACATCTTTACTCGCCAGTGGATGTCCACTTGGTCCAACGATCACTAGATTTCTCCAGTTCTTTCTTGTATCCCTAGAAGCCCTAGACAACGGGGTTCTAAACAGGATAGTTTCTGATTTCTGAAAGTTAATTTTTAACTTCCAATCATCACAATATCGCTGAATCTTGTCGAAGTCACGCTGCAGAAGAATTCTGATGACTTCAACTTTTGGACCCGTTCTGTACGCTACAAGATCATCGGCATACGCAATTGAATGAGTTAGACTACCTATCAGATCACTGGTGTAAATACTAAAAAGAATCGGTGAGTTCACAGCTCCTTGCTGTAGACCATTTTTAATATCAAAAGTTGTGGTAGAAGTTGCATTGCCACTTTTGACAACAAACTTTCTACCAGTGAGCATGTCATGAAATATATATAACAGTGGTTTACTTATGCCAAATCTAGATAGCTTCAGATAAAGATCCTCTTACCAAACGGCTTTCTCTAAATCAACCAGAACGGCACCCGTGCATTGATTTTTCGTTTGGTTCCATTGAACATCAGAAACTAACTTAGACGCTGCATGAATAGTGTCATGCCCCGCCTTAAAGCCAAACTGATTATCTGGAATAATATTTTTGTCCTCAGCCCACTTGAACAGAGCTCTATTGAGAATCTTTTCGAATACTTTACTGATACTTAGAAGAAGACTTATCGACCGAAGATTTGCCGGATTGGAGCTGTCCTTTCCCTTTTTGGGGAGAGGATGGACCACAGCTGTCTTCCAACTCACTGGATAATATGCATTATTCAATGCGTTGTTGAACAGTGTGGTATAAATGTCTATGGCTTCCTCAGGGAGATGTCGTAACACAATGTTGGGTATACCATCGACCCCCGCAGATTTCTTTTTCTTTAATGTTTGAAAAATCAACTGAAGTTCTACCTTCGAAATTAACAATGAACTGGGTCCATTTCGCTCGGCGATGGTGGCGTTTGCCAAATTTTCGTCATTGAACCCGGTGAAACCAGTATTCTCAGATCGCCATTGCGTTATGTTATTTCCAAGGTAGAAGTTGTGTAGTAAGGCTCTGTTCTCCAGATCATGATTCGGACGAATGCTAGCATTCACCTTATACACTTGCTGGAAAGCAGCCCCCACAGCTTCTACCTTTTCCTGAGGATTTTCTATCATAAAAAAGTTATCATCGAAAACGGCACCCTCCGGACCTATTCCCGCAATCGTAAGTACGTCTTCGTTATCTGTTGTCCTCTGAAGTTTAAGATATGGAAGTTCGTTTTGATCATTTCTTCTAAATATCTTATTTATTTGGGGAAACATACTAGGGTCGCTAGAATTAACGGCCCGAATAGACAGATCACGTGTGTCCGTGAAACGTCTGTAAAGAAGTTTCAATCTAGTCAGCAGTCCACTTTTTTGTCGGTGTAGTGCGTCGATTGTCGCGTTCTTGTATAAACCAATAGGATCTTGTTCCTTATATTTTGGGATTGTTCTGTCCATTGTTCGTTTTATAGTCGTATCCATTTGAGTCAGGAACCCGTCGATCTCGACGTTCGTCAGGTTTCTGTCATTTGGTGGAGAAATGTCATCGGAACGTATTTCTCTTGCCAAGGAGTTGGAAAAGCGTGGCCAACGCGTCTTACTGAAATTTTAAGAGTGCGCAGGCACATACTCATCCAACTCCAAAAGTTCGCTCGGGAGCTGTATTACGGCGGCAAGTCCGCAGTGGTCACTGTCGTATTCAATCGTTCGTAAACAGTTTTTTGTATGTTGACCTACAGTGTCAGTTATTATCAGTCTTGAGTCAAACAGGAGTAGATCCAGAAAACTACCACTTCTTGGAAAAGACGGTCTATCTGTAGCTAGAAGGTCGGTCCTATACTCAACACTGTATCGTCCCATCCAATCAAAAAGATGGTTCCCTCTAGGATTTTGTACTTGATTTCCCCAATCTACATGTTTGGCGTTCAAGTCCCCTGCCATGAGATAATAATTCTCATCCAAGTTCAGTCTTAAGCATTCGAAAAGTTTTTCGAGTTCTGCGATAAAATTAGCCGGCTGAGGTGCGTCAGGTGCGTACACCGCGATTGCGTACATTCTTTTCCCCTGCTGGAGAGGAATGCAAACGATGCAGGCTTCTAGCAGCCCAAATCTTCGCACTTCACTATTATATATAACTTTATGTTTAATACCCTTTCGTATGAAGATTGCGATCCAACCCCCTTGAGAGGAGTTGGGCCGATCCCTTCTTACGATATTGTAATTTTTATTAGTCAGTTTGTGTTTCTGGTTTAGCTTAGTTTCGCTAGCCATAAACACATCAGGACTTTGGTCTTGCAGCAAATGAAAGAGGTTTGCTCTACGTTCGGTCCTAATCAGCGAATTCACATTCACAGCTAGGATCTTAAAGGGTCGCTCAGGCAGCGCGCCTTTAACCATTTCGCGTTGCCGGCAGAATATAGTAGAGGTAATCCACCCTAGCCGCCTGCTCCCTTATCTGTTTTTGCACATCGGTTAACTGACCATGAATGGTCAGCAACACCTGCATCAGATCTGCCTCTGGCACAGGAGCCGTAGGCACTTGGACCTATTTGGCTACCTGTGGTTGAGGCTGTACCGTTTTTCCCTTTCCAGACGCCATTTGGGCGTAAGAAATTGCGGGATTGACGGAAGTTGATGTCTGGCGTACTTCAGGGCGTCTCACCTCTACTGTCTTCTTTTGGTCTTTGTTTTTTTTTTCATTTCCTGAAACTTCGGACATCCCCGATAGTTTGCGGGGTGCCCGGAGCCTCGGCAAAGTGCACACTTTAACTGGGTCCTGTCTTCGACCCTCTCTTTTCCGAGCTTACATTCACCTATCTTGTGGGAATCTCCACATTTGACACAAACCGGATCCATACCACAGTTTAATGCCACGTGGCCGTATCCTTGGCAGTTCATGCATTGAAGCATGTCCCTCTGCCTATTTAATTTTTCCCATCTTACAATTTGGTAGTTTAGGACGGTTATACTCCTTAAACCACTCAACTTGCTTTGGGGCGAGAGCTGAACAAGGAAGAATGGTAAATTCCGTTTCTCCCGTCTGGCCTTAACTGTGGAAAACGGTCTGACCCCGATAAAATCGAGATCATCGCTCGCCACTTGACGGAGCTCAGCTAAGAGTTCCTGCGGATCCGTAGAGGATTCGATACCCATTCAGGAGGACTGTTTGTAGCTTGTCTTCCTTCGGGGTGAAACTGTAGTATTCTGTCTTCGTTTGAGACAGGAGATCTTTTACTTTTTTATAATGCTCGACCGAAGAGCAATGAATAGCGTGTCGGTCTGCGTTCAACCTTTTAATAATAAAATTGTTGCCTATGGCCGACTTACATAATTCTATAGTGTCTTTCAATTCTATTTTGAAGGTATTAATTGGTGGCACCTTACCTTTCTTTGCTTGTGGCTGTTGCTGTTGCTGCTTCTGTTGTGACTGCTGCTGTTGTGTCTGCTGCTGTTGTGTCTGCTGCTGTTGTGACTGCTTCGGCTGTCGCTGTTGTTGTAGTTTTTGCTGCTGTTGTTGCTTCTGTGTCTTTTGTTGTTGTATTTGTTTTTGTTGTTGTTGCTGTTGTTTCTGTTGCTGTACTTGTGGTTGCTGATGCTGTTGCTGGGTCTGCAGTTTCTGTGTCGGCTGCTTCTTTTTGTGCTGCTGTTCCGGGAGAGGTTGTTGTTGCTTAGAAGGCTGCTGCATTTGTGCTGCTTTTTGTTGCTCTTGGAGCGTTTTTTGTCGATTTCTTTCAAGAGCAACTAGGCGCTCTTTTTCCCTACGCGCTTCTTGCTTAACTTTGAGCGCTTTAACCATTTCCATGAGGGAAGAAATTTGCTCTGTCAGTGATGCGATTTTTTCCTGCTCATCTTCTGACTCTTCTGGAGGTGAAAGGTCCACCAACTCGCCACTCACGTAGTGCCCCTCTCCTTCTACGGACATATATGCGATGTCTTCGGCATCTACCTCAGTGACGTTTGCTTCTTTGGCGATTTCGTCGTCAGCATCTGCCTCGTCATCGCCCTCATGATCATGCTCACTGTTTTTTATGTCGTCATCCTCACAAGAGGAGCTTTCTAAATGCCTCTGCATTTTGGCTTGAGCGGAGGCCTTAGCCAACTTGGCTCTGGTGCTCCTATCGGCACGATTTATTAGTTGTGGCTTGTATCTTATGATACGCCTTCTCTTTTTATCGCCCTTTGAATTGGCTATGGCACCGGCTGGTGTTGATGTCGTGCATTTTGGAAAGCTTGTTGTTGCAGTCGCTATGCTGCTTGTATTAGCTTCGGCACGTGCCGATGACGCTGTTGGCTTGGAAGGCACCGCTACCTTAACTGCTGCTGCTGCATCACCTGATGCTCCGGTATCTTGTCTTGTTGTTGGGGGATCATCTTCCGATGTCCCCGTTGGCTTTACCATCTGTTGTTGTTGCTCTTCTCTGTTTTTATGGACTTTCTCCCAGAATTTATTTAAAAAAAGCCCTGACCAGGGTGGGGCTCGAACCCACGACCCTCCACTTTGTCGTCGGCCACGCTACCCACTAGGCTAACTTGCCTTTTATATTTTTTTGGCGAATTGCCAGTAAAAATTGTGCAATGAGTGCACTTAAAGTAAAGATGAATTTAATTCAATTCGAACACACCGAAATTACTTTATACACTGTGAAAGTCGTCAACACGTCCGCACTCTTTCACAGCTGAAGATCGACTGACGTCGTTCACGCTACCCACTAGGCTAACTTGCCTTTTAATTTTACTTGGCAAATTGCCACTAAATTGTGCAGTGAGTGCACTTAAACTATTAATGAAAATTTAATTCAATTGAACACACTTGGAAATTATTTTTGTATACTGAGAAAGTCGTCAACGCGTCTGTACACTTTCACAGCTGAAGATCGACTGATGCCAAGTAGTAACCAATTGTACCACCTGATACCTTATACTAGGTATATCGATTTAAACTATACAGTTTCTGAGAAAATATCATAAAAGCTCAAAGTAATGCGAAAATTAAGGTTTGTTAAACAAGGACACTAACACACAGAACTAATTAAAAAGCTTTTTTTATCACTCGTAGATTACACAATTAAAATGTTTATACAAGCGACGTGCACTGAATTTATTTAATTAAATAAATGAAACAAAACTATTAAATTAATGAACAAAAATATTTAAAATATATTATATATCACTTAAAGAAGTGAAATATGTCAAAAAAATAATTTAATATGCAATATTATAAACAAAAAAAAGATTTAAGTTTACAGAGCAATCAAAATACACAACAAGCACGATAGAACCAGTGCTGTCCACTGGTTCTATCTATGTACTTATAAAAACTCTATAACACAAATGTCATTTTTTTATTGATTTGACTTTTCTATGCTGTTGTCGATTTCTTTGCTAAAGAATATAAATTAAATGTTTAAGGAAAGGACGAGGAGCTACCCAACGACAATAAAGCTTTCGGCATAAATCTTTAACCCGTGAAAAAAAAAAATAGAAAAACTGTCGCCGGCACACGATTTGTGAGGAAAGAAACACTCTGTAAAAACGATCTTAGGACTTTGGAAAACAATAAGAAGGCACGGAATCCCAGTTGTAGTTTCATCACGAGCAAAGATTTCTGAACCGCTTTTACATCACACATCAAACGGAAGCGTGGCATGCGTCTCGTAAAGATCCAGCGCTCCTCACCCTATTCAGCGTAAAATACGTCTAGGAATTCTTTAATTTCTGGAGATAATAATGTTCCTACATACATCGCAACATTCATGAAGTCTAACAACATATGAAGATTAAACGAAAACTATAAAATCATTCAGGATTGGTGCGAAAAGAATTAAATGCTGGCGTAAATTTTGATCCGAAACAAGGACAGAATGTATGTATATAAAATTAAATTGAAAAAAATATGACATGCTGAAGGAATCTACGACTCCAAGTTCGGTCGCATTAATGATAGATTCGAAAAATGCCGGGTGAGCAACAATTTTGAAGGATGAGACAAAACTATTTAACTTACTAATTTTGGTACATTTAACTGATGCATTGTTCGGAATGCATTTGTTAGAGACCAAATGGGAAACAAGATCATGAAAACTTATATCTGGACTAAGGCGAGAAATAAAAATTGATTTAGGCTTAGGGACAGCCTCAATAGGACGAGGACAAGGTTCTGTTATTACAATATGATTTGATATAGTTTCACAATCATTGTCAGCCACCGTATTAACAGCAATCGTTAAAGTTGGACTGACATGAGACGGACTAGATGCGCCTGAAGCAATAAGACTATTAGAGTTGCTCCTTAAATTGGTTCGTTTTGGAGGGGGACTTGATTTCTTAACCACTGTTGAGTTTTCTCGTATCCTTTTATTTCCTCTTTTTGCAACAGAGTCGCGATCAGATAGTGCTGAAGAAGAAGTTCTGGTTGATAAATCTGATTCAGCTGATGGAACGGAAATAAAAACAGGTTGTTGGATCAAGTCATCTGTTGATGTTTCGACATTGATCATATCGTTGCAAGGGGAAAATGTAGTTACATTTGACACTGCAGTGTTAAAGTTTGTCAACAAGTCATTGAACCCTTTAGAGAGCTTTAAAATGTTTTCTTTAAAAGAATTCATTTTGAAGGAGAGCTGAGAAAGTGAAATCTTACGGCAGTCGGTACAATACCAAAAGGCAATATCAGAATTTATTACTTTATCAAAAAATCCATTGGTAGAACCAACACATTTGGCATGGTAAAGATTACCACAAGGTCCAAAACAGGTAAAGACACGGCTATTACTAGAATCATCAGGACAGGCTTTTGCAGAGCAAACCATTATGAAAAAATTGATTCGGTATAAAATATATACGAAAAAAGAATAAAGGATAAAAAAAAAATAAGAAAAAAAAAATTAATAATGAAAGAAATAAAAAAAAAAAGATTTGAAATTGCTGGGAAACGAACGAAGAGCTAACAAAGATCTGAATGCCAAGTAGCAACATTTTCATTTTTCATTTTTAATTCATTTTTATTTTTTCATTTCCTTATATCTATCTTAATGCTAGACAAAAAATCTTAAACAACTAGCTTACCATATTAACTTAACTAACTTACTGGCCCCATGCGGACGCTCTAAATTAAACTATGGCTATACTTAAAAAATGTCTTTCGACGGAAAATAACTTATTATTAGAATTCATGATTACTTAAAACTAACGAGAAAATTATTAAAAAAAAAACTCATTTTCTATATCATTTTTTAATTTTTTGTAAAACTTAAAGCTACCCTTTACCTAATAAAACTAATTAAAACTAAATTAAACTAACTTAAACTACATTATATCTAATTAAAACTACTTAAAATAACTTAAAAACTAGAACAGCCACCAGCAATTTTTTTTTTTGCATACGCATATGCACACTCGCGTACGCCCATACACATATATATATGTTCATATACATACATACATATACATTCGCAACCGCAAGTACCCACATGCAAATACATTTACTTATGTACTTTTTTTTGGTGCCACCGTCACTGCCTACTCCACTTATCTTTACCTTAGAACTATGTAAGTCGGCCAAAGCAACAATATGGTCAACTTTTCATATCACGGTGGTCACCCAACCACCAGAATTTTTTGACTTGCTTAACTAAGTCCTTTCTGTCCCGAAGGGGCACAGCTCTACTGAACCGCAGACGCTCTGCTCCGTTCCCTGAGCCGACGTCCCGATCGTAAAGAAGTCGCCGATCCACAGTCCTACGGCTGACGTGGTAGATTAACGGAACCGCCAATCTATCCTGTATCAGCCCACGACTGTCTAAAAAGAGGAATGTCTCGGGCGGGATGAAACCGTTAAGACGTACACTTTCACTGTACTCATCATTGGGGTAGTAAGCCCCAAAAATAAGTCCATTGGTCGAGGTCATCGCTCTTGCAATGTGACCCCGAATCAGCTTGATTAAAAAGTTATCTATCCTGTTTATATTGGCCCTGTTGTATAGAACCTCGTTGGCATAGTAATGTGTGTACTCCGACTCTGGTGTTCTGTGTAATCCAAGGCAGCGTCTAAGACACTGCCTCTCAAACACCCAAATCTTTTCCATTTGAGATGGGGCAACGTTGAACCACACAGGGCACCCATAGGCAATCATTGGCCGGATAAGGGCCATGTAGCAAATCACCTTTACTCTGCTGTCAAGGCGGCTGCTATAAAACAACCGTCTTGTCAACCCAAAGGCTCCCCTAGCTCTGGCCAGCGCAGCATCTACATGTCGATTGAAATATAGATACTGATCTAGCCAGATGCCAAGGTACTTTACCACATCTTTACTCGCCAGTGGATGTCCACTTGGTCCAACGATCACTAGATTTCTCCAGTTCTTTCGTGTATCCCTAGAAGCCCTAGACAACGGGGTTCTAAACAGGATAGTTTCTGACTTCTGAAAGTTAATTTTTAACTTCCAATCATCACAATATCGCTGAATCTTGTCGAAGTCACGCTGCAGAAGAATTCTGATGACTTCAACTTTTGGACCCGTTCTGTACGCTACAAGATCATCGGCATACGCAATTGAATGAGTTAGACTACCTATCAGATCGCTGGTGTAAATACTAAAAAGAATCGGTGAGTTCACAGCTCCTTGCTGTAGACCATTTTTAATATCAAAAGTTGTGGTAGAAGTTGCATTGCCACTTTTGACAACAAACTTTCTACCAGTGAGCATGTCATGAAGCATATACAACAGTGGTTTACTTATGCCAAATCTAGATAGCTTCAGATAAAGACCCTCTAACCAAACGGTGTCGAAAGCTTTCTCTAAATCAACCAGAACGGCACCCGTGCATTGATTTTTCGTTTTGTTCCATTGAACATCAGAAACTAACTTAGACGCGGCATGAATAGTGTCATGCCCCGCCTTAAAGCCAAACTGATTATCTGGAATAATATTTTTGTCCTCAGCCCACTTGAACAGAGCTCTATTGAGAATCTTTTCGAATACTTTACTGATACTTGGAAGAAGACTTATCGACCGAAGATTTGCCGAATTGGAGCTGTCCTTTCCCTTTTTGGGGAGAGGATGGACCACAGCTGTCTTCCAACTCACTGGATAATATGCATTATTCAATGCGTTGTTGAACAGTGTGGTATAAATGTCTATGGCTTCCTCAGGGAGATGTCGTAACACAATGTTGGGTATACCATCTACCCCCGCAGATTTCTTTTTCTTTAATGTTTGAAAAATCAACTGAAGTTCTACCTTCGAAATTAACAATGAACTGGGTCCATTTCGCTCGGCGATGGTGGCGTTTGCCAAATTTTCGTCATTGAACCCGGTGAAACCAGTATTCTCAGATCGCCATTGCGTTATGTTATTTCCAAGGTAGAAGTTGTGTAGTAAGGCTCTGTTCTCCATGTCATGATTCGGACGAATGCTAGCATTCACCTTATACACTTGCTGGAAAGTAGCCCCCACAGCTTCTACCTTTTCCTGAGGATCTTCTATCATAAAATTTATCATCGAAAACGGCACCCTCCGGATCTATTCCCGCAATCGTAAGTACGTCTTCGTTATCTGTTGTCCTCTGAAGTTTAAGACATGGAAGTTCGTTTTGATCATTTCTTCTAAATATCTTATTTATTTGGGAAAACATACTAGGGTCGCTAGAATTAACGGCCCGAATTCTGTTATCCCAATATAAGTTAATAGACAATCTATAATTTTGTTTAATCAGAACATTAATGTTTTTATACGACGACTTCAATGTCCTAATCTCCAGATCACGTGTGTCCGTGAAACGTCTGTAAAGAAGTTTCAATCTAGTCAGCAGTCCACTTTTTTGTCGGTGTAGTGCGTCGATTGTCGCGTTCTTGTATAAACTAGTAGGGTCTTGTTCCATATATTTTGGGATTGTTCTGTCCTTGCCAAGGAGTTGGAAAAGCGTGGCCAACGCGTCTTAGTGAAATTGTAAGAGTGCGCAGGCACATACTCATCCAACTCCAAAAGTTCGCTCGGGAGCTGTATTACGGCGGCAAGTCCGCAGTGGTCACTGTCGTATTCAATCGTTCGTAAACAGTTTTTTGTATGTTGACCTACAGTGTCAGTTATTATCAGTCTTGAGTCAAGCAGGAGTAGATCCAGAAAACTACCACTTCTCGGAAAAGACGGTCTATCTGTAGCTAGAAGGTCGATCCTATACTCAACACTGTATCGTCCCATCCGATTAAAAAGATGGTTCCCTCTAGGATTTTGTACTTGATTTCCCCAATCTACATGTTTGGCGTTCAAGTCCCCTGCCATGAGATAATAATTCTCATCCAAGTTCAGTCTTAAGCATTCGAAAAGTTTTTCGAGTTCTGCGATAAAATTAGCTGGCGTACACCGCGATTGCGTACATTCTTTTCCCCTGCTGGAGAGGAATGCAAACGATGCAGGCTTCTAGTAATCCGAATCTTCGCACTTCGCTATCATATATAACCTTATGTTTAATGCCCTTTCGTATGAAAGGTTGCCAAGTAGCAACCAATTGTACCACCTGATACTTTATACTAGGTATATCGATTTAAACTATACAATTTCTGAGAAAATATCATAAAAGCTCAAAGTAATGCAAAAATTGAGGTTTGTTAAACAAAGACACTAACACACAGAACTAATTAAAAAGCTTTTTTTTATCGTAGATTACACAATTAAAATGTTTATACAAGCGACGTGCACTGAATTTATTTAATTAAATAAATGAAACAAAACTATTAAATTAATGAACAAAAATATTTAAAATATATTATATATCACTTAAAGAAGTGAAATATGTCAAAAAAAAATTTAATATGCAATATTATAAACAAAAAAAAGATTTAAGTTTACAGAGCAATCAAAATACACAACAAGCACGATAGAACCAGTGCTGTCCACTGGTTCTATCTATGTACTTATAAAAACTCTATAACACAAATGTCATTTTTTTATTGATTTGACTTTTCTATGCTGTTGTTGATTTCTTTGCTAAAGAATATGAATTAAATGTTTAAGGAAAGGACGAGGAGCTACCCAACGACAATAAAGCTTTCGGCATAAATCTTTCACCCGTGAAAAAAATAATAGAAAAACTGTCGCCGGCACACGATTTGTGAGGAAAGAAACACTCTATAAAAACGATCTTAGGACTTTGGAAAACAATAAGAAGGCACGGAATCCCAGTTGTAGTTTCATCACGAGCAAAGATTTCTGAACCGCTTTTACATCACACATCAAGTGGAAGCGTGGCATGCGTCTCGTAAAGATCCAGCGCTCCTCACCCTATTCAGCGTAAAATACGTCTAGGAATTCTTTCATTTCTGGAGATAATAATGTTCCTACATACATCGCAACATTCATGAAGTCTAACAACATATGAAGATTAAACGAAAACTATAAAATCATTCAGGATTGGTGCGAAAAGTATTAAATGCTGGCGCAAATTTTGATCCGAAACAAGGACAGAATGTATGTATATAAAATTAAATTGAAAAAAAATGACATGCTGAATGACATGCATTAAGTCGTAAAATTGGCAAGGTCGTTAAAATGCCAAGTATCTTCACTTGCGGAGCGGAGAAGGCCACATAGATGTTGCTGTTGTTAGCAGGTAAGTGAAAAGGCATTATACAATACATATATTTCATCGACTAATTCTTTTAGATTTTCAAGCGGAAGACCTAGTTTGCAGCAGTATCCACAGGAACAAAAACAGCAATCGAATAGCAATAATTCATCAAATATTACACTCGTTATCGTTTCATTCATTCTTATGTCGAATTGACTTCCTTACGAATACATAACTTGCTTACAGACAAAAAAACATATTTTTTTACTTTTCTTTTAATTGTTAATTTTTGAGAACTACACTCAATTTAAAACTTAAAAGTGTCCTAACTCCTAAGCGGTCGAAAGTGTCCTATTGCATATTTAATGATATGTGTATGTAAAGGTAGGTAGGTAGGTAAATATTGGTCATGGCAACAGTTGTGTTCGTTCCATGTATATCCTGCTGATATGACTGAAAAGACTTGTAGACTTTAATAGCTTGTGCTAGTAAATAGCATTCTTTTTTTTTTGTTGTTTACCGCCCAGAGATACTAGAATTTATTCAAGAGATATCCAATGTAATTTAAAAGTGTGATTCTTTCGAGTTTCTTTAAACATTGATGATAACGTAGTCGATAATTTGGTGCATCCATTGCAATCGGTATTTAATTACAAGTTCAACTAAGCGACGAATCTTCTTTAAAGAAAACATTTGCAGCCGCTCAATTATAATATTTTAATGTCTTTCTGTAAATTAAACAAAAGAACACTTATAATTAAACATTTAAATGAAAAATCTTGGTTTCAGTTTACTTTTTACAAACCAAAATTGTTTGATAACAAGAATTGAATAAACTTCTCTGGAGTTTTGAGTGGCTGAATTGTCACTTTAATTTAGTGACAGCGTATTCCCATTGACAGCGGTTCTCCATTTTTGACACATGCGCGAACTTGAAGAAAAATGGAAATCTTGTTGTGTACTGTGATATACTCCGAGTTTCCATTTTATTCAATTTCGCGCATGTGTCGAAAATGGAGACCCCCTGTCACTGGGAATGCGCTGTCACTAGTGACAATTCAGCTAGAAAATCAAGATGTTGAAGTTTTTGTTATCAAACAATTGGGATGTTAAAAGTAAACCAACAAATTTTCTTCTGATTGTTTGTACCTATTATTAATCAACAATAGAGAATCTGTGTGTGAAAAACAAAACAAAAACGATTTTCTCTGAAATATGTAGTTAAATATAAAATCAGTGTCAAAAATAATAACAAACAATTCTCTACCAATAATTATAAAACATTGTGATAATTTCGGGTGCAATTTAATTTTATTTAAAAAATACGTAATGCCACCAATGATGGTGGCATAACAACGGAAACAATAATATCACAAGTTTCAATAACAAGAGGAGCAACAGTTGCCAAAACTAGAGCGGTCGTTTGTATGGTATAGCCAAACAAAACAACACGGAGGTGGTGGAGATCAAATTTAAAAACCACATGGTCATTCGTTCAAGAATTACTAGGCACATGAAAAAGTAATCAGCAAAACTTCTTGCCCTGCTTTCAACATACCCCGAAACCACGCACCGTTACCAACAACGAACTAAGACATATACAATATTTATCCTCAACAATTGACCAATAACAATATAATCTCATTTAGGAACAGCTTCCCAGTTTGATAAATCTAAAAAAAGAACATGCGGAAGAAAAAAAAAAGCTCAAAGAATCGAAGAAAAAAACCGAAGAAAAACTTGTCGAATTTAAAAGACAAATAAAAAGGGTGTAGGTACATACATAACACTACATTGCAATTTTGTTTATCAATAATAAAAATATGTTCTTCATTTGTTCTAAAAATGATTTTTAATAAGAATGTTCTCGTTTAATAAGATGTTTGCAAAGTAAGCTTAATGCCGAAAACAGATGTGCAGTCAGCCTGCACACATGCCTGCATGCAGTCGCGCACCTAAAACACATGTGCATACTCTTTGACATTTGCCATCCAAGTTCTGTCAAGTTTTTTTTTTTAACAAAATTGAGCTGTCAAAAGTTTTAATTTCAAGTGAAATAAATAAATTAAAACAAGATAAAATAAAGTAAAATTAAATAAAACAGCGGAAATGGAAATCGAATTTCAAAGAAAAAAACAACTTGCAATGTTCTTTATTATATACTATGAAGAATATATAAAATTTCTTGAATTGGTGTCGCAAATAAAAACATCGAGACCGTGGACGCGATTTATATATAGTGAAAATGAAAGGCAACTATACGGATTTTTCCAAAAACTGTTTTTGGTAATTAAAAGCGAAGACCATGACGAGTTCCGCAAAGCAACTCGCATGGGAGTAGTGGAGTTTAACTTGTTAAACAGTTTGCTTTACGCTAAGTTGAAAAAGCAGGATTTCATTCGGAAATCCATCGTTCCAGAATGTCGCTTGGCAATTACATTGGTGTAAGTATCCTCAAAATATAAATCCCATCCATTGTTTTAGTTCAATTCATTACAATCTCCTTTTAAAATAAAAATTAAAATTCATAGTTTAGGAGTTACACCCTAGGACAAGTACCATTGTTGTTAATTCTCACAAAAAAAAAAGTCAGATTTTGAACCGTATGGCCAAATTGAAAATGGTAAACACCACTTTGTAGGATTATTAAATTAGAATCCAAGCCTGTATGAACCATTTTGCTAGGGCACATACTTTCGGAGTTACACCCTAGGACAGTTACGATTTTTCACCAAATCGCTTTGAAATTTGGGATGTTGAAAATAATAGTCAGTTTTTGAACCACTCATTCGAATTAAAAATGGTAAACGATACTTCAAAGAAAATTCAAATAGGAATCCAAGCATGTATACATTATTTTCCTAGGACACATAGTTTAGGAATTACACCCTAGGACAAGGTACCATTATTGTAAGTTCTCACAAAAAAAAATTGATTTTGAACCGATGTTTTTTTTACAGATTCTTGGCTCACGGAGTTTGTTGGCAAATGCTAGCCTGGTCATTTCGAGTAGGAGTTTCTACCATTCGTGAAATTATATTGGAAACATGCGAAGCTATTTGGGATGAACTAGCAGGCATCTACCTAGCGCAGCCCAATGTATCAGAATGACTGGAAATATCGAATGAGATCTACGAAAAGACTGGAATGCCACATGTAGTTGGAGCAATAGATGGGAAGCATATTGAAATAAAGTGTCCTCCAAGATCGGGATCACTTTACTTTAATGATAAACAATATTTTAGTATTGTTCTTCTTGCTGCTTGTGACAATAACTACACATTCACGGCTGTTGACATAGGGGCATATGGAAGCCAGAGTGATGGAGGTGTTCTCCAAGCAAGTGGAGAACACCTCCACTTGCTTGGAGAACTTGGACTACTGTCCTCCTAATTATGTAGACCAGTATTCCGCTTTAGACGAACTTCAGTCAAGAGGTGGCTGGCGCCAGGAAGTCAACCCTCTTCGTCAAAGTAGACTGTTCACGCGGTTTCATCCTACTAGATGTGCATTCTCATTGAGAGACGAGTTAAAAACTTTCCTGTTCGGGCTGTTCTCAAGAAATTAATAAAGAAAAAATATTAAACCAATTAAAACATAACATTTGATATTTATTTTCTTGCTATTTTTTTAACAAAACCTCGTTCAATTTTTTTCTGATTTCAAGCTGGAGTTCAGCAATTTGGTCTCGATCCAACTGAGCCTCGTTTGCTTCCTGTGCCAAACCTTCAAAAAAGATGTCGAGGACGGATTTTGTTTTTTGGGGCTTGGTAAGGAACTCCATGGCCAATTTGGCCATTGAACCTGCCTCCTGTCGAGACTCAAAAATTATGCTATCTACATTTTCGTTTCTTTTTCCTTGCCTTCTTGGTAGTGGCGTTGAAGTTGATGGCAACGGGCTTGGGTTTGGGCTTTGACTTTGGGAGTTTTCTTCAATAATACAATCCTCAACCAAATTAATGTCATCAAACTCCATCGGGCTCCTGCTTTCCAATTCAAAGTCATTGGACGCAAGAACATTGGAACCCGATTCCTCCAAACGAAAATTCCCCGACGTACTGTAAGTAGAAGAACATGAAGAGTGAGCTATTTTATAACACTTTTGATAAATATAATAAAACTTACCTTGGGTTGGTGTGAGCAATGTCTCAGAGGAACATTAATTGTTCCATCCACTTCCACCTTTTTTTCGGACTTGAATTCCCGCTTCCGCTTGGAGGTATTTTCTTCAACTCCTTGTAGAAATTGTCCCTCCATCTGTTCTTTAACGTTTTTGCTGTCAATAAAAAAATCAATTGTTATACAATGGGAATATGTCTATATATCTTTGAGGGTAGGTATGATGCTAATGGACAGGCAGCGTATGAGAAATGGAAGGTAAATGGGTATATATTTTAAAACCGGGATGAAATGAGCATATGCAAGTAATGTAGGGTTATTGGAAAAAAAATTAATTTCAATGAAATTCAACAGGTTGGAGTTTGGAAAACAACACAATTTTGGGAATGAAAGGAATGTTGAAAATGAATTAAGACGATGAATTGGAACGTGAATGAAATTTGCTTATGAAAAAATATAGAATGTAAGTGGAAAATTGGACTTAGAGAAAAGTTCCAAACTAAAACAAAATCACACACAATACGTAGACTTCCTCATGTAACTTGTGTTGCCATAAAGATTCCTTTTATTTGCTTTTATAATAAGTGGAATGTTTGGCTCAGCTGGCTTCACGAAAGAGAAACGTCCTACAGGGAAGGAGCTCAAAGAGTGTTCCTGAAAAAAGAAGAATACGAGTCGGAGACAAAACAAATCATTTAAAATAATTGTACATAACATACCGGGGATATTTAAAATTTTTGAAAACTCTTCAAATTTTTTGTCTCTCAAATAAATATTCTTGTATGAGCTGCTCTTTTTGTCATAAATAAAAGAGTTTTGTTTAACTAGTTCAATTAATTTTTCTTCCATATTTTTAAATTTATATTTTCTTTTAATGACTAGGCCTTTTTTTGAAAGAATGACAGACAAGTACTGTCAAAAGAATGACATGTAGTTATCATATCAGTGATGCCAGAGACCTTTTATTTACGAATTTTTCCGCAATTTAGAAATAGAGACGTCGTGCAGTCACTGCAACCCCTGCAGGAATAAGGTTGGCTTGGCCCATAAGAACCTGTGTAAATTATTTTGACTGCACGGTTCTGGACAGAAAAGAACATGTTTTCGTGTTTTCAACTGTTTTATACTAACTCCCGGTCATCACTTAGAAAATCAATCCAATCTTCTTTGTAGCCGCACAGATTATGTGCTTACAAGGTGACGAAAGCAAACAATACCACTGGCTGGCATTTAAAAAATTATATGAATCCGATTCTAGAAACTCAAATTATTAAATAAAATCTCTGCAATGATTGTTGGAAAGCTTGTTAGCACGAGCGCCGGTTTTGCTTTACAGCCACCGGAAGATTCTCTTCGCACTTGCGAAACATAGCCCTTAGTAACATGCAATACTAATAAGAATAAAACATACAATTTTATAAATACACAATATTATTCAGTTGAATTTTTAAAATAGAAATAGAAATGCAATTGTTCTAAAGCGTTCTTGACAAATTATATATCAACAAAAAAAAATTGGATGTGCCTATGTAAAAAATGACATTTAGTGGTAGAGTTTTTGTAAGTAGATTCAAGTCTTAGGTCACCAAATGTTTTTTTTTTCATATGTCAGTCGATTTTCGACAACCTGCGCAGTGTATTACCTTTAATCACTGATCTCAATATATAACTGGATAGCGTATTCCATACAATGTATAACAGTTTTTTTGAAGCAAATTGAGGATGACAGATGGTGGATTTTATCATAATTTGACGTCTACTTTGGGAAAAAAAATATTTCAATGTTTACCAAACAACTTAAAAGCAAGGTGGGTTTTTCTATGATAAAAAATACAAAATTAAAAGAATAAAATAATTTAGTGATTTCTTTAGAAAAAAAGATATAAAGTACTAACAATTTCATAGCAACATGAAGTACTAACTATTTCAAGTACTTTTGAATATCAGATTTTTATATATTGAATATTAATTAATTAATTAATTGTTTTAATTATTACAATTAAAGACATTCTCGTTCTTACATGATTTTTGTATTAATCTTTTTTCAGGGCAAACGCTGTTCCGCTGAAATATCCTTCCACTCAACCTTTATAAAACCAATGAGAGTTAACTCGATTATCTTCAGTAATTCTGGCCTTCAGTTCGAGGATAATGAAACTGAGGGCACTTGGATAATGCCAAATCCTGTGACAAATGTTGGAAAAATTTACTTCGATCCAAGATCCCTATGTCAATCCGGATGTTACTTCCCTTTCAATCAAACTCTCTCACCCATGTTCACCTCACTGGAGAGCCATTTAAATTTCGATGAAACAGAGATGCGTAGACGAACTGAAATATTTCGTCACTTCAAGTATTACTTGAGGACAATTACCTTTACCGTGTACAAAAGTGAAGTTCGCCTATTCAAGTTCAACTTAACGGTGGATATTATCTGGCCAAAATAAGTAAGTGGCGTTCAAACTCTACCGACCGTTGAAATCGGCCACGTCTATATTGCACAAATTGTTCTAAACAATCCTTCAGATACGCCACTGCTTGTAGACTTCTTCATATCAAATCCGACGGTTTCAAAGAACACAAAACTTTCGCTTCCTTTGGAGGTGGTAGAGATATGTCCGCACTGTTACTTAATAGATACACATGTATTTAGGTTGATAGGGTTTCATAAGCCACGAATTATTTAACCCAAATCTAGTTACTCAGCGACAATTGAATTTATGGCCAAGGACAAACAACTCCTGAAGTAAAGAACATAGATAGTAGATCCATACACGGTAGTTCAACGCCTGTGGGAAACGCTCACAGTGGTGGTAAGGAATACAGAAAAACACCTGGACGTGAACGCAAGAAAGAACAGTCAAACGGAAGTAGCCAATCAAAGCGATTTGATCGCAAAGGATCCAAGTTCAAGCAAAATGCATTCCACTTCACTTCACCAGTTGCAAGTAGTGGTGCAGCACCAATACCTATGTGGGATCCTAATCAGCAGGCAAGTTTCTCAGACGTTGTAGCTGCTGCAAAGACACCATTGAATGATTTATCACCTCTGGACTATGAGGAACCATTGAGCCAATATTTGCCCCTGGATAATGGAAACGACTGGAACGATGCTGATCTTAAAAACGATGAAACGTTCGGAGACAGCATGATTGTGCCAACTTCCGCTTTGACAAACAACTTGAATGGAATTCATAAAATATGTTCCAATGAGTTGGGGCCAATTGGGACAAAGCGCTCGCCTGCTTCGACTCCTAGCTGGGAACCTTTTACCGTGTTGAAGCCGACCGTTGGCAACAACTCAAGTTCTCATTTCAAGATTCTAATCAGTACTTAGGTTAGTATCCTTTTTCTATTTAAATCAATATGTTTTTCGAATTCGAGCAGTCAATATTTTGACTCGCAACCGCAGCATCACAGAATCTCATAAGAACCCAACAGCTAACTAGTCAAATGGTAATGGTGGATCTGCTAGAGGTCAAACTTGGGATCCAATGGGATACTAGCAGGCAACCAATGCTGCTTCCTCTTGGCAACGGGCTGCTGGCATTCGTCCACCACCTGGATTGGAATTTCAAAAGCGTGATAGTCCCATACCAAGTTTACCAGAACCCATGTCACCCACAGCTTTTGGACAGCAACAGTCGCAGCCAGATTCAGATTCAGTGAGAAAATGTATATATGCCTGATTTATACATTTTCTCACTCGTTATAATGTCAGGTAAAAACTTGCATTCAAAGTTTTTCCGGGTAGTCAATATATAAAAATCTGATATTCAAAAGTTATATGTAGTAAATATTAACAATTTCATAGCAACATGAAGTACTAACGATTTCAAGTACTGTAACGGGCGGTTGGGATGGTTCCCCCGCTACATAAGGGAAATTAAAAATGAATGAAATAGAGAAAAAAAACGAATTATCAAACTAACTCCGCGCCCATGGGACCGAAGTTCCAAAATCAAAAAAACTAAGATTTCAAAATTTCGTTCTGCGAAAATTTCCGTTCTGCGAAATTTCGTTGCCCCACGTTGGGCGCCATTTATGTAACGGGCGGTTGGGATGATTCCCCCGCTACATAAGGGAAATTAAAAATGGAGAATCCCAACTAACAATTTTACTTGTATAAGGTCCAATTTCAAAAAATTAGTAAGCTATTATTTCTTTAGTGTTGTCATAAGGCTTATTTAAAGATGTTAACTGTTTTATATTGAATTTTTTAAATAAAAGCTTCCTTAAAACATTTGGCAGAAAATACTCGCAAGCCATACGGAGGGACGATACAATCGCTTTTCATAAGGTCGCTGTAAGGCTTGTCAAAATTAGTCAGACAACATTTAAATGTAAAGGCTTGTATAAAGCTTTATACTCGAAATCAATGAAAAGGCTTGTTAACCGAAGCAATTCGAACAGTCAAAATAATTTCCTCCAAATTAAAAACGTGTGATTTAGAATTTTATTTATTCAAGTCCATCAATATTTTATAAAATGTAACTATTAATTATATACAATAATAATTTTTAAAACGTTTTATTTTAAGATAATATTGATACGTCGAATTAATTATATATAAATGTACGATAACCCATATGACTTGTGTAGAGTTATCACAAGACTTCTTTAAGGTTGCTAAACATTTAATGCGGCTATATGCAGTCGTTGTTACATTCCCCGCCCCAGGTAGTAGTTTTTTTATATTGGTTTTAGGTTTCGTTAAAATGTCTATTGCTCGCGTACATAATTATACCACATGTTTGTTTGTTAATGACAGCTATAGCTCACATAAGAAAAGTATCTCTGCTTTAAGTAGTTAACAACAAACTAAAGAAAACTATAGTTCCCTTAAGAAAGCTATTGCAATGCCACTTGGAAAATATGCCACGTGGTGTGTTTGTAATAGCTCACATAAAAAAATTATCTCTTCGCTTAGTTATTGATAGCAAACTAAAGAAAACTAATTTCCTTATGAACACAACTGCTCGAATAAAAATATTATCAAAGGGATATTTTGCGCCAAATAGGCTTTCTGATGACAGCTGTTGCTCGCATAAGAAATTATTATTATTATACTTTACCAACAGGCAGTTAATATAATAATTATAAATAAAAAAAAACTGCTTATGCTGAATTTTAAATCGAACTACATATTTGTTCCTGTAGTACAAAGTAGGTACCTACTTGGTATCAACTGGTTAAAATTCGATCTTCGTTCTGAATACATAACATTGGCCCAGTGGATGAGTGTTTGACTGGATCTTTGCTCGTGATGAAACTACAACTGGGATTCCGTGCCTTCTTATTGTTTTCCAAAGTCCTAAGATCGTTTTTACAGAGTGTTTCTTTCCTCACAAATCGTGTGCCGGCGACAGTTTTTCTATTTTTTTTTTTCACGGGTGAAAGATTTATGCCGAAAGCTTTATTGTCGTTGGGTAGCTCCTCGTCCTTTCCTTAAACATTTAATTTATATTCTTTAGCAAAGAAATCAACAACAGCATGTAACGAAAAAGGGGAGTTAGAAGCCTTACACTATACCAACACAACGTATATAAGATCTAAAGCTACAAACCAGGCACGCAAGAAAACTATGGTCTGCACATTCAAACTGCGTGAGATTGTCGATGGAAATCTGTTGGTTCGCTTTAGATGTCGTTTAAACCATGAAACTTAGAATCCCCGGAGACTTACGAGAACGGAGTCAATTACGCACTAACTTAAGAAGAAAACCACTCAAGTAACGTTCTTATAAGCTACGGTATCCACTGAATCGTCGTTGTCCACGTATCGTATTAGTTGATCCTCCATGATATAGGTTTTGTTTCTCAAGAATCTGATTAGTTGGAAGAGGTCACTAATGTGCTTGTAGTGTCTTACATAAAAAAAAGAGAAAGATCTTTCAAAGAATCAAGTGGGGGACAGTTTCTATCCCCTACCTAAACGAGCATTGGATCGTTCAGAGAGGGGTAGATTCGTTCCCCAGTCAACTCTCCAAAATACTTCTTTGTATGTGTAGCTGTTGAACATACAGGTGATTGAACCCTTGTAAATTGAAAAAAGGAAAACCTCAATTGGTTTGCTCTGTTATAGTTAACGAGCAAATAAGGTCGCTCGCTAATGGCCTCCTTGTTCTAGCAAGTTGGATTCAAAACTGAAATGTCTTAGGAAGGTAGTCAATCCCCCTGACCTTAATAGAGATTAAAGTTAATAATTGAATCCCCTCGCCTAAACAGGATAGTTAACGACCACACACAAAAAAAACTTAGCTTCTTATCCATTACCTACCGCTTCTCCACAGGACAAACACTCGAACAATACTTCTCTCGTTCGAATATTAGTCCCGGAGGAGTAGGGTACTACCGCTCGACTGCTGCATCAGGTTCCAAAAAATTTGCTTCAGCTGGCTCAGTCAACAAGGAAGTGAGTCTTTGCTGCAGGTGCGAGTAGTGGGTTTACATATTATTGAACCTGGAATCTAGATGTTGGACGACTCAAGAATTTAAAATGCTAAGCTGAAAAGCTAAGGGCCGGAGGGCCATCCCCGGAGAAAAAGTCTGAATGATATAGAAAAGATTAATAGAAGAATAAAGGAATCGCATAAATTCGGACTTGGTGATAATAGTCCGTTCGGATTGCTTAACCCTATAAACCCGACCTAATGTTCCTTGTCATCCGATGAATTTTTCAGGAACCCTAATTAATGCAGGGGAAATTGGTGTAGTTATTTCCCCCTTTGACGCCTAACTTCCCGTCCGGAAGTCGCGAAAGGACCTTTGATTCCTTGCAACCCCCTCCCAATGACGTACCTGCTGGCGTGAATTTCGTGCAGACACATCCCTCTAACGAAGATCCAGTGCCTACCCCCTAATCCGTCTCCATATAATAAGCCGATCCTCTTTCAGATCAAATTATTGTTGTTGTTGCTGTTGCTTGATGTTCTGTTCTTCATTGTTGCTGCTAGAGTTAAATAGGATCAACTCCTGGTTCCGGCTCAATAACCATAGACATGACTCCTCGTCTATCTAGTTTTAAACTACCATGATGAGTTTAAATATGTAATCAAAAGTGAAAATAGAAAATAAACTTCCCAAAATATATAGCTTTTTCGGCTATATACTGCTCATAAACCCAGTTAATAATCAAAAGATGGAAAAGTTTCCTTATATGAACTAAATTTTTATTAATATTATCTTAACACTAACAATATGATCTTACTTATATCTTAATGCAAAACATCAAACTGTCATATAGACAAGTATTAATAAAAGTAAAAAAAAAGACTTTAAATCGAAAATTAATTTATGTTATCGCTTAGCAAATCTTAGCGAATGAATTAAACTTTTGAACGAATGTTCTCAATACAATGTAAACTTAAAAAATAAAAATAATAAAGAAAATCTTGAAGAGATTGTGAGTGAATTGAAGTTATGATCCGAAGATTTAAAAAAAATTTACAAAGTATACCAATTGTAATGAAACTATTAATTGTCAAAAAGTAGAAAAACTGCTATCCATGATGTTTTTGTCCAAGTGTGAGAAAAAAATTTCGAATATTTTTCAAAAAAAAACTGAAAAATGAAAATCGGACCTTATTCAGGTCCTGAATATTTCGAGGGTGTAAAAACACACTACCCTCTGTACGCGTGATCAAAAATATTTCGATAAATATTTTGGTTTAGTTCCAATGAACTGAAAATTTTATAATTATACTTTAATCCGATATCAAAAAAAATGAAATAAGTGAACTTTAATTCTTTGGAACTTGTACTTGGGTCTCTTAACTCCGTATAGACTATTGTCAATACCAGTCAAGGTAGATTTTCCGCTAGACCGAAAGTTCGAATGAATTTGTTCTAGACTAACCGGTGTTAAGTTAATTTAAACGGACTTAGCGCGAGCAAAAATAAATTAATAGTGAATAAATAAAATCGGACTGAATTGATGAAAGAGATTTCTCAGCACTGATAATGTGAGAAATTTTTGTCCTGTAACAGGAACACAAAGAAGAGCATAAAATATTTCTAAAAGATACCAAATATCCCATCCCAAAACCCAAATCGTAAAAGAAAAGTTTGGTTCGACACCCACCAAAATCTTGGTAGTTCGATTTTTATAGTTGAATAGATAAATGGTTAAAAATCACAAAATATATTTATAAAAGTTGTAAATGAAATAATATAAATACTAATATTGACAATATAGTTCTAAATCATATTCATACGGTAAAAAAAAAGTATGTATAAACATATGGTTGTATAAAAAGGGTAGGTAAGGAAATGAAAAGGTGCACCCTGTCGATCGCCTACCTATCAAGTCAAGAAAAAAAAAATTTATTATTGACGAAGATGGTTATTGCTAAAAAAGTTTTCTTTTATTATAGGATTCGTTGATGTTGTACCTAGATCTCAAAAAAAATAAAATTATAGATGGACAACAATACTTAGCAATCATGACGACATGATGCATTAAGTTTATCGAAGCCAGAGCTATATACGTTGTATTCTATATTTCGTTTAATTGTTACTATCATAAGTAACGTTCGAGAATTTAGCTTCTCTTTTTGTAAACAGTACCACTGTACCGTCACTTTCGAATCAATATGTATATATATATTTTTTTTTGATTCGTATTCGATTGTAAATAACGTAGGAACAAAAATAAAAACTGATCTGGATCTGCGGTATTTCTGTACAACCAGAAAATGTAAATATTAAATCTCTTTATGTTATCTTAGAGACGTTTGATTCTTTATAGTTTTATCTGTTTTGCTTTTAATTTTTATATAGGTACTATGACCAAAGATACTCAATAAAATGATAAGAAACTAGTCGTACATGAAGTGTACACTGTTTCAACAAACACAAAAAGGTTATATTTTTACACAAATGATAAGGTGATTGAATGATAATTGTATTTAATTTCAAAAAGACATAATTTGCGGATTTATTTTATATTCTGTTTTTTTTTTGTAAAACTACTTCAAGAAGAGTGAATATAGGTTTAAATATGGTAATGCAAGATTTTATAGAAAAAATATAGTTAGATAAAAAAATGTTCTTTAGATATTAAAAGTTAAACGCAAAATTCCATACCTTTGTTCCATATACTTAGGAACATATAATTTCACTCGAATTTAATTTCAGCTTCTTAGGTGATGATTTCTCGTAGCAGCAGATGAATCGAAGATCTTCATATATTCTAATATGTCCTTGGTGGCTTAATCAAATGTCCAAAAAAAAATCGTCACTAGCCGCATAATGACTCTTTTTTTTTTTGATTATGTTTGACGGATCATACACACATATGTTATTATAGATGATCACTTTTTGAAGATTTTAGATGTTGCTTCGGAGATTCAAACTAGTCCACTAGATTAGATTCGTCCAATCGAACGACTCCATGTGCACAAAGTAGTGTACTACCCCCGTAACACATTCCAACAGAAGATATAGCGTGTTCGTTTGAAAACATGTGATACGATGATACGTATGTAATTGATTATTACGTAAGTGATTCATATGTGGTATAAATATAAAAAAAAACCAGGCGGCTATCACTCCGGAGTGGATGGGACTTTTTGTCTCGGACTTGCTGACGGGGAGTGGACTTCTTCTTGTCGTGTGTGTGTCACACCTCCGCCACAAGCCGTATAAGAGTCCTGAACCACTTTGATGCGTCGACAGCAGCCTGTATGAACAAAATTTTGTTAGTATGATATATTGGATAGAGTAAAGGTAAAATTTAATGTATATTTGTTCAAAAAAAATCATATTCTCTCACCAGATTACTAACACTCAAAGATAATACCTACTAAATAAGATGTTTTAAAGTAGTTTTGTGACACGACCTCGTGTCTTTCTTAGCATGCTACTTGCAAAACTTTTTTTTTGCGCCTTTTTTCTCGGCACACGTGCAGTTAGTAATTTTTTGACAAACTCCCAAGAAAAACTATTCTGAACAATCGCATTTTGATTTACCTGGTTTTTGTTTCGATATCTTAATCAACTTCTCGCAGATTTTAGGTGTTGTTACTAGCAATAAATCTCTGCCTACTCCCACTCGATTCTTTAGCTTGTCTCGTTGCGTCTTCCAATTGGTTTTTTCGTCCAGCGTATTTTGGACAATTTTGGAATGAGACTGACGCGGCGTAAGAGATTACTGATCGTTCACACACAATGGGATTACAGCTCCAAATTGGACTGTGTCCCTGCCCGCATGACAGTGTGTATAAAAAAAAAATTTCATATAATAAAAAAATTCACTTGTGGATAAAAAAGATGTTAACGACACAGAAATATGTTTTTTTCACAGAAATTATGAGGATTTTTGGAGATTGCGGATTTAATCCACGTAAAAACGATAAGTTATATAAGAGTTGTAGAAAACTCAAACTTTGTTTACCTTTTTCCAGCTGTTCCTCCACTTTATCTTTCGTAGAAATCCTTTAGGCTTTTCTGATCTTTTTTTATTATCGCAATCACTGGTTTTTTTTTCTTTGAAAACTTTAAGTATTTTTCTTGGCTTTTTAATTACCTTATTCCGAACTTTATAAGTTATTCGTACCGCAGTTTAAATTGAAAAGAAATTTTATAATTTTCTTCGCGACATTGAACCGATTTTACTATTGGATTTTTTCTGTTTCTTAGCATACCCTTTCTCTATCGTTAAGGGTTAATATCATCGTAGATTAGTAGCTCCTCCTTCCGTCTGATCTGTTAAGTAGGTAATCTTATTACTCTTTGTGATCTGTTTACACGTAGTGTATAATGACGTCGTGAACTAACTACTTTCCACTTTCTAACTATTTCCAATGACAAATAACTAACTATTCAGGTAAGTATGAGTTCTAAACAATTTTCCTGAGGTAAGTATCACAATTTTTCTAAATGGTTTTTTCTTAGATTTTGCCGGTCGAATCGGGGTAAGTATTACCAACTTTGATTTAAGATAAAAGTCCAGCTGTCAAAAGGTGAGTATTCTGACTTAACTCAAAGATAAAAAGGTAGGTAAATTGCCTCAATAAACTTTTCTAACGAACCTAGGACGTACTTTTAATTTTTCCACTGAAGGATTTTGCCGATTTATGAATAAATAATAACTCTCGATTATATGGTACTGAGCTTAATGTCAAAAACAAAACCTTACTTTTTGTTACACTGTCGCCTGGCTGACTGACAGAAGTTTTTTTTACTCACGATTGTACTAATTATTTTCGGTTTTCTGTTTTATTTGTCTGACCTTTTCAGATTTCTAACTATCCTCAGATCGCTGGCAATTATGTCTATGATTCGTCTAACTCTGAATTACTGGTAAAAAAAATATATTTTCTGAGAGATTATGAAATTTTTGACATATACATAAATTTTACCACGTCCTATGGGGACGTCTCGATTTCCGTCTCATACGCCTAGTACATTTTTTCTCCACCAGTCCTCGCTGCATCTGTCCGCCATTTCGCTGACTTTAGTCGACTCTCATGTCGTCTCCATCCACTCCTATGATGCCGCTCGTTTCTAAATCGAATTGCCTCCTTTTGCCTACAATACTTGACATCGCTGTGAAAGTTATTGAAAAATCTTTTTCGTATAAGGAGCGTACTCCGTTTCATGTGTACATTGATATACCGATAGAGGTAATAATGTCAATTGATCGGTGGTGAACCTTTGCACTAACTCCGATGACACTTGGTTGTATTGAATTATTTCCTTGTTCAGGCCTCAATGAGTGAAATATAATAGTGGACAAGAATATTTTGATCGCCAAAAATTTTTGAAATGGGTTGGATTTTAAGAAACTATAATGTGTTGAAACTGGAAAAATTGTATCGTTCTCTGTCACGGTGACTGAGATGACTTTTCCTACAAAACATCTTCGTTGCATGTAGTGCCAACACGTACAACGACGATGGAAAGAAAAGTTGCCTTATCATATCAAAAAAAATATAAATTCCATAATTTTACGCATATACCCACGACCCGTTTGTCTCATGCGCAGCTGAGTGAGCCGGTTATGCCGTTTTACTCTCAAATTCGTTATTATATCATTTTCTCAAGTCTTTGGTGTGTACCACCATTTCGAACCCTTTCTCATCTTTAACTCGGTAAAGGTTGTTACCAACAACTTTAGTTACATACGCCTTTAAAAATTTAGGACTTAATTTGGCATTAAAGTGTTTGGCTGCACTGCTTAGCGTGAAATTTCTTCGGTACACCTTATCACCAACTTGATATGTTGTTAATTTACTTCTTACATTATAGTTATGCTCATAACTCTCGTGAGCTCGATTTAATGATGTTTTCAGGTACGCATGTAAAATTCCCATTTTGGCTGCCTTGGGTAGCCAGTTAATCTCCGCTTGATTCAAACCCTCTAACCTTCTCAACAAACGATAATCTGAACCGTGTTCAACCATCTGTTGACCGAATAGAGCCTCATAGGGAGACATACCTATAACACTGTGTATGGACGTGCGTAAAGCACTGCCGATTTCAGATAAATGAACATCCCAATTAGTTTGTTTTGGGTCTATATATGCGCGTATAGCGCTCAAAATGGATCTATTGACCCGCTCACTAGCGTTTGCTTGTGGAGCATACGAAGCTGTTTTGACATGTGTAATGTCGAAGTTACTTAAACAGGTCCCAAATCTTTACTGATAAATTGTGATCCGTTGTCGGATAAAAGAGTTTCAGGAACCCCAAACATTAGAAATACTTCCTCCGTGAGAAACTTAATTAACTCATTCGAATTCGCTTTCTTTAAAGGTTTTATTAGCACAAATTTCGTTAACTGATCGAGAGCGATGACTATGAAGGTATTTCCCCTCCGAGATCTAGGATATGGCCCTAAGAAATCTACATATAAATGCTGGAACGGTCTGTCCACTGTGAACGCCTTACCCATCTCCGTACGTAAAGTACTATTGGGAGCTTTTGTCGTTTTGCATAAGTCACAATTACTTATATATAGCTTCACTTGACTGCTCATGGCTGGCCAATAAAATTCCTGCCGAAGACGATATAGTGTCTTTGCGATACCTCCATGCGATGATCTAGGCGGACAATGAGCCTGCTCTATCAACTTTCCAGTTAGCTGAGATGGAACCCAAAGCTTCCATGTCAGATCTTCCTGAAGAGGATTACCATTAGCATGTTTAACTCGTTTGTACACATAGTTGTCGGATATCTGTAGATCAGGTAAACGATCTTTATTGTCACAGATGTGAGTAATTATTTGACTGTATTCTTTAGACTTGAAAGAAGGATCTTCTAGATCAATATGTAAGGTGTCAGATACATTAGTCGTTATAGTCACAGGGATGGATTTCTCAACACCCAGTGCGTCTACCTCATAGACCCTCGACAAAGCGTCTGGCACATGGTGCTGCGATCCCCGTCTGTGAATTACTTCGAAGTCGAAACTTTGAAGCTTTAGGCTCCAACGAGCTAACCTTCCCGTTGGGTCCTTCAGACTCATTAACCACCGTAGACTCGCATGGTCGGTTATCACTCGGAATTTATATCCCTCGACATAAGGACGGAATTTATAGATCCCTTGGACAGCGGCCAAGCACTCTCTCTCAGTAACGGTGTAGTTGCGATGTGCAGAATTCAGTTTTTGTGAGTAGAAGTATATTGGTTTCTCATTACCCTCCTCATCTAACTGACATAAGACGCACCCTATCCCTGTGGATGAAGCGTCACAACAAATTATAAACGTTTTGTTAAAATCAGGATTAATCAGTACTGGTGCTGACGTTAAAGCTTTTTTAACAGCTTCTAGCGCTGAAATGGCTTCGGTGCTAAACTCGAACTTGCTTTTCTTCTTTAAAGTGTCTGATATGGGTGCTGTTAGCGTTGAGAAATTCTCAATGAACCGTCTGTACCATCCGGCCATTCCTAGAAAACGACGGACTTGCCGTATGGTGGTTGGTACAGGAAATTCTAAAATAGCAGCCACTTTGTTCGGGTCAGTTTTTAAGCAACCTTGCCCAACAATATAACCTAAGTACTGTAATTCTTTAAAACAAAATTTAGATTTTTCAACATTAATTGTTAAGCCTGCATCTGTTAAATGCTTCGCTACCTTAGATAGAACTGAAATATGATCGTTGAAATCTTTCGAGATGACTAATAAGTCATCGAGGTAAATGAACACCTGGTCTCTCAACTCGCGAGGAATCACCTTGTCCATTAAATTCGTCAAGCTTTGCGCTGCGTTCGAAAGTCCGAACGGCATCACCTTGAACTGATACAGGGGTCTGCCTGGGACTGTAAACGCTGTCTTCTCCCGTGATTCTTTCTCCAGGGGCACTTGCCAGTACGCATCTTTCAAATCCACGCTAGAAATATAACGTGTCTCAGAAAGGCGTGCTAGCAATCCTTCTATATGCGCAATTGGATTCGCATTTTTCTTCGTTACGGCGTTAACTTTTCGGAAGTCGAGACATAGTCGGTTTTTACCGGGTTTTCTCACCAGTACGACTGGTGATGACCATCCGCTCTGACTTTCCTCGATAACACCTAACGAGATCATACGATCCAACTCCGCGTACACTAGGCTTTGTACTGCTGGTGATATGGGATAGTGACGTTGCTTTATAGGCTCTGCGTCACCTGTATCTATAGAATGTTCCATCAAATGAGTCCGTCCGAGACCTCGGACGGCGAATGACGGAAATAACTTAATAGTATTTTGGAGAATAGTTGATTCCTCTACGGATAGGAGACATTCCGGTTTATTTGCCTGACCGGTTGTTGTCTCGGTAACTATGTCCAATGAAGATATAACTTGGGGAGCTATTTTAAATAACTTCCAGAAATCTATACCCAAATATAAATCTTGCGCTAGAGATGGTACTATGTACAATTCGATCGGAAGAACTAGATCTTTGTACTTAATGTTCGTAGTGACCACTCCAGCTATACGCTGTTTTGTTCCATCAGCTGTAAATATATTGGAATCGAATTTTCTATATGGAATTTTAGTATCTTCAATATATTTAGCGGCACCGTTACCGAGGCAACTAATGCTCGCTCCCGAGTCGAGTAGACCAAGCCATTTATTGTTAAATAGTTCTACTTTTAAATAGGCTCGCGGATCATCTTTCAGACATTCTACTTCGGCTACATTTATAGCTCGATATAATTTACGCTTTTGAACAAATCTATTTCTTAACTTTTCTACTTTGCTTAAATGTTTAGGATAGGTATATATGCGTTTACGCGCTTCAGCGTAATCTATTTGTCTCTGATGAAGAGATTTTAGTGGTCTTAATTTTGGAATTGGGGTAATTTTTGAGTCAGTATTAATAGTGTTTT
Organism: Baccha elongata; assembly: GCA_951217065.1. Lineage (NCBI taxonomy): Eukaryota > Metazoa > Arthropoda > Insecta > Diptera > Syrphidae > Baccha > Baccha elongata. The sequence goes on along the minus strand of CATNUY010000181.1, from coordinate 945,841 downwards.
GGGTTTCTGGGTTCTTAAGAATAGAAATATTTTTATCGGTTGTAGGTAAAGATTCTAATTGGGACTTCCCGAGTTGCCCATCATGGTCAGCTCCCTCTCGGTCGAACGCTGACTCAGTGTTAAGTTTCCCTTACACTTCGAACAATTCGGTGACAGTATATCCGGTTGTCCACAGCGGTAGCAGAATATCTTGTGTTGAGGTTCCGTACAATCAAGGAAAATGTGACCCGTTTTTCGGCAATTCCAACATATAGCTTTATCGAAGTTAATTTTGGCATCTTTGACTCGATTTCTTTGAAAAGCCTCTACAGCTAAAGACATGTCCTCCAGTTCGGGTTCCGTTTGGATTTCGATCTCATTTACCTGCTTTCTTACTTGGTTGTTATAGATAGGTGGCATCCTGGGTCGCATTGGCTCGTGTTGGGAGAGATATCTTTCCATTTCTCTGCACGTGTACACTAAATCCGCTAGTCTCGTCGTTCTAAAAGTAAGCAAAAGTTCACCCATCCGGCGTCGAACATTTTGCTTAATTATTTCGGCTAGTTCTTCGTTGGGCCGTGGATTCTTCATCTTTGAATTCAATTTCAACAGGGCGTCATAAAAAGTGTCAAAACTTTCTCCAGGATTTGTTTCCTCTCCGCCATCTGCCTTGAAATCTCAGAATCAGTTTCCAGGCTGCCGTAGTGATCTAAGAGGGCTAGCTTTAGTGCAATCCACGATGTTTGTGGATTATTTTTCAAATAGATCCAATACCAGGCCTCTGCTGGTCCGCTTACAAAGTGATGAAAATTCGAAACAATCTCATCCCAAGTTGCGCCATAACTATCCTTCACCTTGTCCAGTCTAAACAAAAATTCATCCACTGTCATATTCTTGGAATTAAAAGAAATTCCCCATTTCTGATAGTGAGGTGACCGGTATATCGATGCAGCAGGTGATACCATAGGAATTCTCGCGTCTCTGTTAGCTGATGTGTTGCTGAACTGAATTCTGTTGAGCTGTTCATAAAAATCGGGATCTACGTTCCGGTTGGCTTCTCTTCGCGTTGTTGAAGCGACTCGGTCTGGCCAAACTCTTGGGAATTCCGGTACATTTCTTCCTAAATTTGCGGTTGGCTCTCTTAAGTTTGAAGGATTTGGTCGGTTTGGCGTCGGTTGGTCACCGAGTGGAACTGAAGGTGTGGTGGTTTGTCTCTGAAGGTTAATTTGCGATAAAGCATTACGCATATTATATATATTCCTGTAGAGCCTTTCGATCTTCAGCTCGGTTGAGCCCAACTGCTGCCAAAGCGACTTCCTTGATATAAGATTCGTAATCTTCTTCTTGCCTTAAAGGTGTTCTCCCCGCATATGATTGTCTTTCTGGAGTCCTAAACGTTTCATCGGCTAATATTCGTACTTGGTCATTTCCATGCCGGTCTATATGAGATGGACCTGCTTCTTCCATTCTGCTCTCATCCACAGCTTCGCCCGGCTCAATCGTCATATTGTGCTCAAGATCCTGTGCTTTGCGAAACCTGGTGTTATGCGGTTCTGGTGTTGCCGCTCGATGTCCTTTCGGAGATTCCGGGTCCGATTGTCGCCTATTCTTCTTTCCGTTTGCGGACAGATTGTTCTTTCTCCCCATTGGGATTGGATTTAATGGACAAAAGTTCAATACGAATAATAAAAAAAATGAAAATAAAAAAGACGTTTGCTTTAAGATATAAACTAAGAAAAAAGATCCCTAACAATACTTAACTTACTTGCTACCTACGATACCTTACTATCTACCTACTATAACTTATTACCTAATCTTAACCTAAGTTTCTCTTGTGGGTAAACCCCTAAATAATCCAAAAATTCAACTCCAAAAAAAACTTGATTATATCTAAAAATAACTTGACCAATTGTCAAAAAAAAATAAACTTTATTATACCCAAATACTAATTAATTGAAATTTCAAAAAAACTTATTTGAATTTTTCAAAAAAAAATATATATGCTAAACTAAATTTTCTCAAAAAAAAAAATTATTACTAAGAAAAAATGCTCAAACTAATATCTACAACAAACTACTAAATAAGGTGCTACCAGCAAATCTATAAACCATATTTGTGCTACCAGCATACTAAATGACTAAATGTTGTGCTACCAGCAAATCTATAAAAGATACTTAATATTGTGCTACCAGCATACTAAATGACTAAATGTTGTGCTACCAGCAAATCTATAAACTAAATAAGAAAAAACTTGATAAATTGTCATCAAATATAATGAAATTTAATTAAAAAAAAAAATAACTATGAACTTGAAATTTGTTTTTCTAAATCAGAAAAAAACTTAATTAATATATATATAACTTATACTTCATAAAAGATTCGGAGTCATGAATGAAGTTTTTACCTCCCAACGAATTCTCCGACAACAACAACAACAAACAAAATTTTGGGGCAGACACATGGACTTCCCTTATCTTCTAAACGTTAGCTATCTCTTCTTACTATCCCTTTCTCTTCGTCTCATCCATCTATCGCTACAGACCTACTGAAAAATAATTCCCTTAGCGGACAACAGACTGGAAAAACTTGTAGAAATGAATTGACTGAAAAGTTTCCAACGTACTTTATCTGATCTTAATGATATTATAGCTGTTAATATTTGTATTGATTTTCTTTTCTTGTATATTTACTATTTGGCTTTCGCAGCAGACGTAAATAGGACACACGTCGACCATTCACCGGTCGGAAGAACAAAGGGTAAATAAAAAAAAAGACTTCATGAAAGTTAGAAGTAATTCGTGTCAGAAGCTACAGCGGTTGGATAAAATTTACATCCAACCCGGACATCTAATTCTTGAAAAATCTCCTACTGTTTATGATCAATTTCCAGAGAGTGAAGGAGTAATTGATCAGGTTATCGCTACAGACGTGATCAGGACCTAGATCCACCAATCACCGGCCGACACTTAAGTCGCCTACCCCCTCTATAGTAAGTCTCTACGAAAAATTATCTAGACAAAAAAAACTAAATTGAAATTATTAAAAAAAAATTTTTTTAAAACCTTTGAAAATTTTCTATATCATTCAAAAAAAATTCCTGGGATTTTTGAAATACAAACTCCCTCCGGCCCCACACGTTCGGGCGCCATTTATGTAACGAAAAAAACTTACACCAACACAGCGCCCATGGGACGGACCGAAACTTCCAAACCAGACACAAAAAAAAACTATGTTTTGAAAATTTCGTCTTCGCGAAAATTTCCGCACCTGCGAAAATTCGCAGCCCCACGTTGGGCGCCATTTATGTAACGAAAAAGGGGAGTTAGAAGCCTTACACTATACCAACACAACGTATATAAGATCTAAAGCTACAAACCAGGCACGCAAGAAAACTATGGTCTGCACATTCAAACTGCGTGAGATTGTCGATGGAAATCTGTTGGTTCGCTTTAGATGTCGTTTAAACCATGAAACTTAGAATCCCCGGAGACTTACGAGAACGGAGTCAATTACGCACTAACTTAAGAAGAAAACCACTCAAGTAACGTTCTTATAAGCTACGGTATCCACTGAATCGTCGTTGTCCACGTATCGTATTAGTTGATCCTCCATGATATAGGTTTTGTTTCTCAAGAATCTGATTAGTTGGAAGAGGTCACTAATGTGCTTGTAGTGTCTTACATAAAAAAAAGAGAAAGATCTTTCAAAGAATCAAGTGGGGGACAGTTTCTATCCCCTACCTAAACGAGCATTGGATCGTTCAGAGAGGGGTAGATTCGTTCCCCAGTCAACTCTCCAAAATACTTCTTTGTATGTGTAGCTGTTGAACATACAGGTGATTGAACCCTTGTAAATTGAAAAAAGGAAAACCTCAATTGGTTTGCTCTGTTATAGTTAACGAGCAAATAAGGTCGCTCGCTAATGGCCTCCTTGTTCTAGCAAGTTGGATTCAAAACTGAAATGTCTTAGGAAGGTAGTCAATCCCCCTGACCTTAATAGAGATTAAAGTTAATAATTGAATCCCCTCGCCTAAACAGGATAGTTAACGACCACACACAAAAAAAACTTAGCTTCTTATCCATTACCTACCGCTTCTCCACAGGACAAACACTCGAACAATACTTCTCTCGTTCGAATATTAGTCCCGGAGGAGTAGGGTACTACCGCTCGACTGCTGCATCAGGTTCCAAAAAATTTGCTTCAGCTGGCTCAGTCAACAAGGAAGTGAGTCTTTGCTGCAGGTGCGAGTAGTGGGTTTACATATTATTGAACCTGGAATCTAGATGTTGGACGACTCAAGAATTTAAAATGCTAAGCTGAAAAGCTAAGGGCCGGAGGGCCATCCCCGGAGAAAAAGTCTGAATGATATAGAAAAGATTAATAGAAGAATAAAGGAATCGCATAAATTCGGACTTGGTGATAATAGTCCGTTCGGATTGCTTAACCCTATAAACCCGACCTAATGTTTCTTGTCATCCGATGAATTTTTCAGGAACCCTAATTAATGCAGGGGAAATTGGTGTAGTTATTTCCCCCTTTGACGCCTAACTTCCCGTCCGGAAGTCGCGAAAGGACCTTTGATTCCTTGCAACCCCCTCCCAATGACGTACCTGCTGGCGTGAATTTCGTGCAGACACATCCCTCTAACGAAGATCCAGTGCCTACCCCCTAATCCGTCTCCATATAATAAGCCGATCCTCTTTCAGATCAAATTATTGTTGTTGTTGCTGTTGCTTGATGTTCTGTTCTTCATTGTTGCCGCTAGAGTTAAATAGGATCAACTCCTGGTTCCGGCTCAATAACCATAGACATGACTCCTCGTCTATCTAGTTTTAAACTACCATGATGAGTTTAAATATGTAATCAAAAGTGAAAATAGAAAATAAACTTCCCAAAATATATAGCTTTTTCGGCTATATACTGCTCATAAACCCAGTTAATAATCAAAAGATGGAAAAGTTTCCTTATATGAACTAAATTTTTATTAATATTATCTTAACACTAACAATATGATCTTACTTATATCTTAATGCAAAACATCAAACTGTCATATAGACAAGTATTAATAAAAGTAAAAAAAAAGACTTTAAATCGAAAATTAATTTATGTTATCGCTTAGCAAATCTTAGCGAATGAATTAAACTTTTGAACGAATGTTCTCAATACAATGTAAATTTAAAAAATAAAAATAATAAAGAAAATCTTGAAGAGATTGTGAGTGAATTGAAGTTATGATCCGAAGATTTAAAAAAAATTTACAAAGTATACCAATTGTAATGAAACTATTAATTGTCAAAAAGTAGAAAAACTGCTATCCATGATGTTTTTGTCCAAGTGTGAGAAAAAGATTTCGAATATTTTTCAAAAAAAAACTGAAAAATGAAAATCGGACCTTATTCAGGTCCTGAATATTTCGAGGGTGTAAAAACACACTACCCTCTGTACGCGTGATCAAAAATATTTCGATAAATATTTTGGTTTAGTTCCAATGAACTGAAAATTTAATAATTATACTTTAATCCGATATCAAAAAAAATGAAATAAGTGAACTTTAATTCTTTGGAACTTGTACTTGGGTCTCTTAACTCCGTATAGACTATTGTCAATACCAGTCAAGGTAGATTTTCCGCTAGACCGAAAGTTCGAATGAATTTGTTCTAGACTAACCGGTGTTAAGTTAATTTAAACGGACTTAGCGCGAGCAAAAATAAATTAATAGTGAATAAATAAAATCGGACTGAATTGATGAAAGAGATTTCTCAGCACTGATAATGTGAGAAATTTTTGTCCTGTAACAGGAACACAAAGAAGAGCATAAAATATTTCTAAAAGATACCAAATATCCCATCCCAAAACCCAAATCGTAAAAGAAAAGTTTGGTTCGACACCCACCAAAATCTTGGTAGTTCGATTTTTATAGTTGAATAGATAAATGGTTAAAAATCACAAAATATATTTATAAAAGTTGTAAATGAAATAATATAAATACTAATATTGACAATATAGTTCTAAATCATATTCATACGGTAAAAAAAAAGTATGTATAAACATATGGTTGTATAAAAAGGGTAGGTAAGGAAATGAAAAGGTGCACCCCGTCGATCGCCTACCTATCAAGTCAAGAAAAAAAAAATTTATTATTGACGAAGATGGTTATTGCTAAAAAAGTTTTCTTTTATTATAGGATTCGTTGATGTTGTACCTAGATCTCAAAAAAAATAAAATTATAGATGGACAACAATACTTAGCAATCATGACGACATGATGCATTAAGTTTATCGAAGCCAGAGCTATATACGTTGTATTCTATATTTCGTTTAATTGTTACTATCATAAGTAACGTTCGAGAATTTAGCTTCTCTTTTTGTAAACAGTACCACTGTACCGTCACTTTCGAATCAATATGTATATATATATTTTTTTTTGATTCGTATTCGATTGTAAATAACGTAGGAACAAAAATAAAAACTGATCTGGATCTGCGGTATTTCTGTACAACCAGAAAATGTAAATATTAAATCTCTTTATGTTATCTTAGAGACGTTTGATTCTTTATAGTTTTATCTGTTTTGCTTTTAATTTTTATATAGGTACTATGACCAAAGATACTCAATAAAATGATAAGAAACTAGTCGTACATGAAGTGTACACTGTTTCAACAAACACAAAAAGGTTATATTTTTACACAAATGATAAGGTGATTGAATGATAATTGTATTTAATTTCAAAAAGACATAATTTGCGGATTTATTTTATATTCTGTTTTTTTTTTGTAAAACTACTTCAAGAAGAGTGAATATAGGTTTAAATATGGTAATGCAAGATTTTATAGAAAAAATATAGTTAGATAAAAAAATTTTCTTTAGATATTAAAAGTTAAACGCAAAATTCCATACTTAGGAACATATAATTTCACTCGAATTTAATTTCAGCTTCTTAGGTGATGATTTCTCGTAGCAGCAGATGAATCGAAGATCTTCATATATTCTAATATGTCCTTGGTGGCTTAATCAAATGTCCAAAAAAAAATCGTCACTAGCCGCATAATGACTCTTTTTTTTTTTTGATTATGTTTGACGGATCCTACACACATATGTTATTATAGATGATCACTTTTTGAAGATTTTAGATGTTGCTTCGGAGATTCAAACTAGTCCACTAGATTAGATTCGTCCAATCGAACGACTCCATGTGCACAAAGTAGTGTACTACCTCCGTAACACATTCCAACAGAAGATATAGCGTGTTCGTTTGAAAACATGTGATACGATGATACGTATGTAATTGATTATTACGTAAGTGATTCATATGTGGTATAAATATAAAAAAAAACCAGGCGGCTATCACTCCGGAGTGGATGGGACTTTTTGTCTCGGACTTGCTGACGGGGAGTGGACTTCTTCTTGTCGTGTGTGTGTCACACCTCCGCCACAAGCCGTATAAGAGTCCTGAACCACTTTGATGCGTCGACTGCAGCCTGTATAAACAAAATTTTGTTAGTATGATATATTGGATAGAGTAAAGGTAAAATTTAATGTATATTTGTTCAAAAAAAATCATATTCTCTCACCAGATTACTAACACTCAAAGATAATACCTACTAAATAAGATGTTTTAAAGTAGTTTTGTGACACGACCTCGTGTCTTTCTTAGCATGCTACTTGCAAAACTTTTTTTTTGCGCCTTTTTTCTCGGCACGTGCAGTTAGTAATTTTTTAACAAACTCCCAAGAAAAACTATTCTGAACAATCGCATTTTGATTTACCTGGTTTTTGTTTCGATATCTTAATCAACTTCTCGCAGATTTTAGGTGTTGTTACTAGCAATAAATCTCTGCCTACTCCCACTCGATTCTTTAGCTTGTCTCGTTGCGTCTTCCAATTGGTTTTTTCGTCCAGCGTATTTTGGACAATTTTGGAATGAGACTGACGCGGCGTAAGAGATTACTGATCGTTCACACACAATGGGATTACAGCTCCAAATTGGACTGTGTCCCTGCCCGCATGACAGTGTGTATAAAAAAAAAATTTCATATAATAAAAAAATTCACTTGTGGATAAAAAAGATGTTAACGACACAGAAATATGTTTTTTTCACAGAAATTATGAGGATTTTTGGAGATTGCGGATTTAATCCACGTAAAAACGATAAGTTATATAAGAGTTGTAGAAAACTCAAACTTTGTTTACCTTTTTCCAGCTGTTCCTCCACTTTATCTTTCGTAGAAATCCTTTAGGCTTTTCTGATCTTTTTTTATTATCGCAATCACTGGTTTTTTTTTCTTTGAAAACTTTAAGTATTTTTCTTGGCTTTTTAATTACCTTATTCCGAACTTTATAAGTTATTCGTACCGCAGTTTAAATTGAAAAGAAATTTTATAATTTTCTTCGCGACATTGAACCGATTTTACTATTGGATTTTTTCTGTTTCTTAGCATACCCTTTCTCTATCGTTAAGGGTTAATATCATCGTAGATTAGTAGCTCCTCCTTCCGTCTGATCTGTTAAGTAGGTAATCTTATTACTCTTTGTGATCTGTTTACACGTAGTGTATAATGACGTCGTGAACTAACTACTTTCCACTTCCTAACTATTTCCAATGACAAATAACTAACTATTCAGGTAAGTATGAGTTCTAAACAATTTTCCTGAGGTAAGTATCACAATTTTTCTAAATGGTTTTTTCTTAGATTTTGCCGGTCGAATCGGGGTAAGTATTACCAACTTTGATTTAAGATAAAAGTCCAGCTGTCAAAAGGTGAGTATTCTGACTTAACTCAAAGATAAAAAGGTAGGTAAATTGCCTCAATAAACTTTTCAAACGAACCTAGGACGTACTTTTAATTTTTCCACTGAAGGATTTTGCCGATTTATGAATAAATAATAACTCTCGATTATATGGTACTGAGCTTAATGTCAAAAACAAAACCTTACTTTTTGTTACACTGTCGCCTGGCTGACTGACAGAAGTTTTTTTTACTCACGATTGTACTAATTATTTTCGGTTTTCTGTTTTATTTGTCTGACCTTTTCAGATTTCTAACTATCCTCAGATCGCTTGCAATTATGTCTATGATTCGTCTAACTCTGAATTACTGGTAAAAAAAATATATTTTCTGAGAGATTATGAAATTTTTGACATATACATAAATTTTACCACGTCCTATGGGGACGTCTCGATTTCCGTCTCATACGCCTAGTACATTTTTTCTCCACCAGTCCTCGCTGCATCTGTCCGCCATTTCGCTGACTTTAGTCGACTCTCATGTCGTCTCCATCCACTCCTATGATGCCGCTCGTTTCTAAATCGAATTGCCTCCTTTTGCCTACAATACTTGACATCGCTGTGAAAGTTATTGAAAAATCTTTTTCGTATAAGGAGCGTACTCCGTTTCATGTGTACATTGATATACCGATAGAGGTAATAATGTCAATTGATCGGTGGTGAACCTTTGCACTAACTCCGATGACACTTGGTTGTATTGAATTATTTCCTTGTTCAGGCCTCAATGAGTGAAATATAATAGTGGACAAGAATATTTTGATCGCCAAAAATTTTTGAAATTGGTTGGATTTTAAGAAACTATAATGTGTTGAAACTGGAAAAATTGTATCGTTCTCTGTCACGGTGACTGAGATGACTTTTCCTACAAGCATAGAAAAGTCAAATCAATAAAAAAATGACATTTGTGTTATAGAGTTTTTATAAGTACATAGATAGAACCAGTGGACAGCACTGGATCTATCGTGCTTCTTGTGTATTTTGATTGCTCTGTAAACTTAAATCTTTTTTTTGTTTATAATATTGCATATTAAACTATTTTTTTGACATATTTCACTTCTTTAAGTGATATATAATATATTTTAAATATTTTTGTTCATTAATTTAATAGTTTTGTTTCATTTATTTAATTAAATAAACTCAGTGCACGTCGCTTGTATAAACATTTTAATTGTGTAATCTACGAGTGATAAAAAAAAGCTTTTTAATTAGTTATGTGTGTTAGTGTCTTTGTTTAACAAACCTTAATTTTCGCATTACTTTGAGCTTTTATGATATTTTCTCAGAAACTGTATAGTTTAAATCGATATACCTAGTATAAAGTATCAGGTGGTACAATTGGTTGCTACTCGGCATCAGTCGATCTTCAGCTGTGAAAGTGTACAGACGCGTTGACGACTTTCTCAGTATACAAAAATAGTTTCCAAGTGTGTTCAATTGAATTAAATTTTCATTAATAGTTTAAGTGCACTCACTGCACAATTTAGTGGCAATTTGCCAAGTAAAATTAAAAGGCAAGTTAGCCTAGTGGGTAGCGTGGCCGACGACAGACTGGAAGGGCGTGGGTTCGAGCCCCACCCTGGTCAGGGCTTTTTTTTAAATAAGTTCTGGGAAAAGGTCAACAAAAACCGAGAGGGGAAGGAACAACAGCAAATGATAAAGTCAACGGGGACATCGGAAGATGCTCCCCCAACAACAAGTGAAGCAGCCAAAACATCAGGTGATGCAGCAGCAGCAGTTAAAGTAGCGGTGCCTTCCATTGAAGCCCAGCCAACAACGACAGCGTCATCGGTACGTGCCGAAGCTAATACAAGTAGCATAGCGACTGCAACAACAAGCTTTGCAAAAGGCACGATATCAACACCAGCCGGTGCCATAGCCAATTCAAAGGGAAAGAGAAGGCGTATCATCAGATACAAGCCACAACTCATAAATCGTGCCGATAGGAGCACCAGAGCCAAGTTAGCTAAGGCCTCCGCTCAAGCAAAAATGCAGAGGCATTTAGAAAGCTCCTCCTATGAGGATGACGACACAAAAAACAGTGAACATGATCATGAGGGCGATGACGAGGCAGATGCTGACGACGAAATCGCCAAAGAAGCAAACGACGATGCGACCGTTAAGAAGACATGTGAGCATGACGTCACTGAGGTAGATGCCGAAGACATCGCATACATGTCCGTAGAAGGGGAGGGACTCGCCACGTGAGTGGCGAGTTGGTGGACCTTTCACCTCCAGAAGAGTCAGAAGATGAGCAGGAAAAAATCGCATCACTGACAGAGCAAATTTCTTCCCTCATGGAAATGGTCAAAGCGCTCAAAGTTAAGCAAGAAGCGCGTAGGGAAAAGAGCGCCTAGTTGCTCTTGAAAGAAATCGACAAAAAACGCTCCAAGAGCAACAAAAAGCAGCACAAATGCAACAGCCTCCTAAGCAACAACAACCTCTCCCGGAAAAGCAGCACAAAAAGAAGCAGCCGACACAGAAACTGCAGACCCAGCAACAGCATCAGCAACCGCAAGCACAGAAAAAACAACAACAGCAACAACAAAAAAAAACAAATACAACAACAAATACAACAACCACTTCAACAACGACAACAACAAAAGACACAGAAGCAACAACAGCAGCAAAAACTACAACAACAGCGACAACCGCAGCAATCACAACAGCAGCAGACACAACAGCAGCAGTCACAACAGAAGCAGCAACAGCAACAGCCACAAGCAAAGAAAGGTAAGGTGCCACCAATTAATACCTTCAAAATAGAATTGAAAGACACAATAGAATTATGTAAGTCGGCCATAGGCAACAATTTTATTATTAAAAGGTTGAACGCAGACCGACACGCCATTCATTGCTCTTCGGTCGAGCATTATAAAAAAAATAAAAGATCTCCTGTCTCAAACGAAGACAGAATACTACAGTTTCACCCCGAAGGAAGACAAGCTACAAACAGTCCTCCTGAAGGGTATCGAATCCTCTACGGATCCGAAGGAACTCTTAACTGAGCTCCGTCAAGTGGCGAGCGATGATCTCGATTTTATCGGGGTCAGACCGTTTTCCACAATTAAGGCCAGACAAATATTGCCGGCGCACTACTTATCCCAAAAACGAGCCTAGTAAAAGCAAAAAGGCCTTTAAAAGTATTTATAACTAAGAGCTTCTGTGTTTTTTCTGTTACAGAAAGTTGTTGATAAGCACCCTTTAAGTCAATTATTGAAAAATGAGAACAGCCCGACAACCCAACAAAAATGTCCTCAATACGAGGCAAGGGATAATATTGTGTTTCTATACTCTTATTCAATGTGACTTTGCAGTCAACACAGATTCTTATGTTACCGTCCTTTTTTGGAACTATTACAATGGGACTGGCCCACTCACTATACTCAACGGGAACTAAAATTCGTTCCTTTACTAGCCTATTCAACTCAATCTCTACTTTTTCGCGCAACTTATACGGCACCTGATAAGCACCATGAAAAATTGGTGTTTGGTCACTTTTTAATACTATTTCTGCCTCATACCCCACAATCGGATGGACTAGTTCTGGTTCCGTTATTTTCGGAAAACTAGACTTAATTTTACTTAAAAATTGTGCTTGATTACTTACAGTACAAATATTTGACTCACGAAACTGTTGTCTCCAACTCGGATACAGTTTATCGATCCATGTTCGTCCCATCAGATTTTTTTGCGGCGCATCTCCAACAACAACAACAATGGGCAACTTCCATTCCTGACCTCCGAAACTCACTTCAACCTCCAAACTACCAAGCTCACGTAATCTAGAACCTGTGACTGAACAAAGATTAAGAATTGACTTTTTTATATAATTTATAATTTTGAAACTTATCTAAATATTCTTTTTCACTAATGATAGACGTTGTGGCTCCCGTATCAATCTCCATCGCAAGCAGCTGCGTACCAGCTCTAACTGTGACCTCTTCAGCTTTATTGAAAATGCATACGCTATTAACGCTTTTCGCATTCCCTCTAATACGACACTTGCTAGCTATGTGTCCCTTCTTGTTACACGCAAAACACTGCCATTCTTTTGCTGGACACTGGAACTTTTTATGCTCATTGCAGCGAAAACAACTCTGCTTGCTTTTATTACTCGAGATACGATGATCTCTTCTGAAACTTTCTTTCTGATATGAATTTGTACTCGTTACCGCTGCACGTGGTGTTCTTTCCTGACTTTTATTTGCAAACTTAGAATAGCTTTTTTTCGGATTATATACCGCATTTTGTGACATTGGTTGAATGGCACTTGATGCTTTATGAGAAGCCTCCACATTCAAAGCTTGTTGACATACTTTTTCGAAGGTTAATGAGTCATCGCGCAGCAGCATTTCCTGAATCTTATCACTTTTAACTCCGACAATAAACCGGTCTACCAGAGCTTCATCCAGAATGAGAGATTTATACTTTGCTAATTTGTCGTCTTTACTATCTTCTAGGAAATCTCCGAATCGACACGTTTGGGCTGCAGATTTGAGGCGAACAATGAATTCACTCAACGATTCACCGTCTTCTTGGTAGATCTTATTAAATTTATAGCGCTCTGCCCTTTTGTTCTCTTTTGGAGCAAAATGATCTCGCAATAATTTTAATAGTTCTTCAAACGATTTTTCACTTGCCATTTTAGGAATTGTTAATGACATTAGGATTTCGTAAATTTTTGCTCCAACTATGGTGATGAACAATGGCGTTTTTGCCTCTTCTTGGATGTCATTTACAATGAAAAATTGTTTTATACGATCTTCATATGCTTTAAAATTACTGCCAGGAACAAAGGGTTCGATATTACCCACAAGCCGCGACATTTTTTTCTTTTCTTTTTACTTTAATTTAATTACAATTGAAATGATTTGCACACGTGTTTCAATAATCCTCGTCGCCAATATTAAAATGCTTCCGTTACTCAAAGAAAAAGACTGATTTGATACTTCATTTTTTTATTAGGTGCGTCCAGCTCCATGGTCAAGATAAGAGAGAGATAATATTCTTAAGCCTAAAGGAAATGATGTACAATTCATGATTATTTAAGTTTGTCATTGTTGGTAACAAAGTAGAGGGTGATGCTAAACATTAAATAAGAATTAGTGTTCAAAGGTGTAGCACATTTCAAAATCATTATGTTTAATATATAACAGTCACATTGCAGCCGTATGCCGCCAAAGTAAAGTGCAGAAATATAATAATACAACTAACTCAAATACAAGCAATGGAACTATTGCAACTACTAGCAATTCAGATGGAAACTCAATTAATTTTCTGCAGGACGATCCAATAAATAAAATCAGCGAGAGGGTTCCACCAATTATGGTAGATGTTCGCATCAACGATAAGCCGCTTAAGATGGAGCTGGACACAGCTGGAGCAAGTTCAATGATTCATTTAGTGAAACTGCAGGTACCATGCTGGGACCACCAGTTGATGTTCACTTCAAGACCGACATGCAGCCAGTTTTTGCAAGAGCCCGAACTATTCCATATTCGCTTCTCAATTCATACTCTTCAGAAATAGATAAAAAACTTCAATCCGGATTCTACAAGAAAGTCACTCATTCCCGATGGGCATCGCCAACTCATGTTGTAGTCAAGCAAAATAAAATACGTATCACTGGTGCTTACAAATCAACACTCAACCCACAGCTGATAGTCGATAAACATCCAATATCCAAAGCAGAAGATATTTTCAACAAAGTTCGTGGAGCAAAAGTTTTTGTCGATTAGATGTAACAGATGCATTTATGAGTTTGCCGTGCAGTGAAGAATTTTCTGAAGCGATGACATTAAATACACCTACGCATGGACTCATTCAACCAACAAGGGCACAGTATGGTGTTTCAAGTATACCAGCTGTATGGCATCGTAGGACAGAAGAAATAACACATGGTCTTAAAAATACAATCAACTTCTTCGATGATTTCCTGGTTTTTGATGATACTGTTGACGAGCTCCTGGTAGCTTTGGAAGCTACATTCGTGAGATTGCATCAATTCGGACTAAAACTTCGACGTTCAAAATGTGCTTTCCTTATGGAATCTGTCGATTTCTTAGGACATCGTATCGATGGTGCGGATTCACGAACTGGACAAGCATGTATCCGCAATACGAGACGCCCCTCAGACTACAACAGCAGCAGAACTTCAGACTTTTTTAGGTAAGATTACTTATTACCATTCATTTATACCAAATTTGTCAACGATTTCCGCATCACTTCGCGAAATGATTAAGCAACCTAAATTCTACTGGTCTTCAGAAGGAAAAAAAGCATTAGAGTTTTTAAAAGAAGAACTTGTTTCTGATAATGTTCTGATTTCGTATCATCCTAACTTGCCTCTTTTAGTTGCTGTTGACGCTAGTCCTGTTGGTTTGGGTGCAGTGCTATCCCACCGAATGCCGGATGGTGGTGAGCGCCCAATTGCATACGCTAGCAAATCATTGAATACAACCGAACGTGCCTACCCACAAATAGACAGAGAGGCCCTAGCTATTGTGTGGGGGGTTACAAAGTTTTTCCAATACCTTTACGGAAGGAAATTTACAATTATCACAGATAATAAACCTGTTTCGCATATTTTTGCGCCAAATGCATTGCTTTCCAAATTTACTTTGTCCAGATGTTCTAACTATGCTAGCTATCTTACAATCTTCAACTATGAAATTCAACTAAAGACATCAAATGCAAATGCGAATGCCGACTACCTATCCCGTGCCATCTCCATCCAAGATTCTAATACTGTGGAAGCTGTCAATCTCATTTCTTCGTCAGACAATGATGATTTCGATCAGTTCGTTCTACAGCAAATACGTCAGATACCAGTCACCGCCGATGACATAGCTTCCGAGACAAGGAAGGATGCCGAACTATCTCCAATGCTTTCTGCTATTCAGGATTTGAGAAGTCTATCATCACTTGGTTACACTGGCAACCAGTTAAACTACACTCAATCTTGTGGATGTCTTCTACTTGGACACAGGGTAGTCATTCCTAAGAAATTCCGTTTTACACTTCTTGAAGAGCTTCATACTGCCCATATCGGAATCACAAAAATGAAAGGTATTGCTTTCATTTTTGAAGGCCAGTATAGATCCCTAATATACTGGCCTTCTATAGATCAAGATATAGAGAAAGTAGCAAAATTATGTTCAGAATGCCTTAAACACGCCAATTTACCACCGAAATACAACACTCACCATTGGGAGTACCCATCCACTTCTTGGGAGAGAGTTCATATCGATTATGCTGGCCCAATTCAGGGTAAATACTTGCTTATCATAGTCGACTCTTATTCCAAATGGACTCAAGTCAAAATAACTTCATCTACTACTTCCGAAGCCACATGCAAAATTCTAGAAGAAGTCTTTTCAACGTTTGGGGTTCCTACTACCATAGTTTCAGACAATGGTCCACAGTTTTGTTCGAAGACGTTTCAACAGTTTTTGAAAGTACAAGGCGTACGATTCCACAAGCGAACAGCACCATATCATCCTTCGACCAACGGCCAAGCTGAGCGATATGTGCAAACTGTTAAGAGAACTCTTCTACTATCTGGAGCAAGTTCAACTAACCTCCAACATTGCACCAACAAATTTCTAATTCAATTCCATAAAGCACCTCATCAGACGACTGGTCAACCTCCATCATTACTCTTTTTGGGTCGAATAATAAGAACACGTTTAGACTGTTTAAGACCGGAACTAAAACTTAAAGTCTTAGCAAAGCAGCAACCTGAAAATCTTCAACAACCAAGAATATTCGAACCAAATCAACATGTGATGTTCCGTTCATACAGTTCTTCAAATTCTCCTTGGTTACCGGGTAAGATAGTTACTAAACTTGGAAGCCTGCACTATGAAGTTGAACATAAGGGAGTTCGACATAAAAGACACATCGACCAGCTCAAAGCATATAGTTCAGCAATTACAAATTCAAATCCAGATGTTAATTCAGAAAGGCGAATTAGCCCAGATCCAGTTCCAGTGCCATCTATTCCACCTACAGTCACAACTAGTCAACAGCCAAGACAAGTACCAGACATCCAGCCGAGGTCCCCAACAGTCATACCTCGACGTACTGGAAGAATTCGAAGAGGCCCATTGAGATACTCACCTTAGACACTAAACGAGCGGGGAGATTGTTACATATCACCCTCTGTAAACATACATTTTGACGTTTGGTTTACTACACTGAACGCGCCTATTAACGTTGATTGTCATTTCTTTTTAATTATTCAATTTTCATCTCTTGTTCATATCATATCTTAAGATACTAATCATTAATTTTCTTCGGAATCAATTATGTTATTTAATAAAAAATAAGTTTAAAATAATATTGTGCTCTAATTCTTTCGAGATATAATACTATCCAAATCGATTCCAATATTTTGCAATCGTTCTTTGGGCGACTCAAAAGGGGCTACTATGTTGTAGAGATCTTCGTTTATAAGCGCCGAGAATAGATTCCGTTTTGCTTTGCTTGCTGGGGATGTGAAGTTTGAGTTTGTCTTCATACTGACATATTTTAAGAATTTCTTCCAAACCACTATTAAATCCTTCGTCTGAAATAATTTACGAATGTATTAATGAAATAAAAAATCGAATAATAACTTACCGTGCCTGGTGGATTTGTATTATTAAAATTTGTTTATTAAAATTACTACAACCACACTTAAATACACATTTTTAAATATTTAATGCTTCAATTTTTAATAAATAAAACTCGTCTTCGAATGTGTTTGAACGGCGTGGGTTCGAATCTCACGGTGTGCATGTGAAAAAGTTTTTCATAATAAAATTGGATTAAAGCTCAATACCACTAAAAGGAGACTGATGAAAGGAATTGGCAATGATTTTGAAACGAATAATAATATTCGTAAACGAGTAAATAAAATTCGTTTAAAAATTGGTGGTAGCGCCTTTAAGTTGTTGTTGTTGTTCAAACACATTCAATGAAAATTAACAGAATGGTCAGTAATAAAAACTGACATTCTAGTACGAATAGTACAATATAACAACAATAAAAACTCGTCTTCATCTAAAGACAGAAAACTAAACAAACAACCCCATTTTTGAATATTGTGACATTTGTTAAACTGTTATAGTGGTATACTGTTATACAAAATTGGGGACTTTTCATAATATAACACATCTTCAAATTGCTTCATCTTTTTTTATATGCATCCGCTATCCAGGTATATATAGAGATCAGTGCCTTTAATATGTGTACTGTGGGGCTTTTTAGGTAACAACGATATATCTCTTTCTCGTTCGCAGAGGAGTGTCAAAATCAGCAGTACGCGGATAACAGCTGAACATATTTTTATTTATTTTTCATTTATTTTTTTTTTTGAAAAATTGATTGAAAATAAGATCGGAATTATTAATGTTGTGCGCGAAAATTGTTAATGGTGTATTATTTAACATTATAGTCACGTAAATCTCAAATTTCACAGGAAAAAAAGAGATTATTTACAAAATTCTTCTACAAGATTTTGAGTTTGACAGTTTGAAAAAAGAGCGATACATAATTTCAATCTGACATCCGCGTAATGTCGGATTGAAATATGTGACGGGTTGAAATATGTATCGCGCTTTTTTCAAACTGTCAAACTCAAAATCTTGTAAAAGTATTTATCTATATATCTCTTTTTTTCCTGTGAAATTTGAGATTTCCGTGACTTAATAATATACTATTCACAATTTTCGCGCACAACATTAAAATGTCCGCTCTTGTTTTCAATCAATTTGTTACCAATGATAAAAAAAAATTCAGTTGTCATCCGAGTCTGCTGATTTTGACACTGCTTTGCGAACGAGAAAGAGATATATCTTTGTTACCTAAAAAGCCCTATAGGGAATTTTACCATGTTGTCAAAAAATAAATGATAGCTCACACTACACGGATGACAGATTGAAATTATGTATCGCTCTTTTTTCAAACTGTCAAACTCAAAAATTTGTAAAAGTATTTTGTAAATAATCCCTTTTTTTAATGTGAAATTCGAGATTAACGTGACTTAAAAGTTTAATAATACACTATTCACAATTTTCGCGAATAACATTAGAATTTCCGCTCTTGTTTTCAATCAATTTGTCAATAATGATAAAAAAAATTCAGCTGTCATCCGCGTACTGCTGTTTTTGACACTGGCTCTGCGAACGAGAAAGAGTTGTTACCTAAAAAGCTCTATCCCAATGTTTTTTTTAAATCCTTTTCATTTCATTGCTTGCGTTCGTGTGCACGACTATTGTGGTTCGCATACTTTACTGTTGTTGTAATTCCATGTTAAAACACAACCATATAGCTACGGCGGGGAAATAAATCTGAAAGTATCCTAAAATTTTCAGAATACTCACGAAGCCAAGGGAGGATAGGGAGTTTTACCATCTTGTCAAAGCTCACACTATGGTGAAGACAGATTGAAATATGTATCGCGCTTTTTTCAAACTGTCAAACTCAAGATCTTGGAGAAAACAATTTGGAAATAATTTTTTAAATGCGGTATTCTTTTTTGTGTGAAATTTGTGATTTCCGTGGCTTAAAAATTTATTTTAATTAGCAAAACCAAAAATTTTCACAATTTTCGCGCACAAATCTTTAAAATTCCCGCTTTTGTTTTCAATCAATTTTTCAACAATGATAAAAAAAAAATCAGCTGTTCACCATACTGCTGTTTTTGACAATTCTGTGAGAACGAGAAAGGGATATATCGTTGTTACCTAAAAAGCCCTATTGGCAAACAGCTGACTACGAATATGTAGTGTCATTTGACACCTATCCGGTTTTGGTCGTTCGCAAACTCATACGATACAAGCATATCCAGATAGCTCTTTTGGTGTGCACAAGAACGTGCGCATTTTCTCTATTTAACAGCACGAACAAATCCCAAGAGAATTCTTTCATTCATGAACAAATCCCATACAAAAATCAAATCAAAATGAAAAACTAACGAGTTGCACGCAAGATAAAAGTATAACAAAAATTATTTTGTAAATAATTTTAAAAGTCGCTCTTTTTGTCCTGTGAAACTTGAGATCTTCGTGAAATAAAAGTTTAATAATACACTATTTATCAAGAATTTTCGCGCATTTTATCACCAATGATAAAAATAAATTATGCTTTTAGTAAACTCATAGTAAACTATTGTAATTAAAAGAACGTGCCCCTGTGATTTCAACAAAACATGTTTTTGACCAAAATCAAAACTCGGATACATTATATTTTATGATCTGGCCATATTTCGTGTATCAACATCAGCATTATGCTAGACAACAACATTTTAATCATTGTTGCTATTTTTTTAACAATTGTGTCAGGTAATTCAGCTACAAATAATGGGTAAATAATATATTGTAACAACATCCGCATACTTTTTCTTTCGAAAACAAAATATAAAATGGGAAAACAACTGACATATACAATGGAAAACAACTGACGTCGCTATGGTCACACAAAATCCAGTGAAAGCATTCGATGTTGATATCAAACTTACAGGATCATCGGTATCAGGAGCCTACGTGAATTTCACAGCAACTCTCTACAATGATGGAATGATTGCTGGAAACGACAACTATGCATTCAAGTGGAATGATAACGCCGATCCACAGCACTCAACAGTAAGTAAGCTTTGATTTTAACGATAATTTATGAAGGGCTTTTTTCACATTCTCCATGTAAGTTTTAATTAAGCTATTTAGAACTTTATTTGACAGAAAACAAGAGAAAAATAATTAATAAACCTCGAATTTAATTGCTAAGTAGCTAAACTGGAATCTATTCAGAGATTTTATTGTAAACATTACAATTTTTACTTAACTCTTAATTTTGTATATCTAAATTTATTTTGTTTATTTCATCGACTTTAGATAAGGAATTAATTGTTAAGATTATAAAATATATTAAACATTTTAATTAACTGATTAGAGGGTTATTCACCCTTATTACGATAGTCGTTTTACTTAAACGCCACTAAGACGACACGGCTCCTAAGAGTACTGTTGAGGTTTTAGTAAAATTTAAACGTCGGCATTATATCCTTACCATTATTTACATATTAGCTTTTAAAAACCAACAGAGGTCCGTTTTAGAGCCGTGTCGTTTTAATGGCGTTTTAGTAAAACGACTATCGCAATAAGTGTGATCTCCATAATTTGATCTGCTAGTTCGACTAGTATTGCAATTTGAAATGTATTCGAGACAGAACTGATGGAGACGAAAGAGATTCATTCAATGAAGATGAATGGGAGATTTATCAGTTGAGGTCGTTGAGAGTATGGAGGCAATCATGTCTTTTACCGTTGTCGTTTGTCGTAAAAAACGACACGACAACGAAAACGACAGCTGTCGTAAGCGACAAACGATAACTATTGTTGTTATATTGTACTATTTGTACTATAGAATGTCAGTTTTATTACTGACCATTCTGTCAATTTTTCATTGAATGTTTCAACAACAACTTAAAGGTGCTGCCACCAACTTTTAAACGAATTTAATTTACTCGTTTGTACGAATTTTATTATTCGTTTTTTCCATTCTTGGCTTGAAATATACCAATTTCAAGGAGTGCCAATTCCTATCATCAGTCCCCTTATTAGTGGTGTCGAGCTTTAATCCAATTTTATTATGAAAAACTTTTTCACATGCACATCATGATATTCGAACCACGCATTATTAGATTGCACAATGGACCCGGCAAATTATAGGGGAATTTCTTTCCTAAATGCAGCCTATAAAATACTTACAGTGATACTTTATAACCGACTGAGATTGTGGATAGATTCGCACAAGCTTACCAAGGAATTTCAAGCTAGGTTCAGACAAGGATATTCAACAATTGAAAATATATTTATCCTCCGTAGTATCACGGATTCATTTTTATCCCGAAACAAGAAGTTATATGTCTTTTTCGTCGATTTTAAAGCAGCGTTCCATACTGTAGACCGAAATGCATTGTTTTATAAGATGTATGGGATGGGAATGTCATTTAAATTCGGACGTGTTTTGCAGAACAAAGCAACTGTGTGGGATGGGGAAAACATTTCGCAGTGGTTTGAAACGAAAACTGGGGTAAGGCAAGGATGAAGTTAAGTCCGATCTTATTTTCACTTTTTATTGATGATATTACTGATTGGTTGCCAGGAGGAGTGGAATATGCTGGAATCCTCATCAAAGCTCTTTTGTTCGCTGATGACAGTGTTATTTGCATACTCATCAGAATCGCTGCAATTGGTGATCAACAAACTTAGTGAATATTGTAAATTATGGAAACTAGTTGTCAGTTTAGAAAAGTCTAGGGTCATGGTTTTCCGGAAAGGGGCTGGAAGAGCAAGTGGACGGGAGCGTTGGACATTTGACAATGAGAACATTGAATTGGTTAACGAATATAAATATTAAGGGGTCTACATCACGAAAAATAACAGTATGGAAAGACATCTGACGGAAAAATTACAAAAAGCGAAAACCACAATCAATGTTGCCTGCAGTAAAATCTTCAACAATAAGCATATTGCCCACATCAGCAAGTACAAAATATTTGAATCGGTAGCTGAGTCAACATTGTTATATGCAGCGCAGGTTTGGGGTAGTAAAAAATACGAAACCGCAAAGAAACTTCTCCGATTTTATATCAAAAGGATTTTCAGATTACCATCAAATGTCCCAAATTACATGGTGATGCTGGAAACCGGTATCTCTCCCTTGTTCATAAAGACCATGAAATTACAAGTCGACTACATTTGTAATGTTTTTGACATGTCAGATGAGCGTCTTCCAAAAAAAGCAGCAATGAAAGCTATGAGTAGTGGAGTCGGTTGGTTTAAGGAGTGGATAGAGCTAGCGGAAGGAGTTAATATAGTATTAGTACCTGATGAGTCTGGAAAGTGGAAGCTTTCTTTAAATCAGCTGATTTCTGCATTAGATAATAGCTGTAGATTGGGTTTTGTCGCTGAAGCAGAAGAATCCATATACAGAGTAGTTTACAGTAAGTTGAACTACAACCTCAACCAAAGAAATTACTTTCATGATGACGTCAATATTGACCAAATATCAATGATTTTTCGATTGCGAGGAGAAATACTGAACCTCAACTTCATTCCTCATCGTGAAGATCTACCCTTGCTATGCGAGTTATGCAATATGAAAGAGAGAGAGGACGTTTTTCATTTTGTTGGCAGATGTACTGCGAGAAATAAAAAGACAGATCTTTGGGAGTGATTTTCTATCAGAAGAGTTAGTAATACAAAATTTAAATGAAATTAAAATACCTGTAATATACCAATTTTTTAAAATAGTGCTGGGTTATAGAATTAGGATTATAAACGAACATTTTTAAACCTATTGGTAAACATTGTAACTGTTGTATAAAGTTGTCAATCAGGCAGACGGCACATAGCCATGCTTTAGAGATTTATAATTTATAGTTTTAATGTAAAATGTAAACAATATTAGTACTATGAAGAGAAATAAAAATCTTAATCTAATCTTATCTAATCTAATCATTATTAGATTTGCTCAGTCTTCGAAGTCGTATGCACTACGCATTCCACCGCTTATGACCACTTACGACACAGGTCGAGATGTTATGTTTGTTTGTTTTTTTAAACGCATTTGAAGCTTCAACATTTGTCTAAGCGCCTTTAAGTATGCTGTTTTGTTCCGCCTCTATTTTCTCCTAACCTTAATTTGATAGACTACAATTCGTAGCATATATTAAAGATGGAGAGGTTGGAGGATTGGTACGACCAGACTATTTAAGTTAATTATTGTTGTTATATTGTACTATTTGTACTATAGAATGTCAGTTTTATGACTGACCATTCTGTCAATTTTTTATTGAATGTTTGAACAACATAAACAACTTTTTGAATTAATAAGTGGGCTTCAGGTACCTGAAGCCCACTTATTAATTCAAAAAGTTGATAGACCAAAGGTCACATCACAACATAAACAACTTAAAGGTGCTTCAGGTACCTGAAGCCCACTTATTAATTCAAAAAGTTGATAGACCAAAGGTCACATCACAACATAAACAACTTAAAGGTGCTACCACCAATTTTTAAACGAATTTTATTCAATCAATTCTATAAAATAGAGCATTTGATAAATAAATTCAATTTTAAAGAGCATTTTGAAGAGAACTTTTATGTTTTTATTTTACGACCACCGAAGCGGGCGAGGGTACGCTAATTCGATGTAGCCGATTTCGTTAAAACCGATATTCGGTTAGTAGGTACAATTTGTATGAACCTTTGCCGGAGCTTTAAGAACAATATCCTATCATAAATTGGAATAGAGAGTAGTCCAGTCAATAGAGGTTTTCAAATTAAAATAAATCCAACAGTTTTGAAACTTGGCACACTTACTGAGGGGTGTTTGGAGATAACGATTGGAGCGCTTGCGGCAGTGAGGAGAAACGTAGTTATTTCGGTTTTTCGCTATTATCTTGGAAACTGTTACTCAAATCAAAAAAATATGGTCTACAAAAATAAAGCTTAACTAATTTCATAAAGAAAATATTATCTGTCACAAATTAATTACAAGTTGAAACCACTTTGAAAAATTTTCTTTTGGTGAGTAAAAATAGAAAAAAAAAGTTTACCGCGTATTTTTGCAAGCATAAAAAGTTATTAACAAATATTTTTTTATTAAGTTATTATATATTAAGTTATTAACAAATGTAAGTACGCCATGTTGTAGACTGTCAATTTGCAACAAAAAACAAACTTTTTACTTTAAACTTACCGTTAAGTAGTAATGGACGTTTTTCATGGTTAACACTTTTTTAATTGTTAAAAATTCAATATTTGTTCGGCTATTCAGTGCAGTTAAAATTCTGTAAAAATGTTCATGTATTTCCAGACTCCATAGAAAGATCATATCGAAGAATCAGATTTTTAGAACCTAAATTGTTTAAAATATGATTTTTAAATGATTAAAAAATGTATTGTTTGCCTTTTTTTGTTTCTTTTTTCGCGGAAGCATCTACCTAAACGTCCGTTCGTACAGAACAAACTATACTTTTTTTTAAAATATTAAGACAATTTTTTTTGTACGACTAGTTTTTTTTTCATATCAGCCCAAACTCAAAAATTATATTTTTTAAAACCATTTCGTAATTTGTTAATAACTTTTCATGCTTGCAAAAATACGCGGTACACTTTTTTTCCTTATTTTTACTCACCAAAAGAAAATTTTTAAAAATGGTTTCAACTTGTAATTATATTGTGGGTTAAAATCTAAGGTGACTCGACTTATCAGGAGTTAGGATAATTATGCAGTTTTTTTTTGGGTTTTCTCATTTATCTTAGAAACAGTAAAGCTTATGTAAAAATAATGGTATTTGTTTGGTTTCTTTTTTTTCGAGTTTCACGTTTATCTCGGAAAACGTTACTCGAATCAAAAACTAATCTTCTGCAAGCCAAACTAATTTTCTACAAAATCGATAAAATAATATGCGTTTGGTATAAATACAAATAAATAAATATGAGGTTAGCAGCACTGTTGTGAAAGTGATTGGTTCAATTTTAATATCGCAACAGGTGGAATAAGTAGTTTAATCTTTAAAACAGTCCCTTAAAGTCTGAGTCATATGACAGATCAAAAGAGAAATTAAACCAAACTTCGCCAGAAAAAAACTACACCTGAAAAAAATATCGTTTGAATATAGATACTCAAATTAATAAACAACATCGAATCATGTTAATCTCCGATGCTGATTTACAAAAGATTAAAATATTAGTCGTTCTTTCACTGAGCAGCGAATTGCCAAAAGCAATCGCCAACCTGTGCACCAAACACGATGTACAAACATTAAATGCTGATGATCGAATTTTTAAACAAACAAAATGAAGAACTGTGCCTAAAAGTTTAACGCTTCGAGGTCAGATGCATTATTTTAGAGAAGGAACTTGAACTTCAAAGCTGCGAAATTAAAGGGAAAAACATCATCATTACAATTCCAAATGAAAATGTTAATTCACAAGAGGAAATTGAAGATATCACACGTCTTCTACTGGGAGAATCTTAATAAATTTCGGATGTCATTAAATTAAGCGAAAACAATTCAGTTATAAAACTTAAAATTTACTCTAGCTCTAACAAGAATGCTTCGAATATTATTGTCATTAAATTAAGCGAAAACAACTCAGTTATAAAACTTAAAATTGACACTGGCTCTAACAAGAATGCTTCGAATATGCTGCGGAACTCTGCTAAACTCAAAGGCACAGTAGTTTTCCTTCAACGGGATCTTTCAAAGCAGTCAAAACACAAACGCAGAATCCTACTTGTCTACAGGAAGGTGATAAAGGCAAAACAATCAACTGAAGCGATTCAAATAAAAAACAATTCTCTAATAATTTCGAATAAATCATTCAATTTAAATAATAATAACACATTAAAATATGAAAATGAGGACGGTGAAAATAAACTGAGAGAAATGTTTGGCGAACAGTGTTAAATAACAGTAAAGTAACATGACGACAGTTCTCGCCCAGGAATGTATTTGTCTTCATATAGATAAGGTGTTCAAGTATCTTAAATTGTATACTGTGATAGTTTCATTTCATCGTTTTAATATTTTAATGTAACATTTATTATATCATTCGAAATTTCAGTAAATCATAAAATCATAAACATTATTAACTTTTAACTCATAGTTCTAGGACGCTCTCGCTCTTTCAAACTATCAAAACATTCCATTTTATAAGTGTTAAAAGCTTAAAACATATGCATTGCATATAGTAAAGAACATCAAAAGGATCCATGTAAATATTATATGTAAAATTTGTTTGTTATTATTGTTATGTTAGTTTTTAAGTTATTTGCAGTTTGCATATATGAAAAAATAAAATAAACGGAGTCGCACGAACTTGCTCTTTTAGCAAACCACGGGATTGAAAAAAAATTCAATTTAATAAATTATGTTCAAAAAGGAGAAAAATATAAACGTGAGACCAAGTTGTATGGTAGCTATTATAACACGTTTGTTTAGCCAAAAACTTTAAATGCCATTTTGTGTTAAATAATCAAATTAACTTCCAAACTAAATTTAAATGAAATCGGTTAAGCCGTTATCAATTTATGGACAAATTTGTAAAAACAGTTAACACCAAATCTCCGTTATATGCATTTCTAACCAAAAACCTGAAATGCAGTTTATTAACAGTAGTCTATATATAACGTACAAAAAGTTTTATCAAAATCGTTAGAGCCGTTTTTGAGAAAAAATTGAAAAACTAAAACCGTTATATGGGAGGTACCCGTTGTAGCCGGGCTAAAATAAAAATTCGAATTTATCCTCTAGGGAATTACCAAAAAGTGCTATATACGAAATTTGAAGAAAATCTGTCAAACCGTTTAGGCTGTAGGTCGGTGCACGGACAACCGCACATCCGCACAGACATCCGACGGACGGCATGACGAAACCTACTTTTTTGGGCTTCTCTAGTATCGTAATGTCAGGTACCGATCTGCATACCATCGCATGCACATGTGTCGTAAAAGTGTCTTTGTTATTGTAATTGAAACAAGGTTATTTTGTTTAAATACAAATATAATTTTAATGTTGCTTGGTTGAAGATATGTGAAGAACTGAATTAAAATAATTAGAGAAATATCCTTTGAAAATTAATTGCTTTGAAATAATTTTCAATGATGAATAAAACGAAAATTAATAGCAAAGTATAAAATGAACAAAGTAAATTATTAACATAGTATCAAATTATTATTCTAACACCGCCTCTTAATTTGTACTGTTAATGTGTTTAAAATATTATTTAAATAATGAAATAAATTAGGTTAAACAAAATTTAATGTTTGTCAAACAAGATTTAAACTTGCACGATGTTTTTGAAATAGAATTCTTCCGAGACCTTTTGTCATGATGTCTGCAACTTGATCATTCGTTGAGATGTATTTTAACTTTACTTCTTTGTTGAGAATAGCTTCTCGAATGAAATTGTATTTAACGTCAATGTGTTTCATTCTTTTGTGTTGTCGTGGCTCTTCTACAACCTTGATACATGATTGGTTGTCTTCTTATATTATTGTTGGCGAGTTGCAAGGATGACCAAGTTCTTTCAGTAAGCATCGTTACCATTTCGCTTCGCAGATGCATTTTGCCAAGGCCAAATACTCAGCTTCGCTTGAAGCAAGACTTACAGTTGGTTGTGTGAAGGGATCACACTAGCGATCACTTCATTATATTATAATTCGGTCATTGCCTTCTGCCTTGATATCCAACAAATGCATTTATACCGCATTATGCAATCCATTCACATTTTCGGTCATTGCCTTCTGCCGACCTATTCTCCAAATGCTCTCGCATAGTATACCATAAAATATTTATTTACACTTGACGCTTCGACTCATGGTCAAGATACAATTGAGATACATACATACATTTGAGATACATACAGTTTGAGATACAGTTGCCCAAGTTCAAAGTATTGTTTATGCACGCTCATAAAGAGGCATGTTTATGATCCATATTTTGATGACATGGCAAGAATGCTTGCATGATCGAATATTGACCAGTAGAATTAATGTTAGTTTATGCGTATGTATATGTTTAAGTTCTTAGTGTATAAGAAATAGATCTTGTATAAATAGGCTGCGTTTTTCCTAATAAAAATGAATATTAATCCAGACATTGAGCCGTACATTTGGCTGTCTTCTTTTATTCCAGTTTGAGATCGGCTCTCTAGCCATCATTCATTTTCGGCTTGGGGAAGCCTTTATCCCCCATAGATTGAGTACGCGAGGTAGGGACTTGCTATCAACCCGCTAGCAAGTACATCACATGGCGATCCTGCCAGTTCAGTTAGATTACTGAATTGAAACAAATAAGAACCAGCATAGCCAGAGAGTTTTGATGTCAAGAGACGACTGGACAAACATTTTTATAATTCTTGTTGTCCGTGTAATGTCGGGCAGTTACAATAAAGAGGCTCTGGACGAGCTCTTCGAAATTTAAATAGCCCCTATCACCCGGGCCAGCCAGACACAGAAGCCCCGGTGTACATTCCTACACCCAAAAACGCTGGTCTTCAACCACTATCTATAGAGGACTATATAAAAAGACAGAACAACCATCGTCAGCAGCCCGAGCGACAAAAACAACAGAAGCCGAAGAGGAAACGCGCTGGACAAAAAGTAAAAACCAGACAAGAAATCGGCAACCTATACAGGTTGGCTGGGTTGGCCAGGGGTGACCAAAAGAGAAGGTTTATCGAGCAAGCGAAAAACTTGCAGCGACAAGCAAACGTGAAATAAAAAAAAATACATATATTTATATAATACTTTTTGAAAAGAAAAATGATTCATTAAAATAAAAATTTTAAAGTAAAATAAAAAAAAAAAAATAAAAAAAATTTGTTATATTCTAAGAATTTTTTTTTCCAACTGCAAAAAACAAAAAAAAAAAAAATTATTATATAATGGGAGGAAAAACCTCAAAGGAAGAGGTCATTGTTAATGCCTCTAATAACAACACCAATACAAACTTAAATTCAAATTTGTTAATGATAGACATTATAATCATAATATTGATTATCCTAATAATTTTCTTGTTTACAAAACTTCTTAAATTTTATTTTAGACGTAATGTCCAAAGAATAGTGAGTAATGAAGTGAAAAATTTAGCAGCTTAAAATAATTTTCTAAAAAAAAAAAAAAACAGTCCTATGTAAACCTATGTAAAAAAAAAAATTATAGATATATATTCATAACATGCTTAAAAACAAAAGCAACAACGATAAATAACTATGTTAAACATAATAAAAAAATTAAAAGATTTACTTGAAAACTTTAACAAAAGTCCAAAAAGAAAATATACAGAAAAATACATTGAGGAAAAACGAGACGAAATACTTAACTTAGAAGAAGAATTTAATGAAAAATATAAAAAATCGCCTAAAGAGACGAACCAGCAAGCGTTGAAAACAATAATTGATAATTTATTAGTCAGATTAAAGCAAATATTAGACGATAAAACTAAATTGTTAGGGGAAGATAACATAGAAAGAGAAACACAAGACATTAAAGCTGACGAAGAATTATTTAATATAGCATACGTTGAAAACATGGCAGAAGCGTTTAATTTCAGCATAGCACAGAAATTGCCTACCCTCAACTGTGATGAGGATGGCAAAAGAAGTGAACACATTAGGGATTTTATAAATAGCGTCGAATTTTACCACGACACTCTCAACGAGTCTTCACAACCCACACTAATTAAATTCCTATTAAAGTGCAAAATTCAAGGTAAAGCTCTTACTGAACTGGGTAATCAAAAACCAGAAAATTTTGCCTCATTAAAAAAAATTCTAATAGAAAAATGTGGGCCAAAAGAATCAATAGAAACGATACAAACCCAACTTAGCAAGATTTATCAAGGAAATCGACCAGTTCGAGAGTTCGTAACAGACATCGAGACATTAATTACAAAAATGATCAAGGGAAATTCTAACAAAAGCAAATGAAAGACGAGGATTGGCATTTCTTAAAAGGGGGGTAAACGATCGATTGAAAATAGTTTTAGATAGCGCCAGACACACTAGCCTTCAAGACGCTATCCAACATGTAGTAGAATTAGATCAAAGCTCTGCATCCACTTCCAACACTGTAAGGTTCATAAACAATAGAGGCGGAAACTATCATAGACAAAATAATAATTTCCCCAACCCTCAAGCTAGATTCTCTCAGACTAATTTCAATACTAACCAAGCTAGAAATTCATACCCCCAAAAAAACAACTCAACTAGGCCTTCCTATCAGAACCAACAAAACTTTAGGAGTCGTTATAACTATAGAAATAGTAATAGTAATTATTATAACCCCGAAAACAGGTCAAGATATGCAAACAATGATAGACAAAGATACAATAGTAATAACAGTAATAGTAACAGTTACAGTAATAGCAACAGTAACAGTAACAGTAACAACAATAATATTATAAATAGGTCCAACAATGCAAGGCAACCTAGTAATAACAGAAATAACAATCGCGTATTAGCAATGGGAAACGAGCAACCCACCGAAGGGGAAGCCGACCCATCGGAGGGGATTCATTAAATCCGCAGATAACAGATGCCATTTGTACTGTTGGAATGTCAAACGGCATATACATACAAACACCATTAGAAAACAATATAAACAAACAGTTCTTACTCGATACAGGAGCCTTCATATGCGTTATAAAAAAGGGTTCACTTACTAAAAACATTGCTATTGACGAAAGTAAAAGTACAAAAGTATTAGTAATATCAGGAAATTTACAAACCTTAGGGATGTGTATCTATGTGTTACAATTAGAAGAATTTTCTGTTCCTTATGAATTTCATATAGTGAGTGATTCTTTTCCCATTCCAGTTGATGGTATAATCGGAGCAAACTTCTTTACAGAATTCAGTGCCATTATAGATCTAGAGAAATTTTCATTCAAATTCAAAGTAGATGAACAACTAGTCATTTTACCTCTATATACTCAAGAAAACATAAATATCGTTACCTTACCTGCACGGTGTGAAGCAACTTATTGGATGACTACAAAACATTCAGATTCTCGAATATTTTATCCACAAGAACTATGCGAAAATGTTTTCGTGGCAGGTTCATTGTCAACTATTAAAAATGGAAAAATACCTGTAAAAATTATGAATACACGTGACTCTGTTGTAACTCTGAAATGGTTTGAACCAATATCATTCTCCGCTTCAGAATATTTTATTTTACATTATAACCAGACAGATAAATCAATAAACATGCGAGTTCAGAAAATTTTAAATGAATTAAATTTCGAAACGTTAAATAGCGAAGAAAAAACCGAGATTGAAGCCATATGTACAAAATTCCAAGACATTTTTTACGTAGATGGTGACAGACTTACATATACTCATATTGGAAAGGCGGACATTAAACTTAAAAATGAATCTTCACCGAAATATACCAAGCCCTATCGATTACCACATACTCAAAAAGAAGATATAAAGGAGGAGATAAGAAAAATGTTGTCAGATGACATAATAGAACCGTCC
The DNA here is from genome assembly GCA_951217065.1 of Baccha elongata. Classification (NCBI taxonomy): domain Eukaryota; kingdom Metazoa; phylum Arthropoda; class Insecta; order Diptera; family Syrphidae; genus Baccha; species Baccha elongata. The sequence continues at coordinate 914,033 of CATNUY010000181.1, read as the reverse complement.
ATTTCACCTTGGAATTCTCCAATACTTATACCCAATACTAATACTATCGTCGTGTTAACGATCGTATCGAAGATGATAAATTTCCGCTGCCAAACATAACGGACATCTATGATATGGTAGGAGGAGCAACTTACTTCTTTGAGTCAAGGATACTACCAAATGGAGTTAGATGAAAATGGCATTCTCAACAGAAGATGGTCACTATCAATTAAAACGTCTACCAATGGGTTTAAAGATCTCACCCAGTAAATTCTCAAGAATGATGTCCATAGCTATGTCAGGCCTAACATATTCAAGATGTTTTGTCTATCTTGATGATCTAATAATTTGTGGTAAAAATTTAATGGACCACAACAAAAACTTGATCCAAGTCTTTGAACGTCTCAGAGAAGTAAATCTTAAAATACACCCAGGAAAATACTCTTTTCTGCGAAAAGAAGTATTATACCTTGGACAACTTATATCGACAAAGGAATTTTACCTGATCCCACCAAATCATCTGCAATGAAAAATTATCCAACTCCTACTAACTCCGATGAAGTAAGAAGATTCGTAGCCTTCGCAAATTATTATCGAAAATTTATTAAAAATTTTGCCACCATTTGCATCCCGTTAAATCGATTATTAAAAAAAGGTGTTGAATTCAATTTTAATAAAGATTGCGAAGAATCATTCAATGTGCTAAAAAAAATTCTGATAAGTCCTACAATTCTACAATTTCCAAATTTTAACGAAGAATTCATTCTACGCACAGACGCAGAGGCCTTAGGTTTCGCTTTAGGAGCTGTTTTGTCTAATTCCGATGACAGGCCAATTGCTTACGCAAGCAAAACTCTTAATAAGTCAGAGAAAAACTATAGTACTATTGAGAAAGAATTACTTGCAATAGTGTGGTCAATAAGACACTATCGGCCGTACTTGTTCGGAAGAAAGTTCAAAATTTTAACAGACCACAGACCTCTAGTGTACCTGTTCTCACTAAAAGAACCTAGTAGTAGACTAACTAAATTCAGGCTATTACTAGAAGAATACAATTTCTACGTAGAATATTCACCAGGTAAAGATAACTGTACTGCTGACGCGCTTAGTCGAATAAAAGTAGAGTCTGAAGAATTAAAACAATTACATATATGTGTAGTTACAAGAGCCCAGTCGAAAGTAGATGATAAAGATGAAGATACATCTAAAAATACTAATATACAAACTGATGAGCAAATTATAACAGAACTTTTAAAACCACCCGAAAGTGGACTTAAAGTGACTGAGTTAAAAATCGTTGACAATTTTACGGAAGATTTAGTTAATTTCAAGGACGACATAATTATAGGACCAAACAAAGTTTTGGCGTATATTCCTAAAGGGAATTGTTTACTCCTAAAGAAGTCCAAGGACGGCACTACAACCCAATCGGCATTATTTGGCAAAATATTGTCGAGGGATGTGCAAAAACTCTGCGGACCCAAATCGATTAAAAAAATATATATTACTAAACATGAAATAAATAAACTCTCAGACGGCCGTCGAGAATATAAAATTAATGAATTAAAAAATATATTAGGAGAAATATTTAAAGAAAGTAATATAAAGGTATACCTCATAGATAATGTTATTGAAATTACCGATCCTTGTAAGAAGAAATTAATACTAAATGACTTTCACATACTTCCCACCAGTGGACATGCAGGTATAAACCGCATGATAAATAATATCAAGAAAAAATACTTTTGGACAGGAATGCAAAACGATGTGACGACATACGTTAAGCACTGCCCTATATGTCAACGTAACAAACATATACAACCAAAAAAACAACCAATGACTATCACATCAACAGCGAATCAGGTTTTGACAAAATTTTCATAGACCTAGTAGGACCTTTAGAAGAATCTGAAGATGGATCTAAATACATACTCACCATTCAAGACGAGCTGACAAAGTTTATCGAAGCTATACCACTCCCAAATAAAGAGTCAAGCACAGTAGCTAAATCTCTAGTAGAAGGTTTTATTCTAAGATATGGAGTACCACACACAATAGCATCTGATCAGGGAACCGAATTTATAAATCAGGGTTTCAAGGGTATCTGTAAGCTTTTGAGAATAGAACAACTACAATCTACTGCCTATCATCATGAAAGCATAGGAGCTCTAGAAAATTCACATAAGGTTTTAGGAGCGTATTTAAGAAGTTACGTCTCAGAAAAACACACGGATTGGAGCACTTGGTTGCCATATTACGTTTTCTGTTATAACACATCCGTACACTCAGAAACTGGATACACACCATTCGAATTAATATTCGGAAAGCAGTGTAGTTTACCGAAAAATCTGACAAAACAAATGGAACCGGTGCACAACTATGACGATTACGTAATTGACCTCAAACATAAATTACAAGTTGCCCATAGAGACGCTCGAGAAACGCTTATAAAAAAGAAAAATGTTAGGAAAGATAAGTATGATAAAGAGGGACAAACAAAGAGTAGTAGTTTTGAAAAAGGAAGTTTGGTTTTACTAAGAAACGAGGCTAGAAAGAAATTAGATCCAATATTTATAGGGCCATATGAAGTTTTATCTCAAAACGGGGTAAATTGTGATATCCAATACGAAAATAAAAGAATGACAGTACACAAAAATAGACTTAAACCTTTTTATGTATACATGTTCTTGTAGCATTGTTTCAATATTTATGTCAAACATACTTATTTATATAATGATTAAAAGATAAAAAAAAGAAACATGTAAATAATAATATACTTCATTTCTATAATTTTTAATTGCGCGCATAGAATTTAAGTAAATTAGTTTGCTAAACGAATATAGAATAAGTTAACAAAACGAAAGATAGAATAAAACAGAAGAATTCAAATGTATTAAACAACAACAACAAAAATGTGTAATTGTATAAAGGAATAAATCATTAAATTTTTTATTATATTTATACTTAAGTAATGATACAAACTAATACCATGCATGTACTATCAGTATTCACAAAAAAAAAAAAAAAATGGACATATAATCTTTGAACTCAAAATCTTTATTATACAAGTGACGCGTAAAAGAAGAAATCAAGACATGTCATGATTTCTCCTTTTTCCCCGGGAAGGGTGGTGTGAAGGGATCACACTAGCGATCACTTGATTATATTATATTTCGGTCATTGCCTTCTGCCTTGATATCCAACAAATGCATTTATACCGCATTATGCAATCCATTCACATTTTCGGTCATTGCCTTCTGCCGACCTATTCTCCAAATGCTCTCGCATAGTATACCATAAAATATTTATTGACACTTGACGCTTCGACTCATGGTCAAGATACAATTGAGATACATACATACATTTGAGATACATACAGTTTGAGATACAGTTGCCCAAGTTCAAAGTATTGTTTATGCACGCTCATAAAGAGGCATGTTTATGATCCATATTTTGATGACATGGCAAGAATGCTTGCATGATCGAATATTGACCAGTAGAATTAATGTTAGTTTATGCGTATGTATATGTTTAAGTTCTTAGTGTATAAGAAATAGATTTTGTATAAATAGGCTGCGTTTTTCCTAATAAAAATGAATATTAATCCAGACATTGAGCCGTACATTTGGCTGTCTTCTTTTATTCCAGTTTGAGATCGGCTCTCTAGCCATCATTCATTTTCGGCTTGGGGAAGCCTTTATCCCCCATAGATTGAGTAGGCGAGGTAGGGACTTGCTATCAACCCGCTAGCAAGTACATCACAGTTGCTTTTGTGATAGCCAACTTATTGTTGTTTTGCCAAATATTTTGAACATATATCCTGATATAGATTTCCGATCGTTTTTATCTCCAGCCCAATCGGAGTCAGCATAACCAACCAAAATGTCAGTTTCTGTGTTACGACGGTAAGTCATTTTAAGTTCTTGAGTTCCTTGAATATATCGCAGTATTCGTTTTGCATACATAAAATGTTCATAAGTATAACAGCTCTGAAATCTACTTAAGTAGTTAGTTGATGCACATAAATCTGGTCGAGTTGTTTGAGTAGCATACGTCAAACATCCAATTAGTTCTCTGTATGGTTGATCTGTTAAATTTTTAGTTTCGCCATTTAGTAAATTTAGACCATTTTCGATAGGTGTAGCAGCCGATTTGCAGTCTTTCATGTCGAATTTCTTAAGTACATTTCCCAAGTAACGTGTCTGGTTCAAATAAATTGTGTTCTCATCGCGTTCAACATGCATTCCAAGAAATGAGTCAATTTTTCCGACATCTGTCATTTCGAATTCTTTTGACAGTTTTGTTTTGATATCTTGATGATTTGAGTGTTGTTAGAAATTATCGCTAGATCATCGACATACAACAGAATATAACACACAACACCACTTCCGAACTGGATGTATAAACATGGATCCGATTCGCAACGAGTAAACCCAAATTTAACGATGGACTCTTTAAAACGCTCATTCCACATACGTGAAGCTTGCTTCAATCCATATAAAGATCGGTTCATTTTGCAAACCATTGTTTTATCCGTTATGAATCCTTCAGGTTGAGTCATATACATGTCTTCTTTGAGATTTCCATTTAAAAATGCACATTTAACATCCATTTGATGAATTTCATATTTGAAATGATTAGCAATTGATAATAAAACACGAAAGGTTGTTAACTTGGCTGTTGGTGAATATGTTTCATTATAATCAAAACCTTTTTCTTGTAAAAACCCTCGAACAACAAGTCTTGCGAGTTCACCACTTTCTTTACGCTTGACTTTGAAAATCCATTTGCATGTGATGGGTTTTCGACCAGCTGGAAGTTTATACAAAGACCAAGTGCCATTTTTCTGCAAGGATGAAAATTCATCATCAATAGCATTCTTCCATTCAGGCCAATCAACACTCTTCCTGGCATCGTTCATAGTAACCGGATCCTCTTGTACGAATTCTTCTGCTGATAGTGCGAAATTGGTAAGCCAAGCACCAGGGTCGTATCCATATCGGTCTGGCTTCTTTTTCATCCGTTCACTTCTACGAGGTTCATTTGTACTGTTGGAATCATTATGGACAAAGTCATTGACTTCATTTGAGAAAGTATCGTTCATATTATCTTCGGCATCAGTAAAGTAGTCGATGTCGTCGATCTCATTTCGTATTACATCTTGGACATTATCTTTCTCGATGTTACATATGTATTCCAAATTAGAATCGTGGATTTTTCGTTCGCATTCATCGTTTTTATCATCGCTTTTCATATCTGAGTCAAACACACTGGCGATCGAAAATTGATTTTTCGTTGAAAATCACATTACTGGCCATTACGAGCTTGTCACTTTCGATGTCCCACAAGCGATATGTATATGATGATGAACCATATCCAAGCATATAACATTTTCTTAATTTAGCGTCTAATTTAGTTCGATTTTCTTTTGGCACATAGTTGTAGCAAATAGAACCAAAGATACGTAGGTGCGATAAATTTGGTTTCTTGCCATACCAAATTTCTGCAGGTGTTTTATCTGCAAATTGTTTACCAAAGGCACTTGTTGGTGAGCGATTCTTGATGTAGTTGGCATTCATAACGGCTTCATTCCAAAAACGATGACTAGATAAAAGCACTAGATAAAAGCATCGTTTTAGCCTTTTCTACAACAGTTCGATTGAATCGTTCAGAATTTCGGGATTGTATGGCACAGTATAACTCAATTGAATTCCTTTGAATGCACAGAAAGATTTAAATTCCTTAGAGCAATACTCACCGCCATTATCTAACTGCAATCTCATAACTTTTTGACCATGTAGAGTTTCAACCATAGCAACATACTGTTGAAATTTCTCATAAACTTAATTTTTTTGTTTCATGCAGTATACCATCAGCTTCACTCATTGGACCACTAACATCTGTGTGTTGCAAGATTCCTTCAGATCGGATTTTCTTTCTTGGTAGATACGGCAAACGCCTCTGTTTACCAAACACACACGGCTCACAAAACTCCTTGTCGATGTTCAAATTTAATTTGTCCAACCCAATCGCTAGTTTTTTACTGATAATCCTCTTCATATCATTGACATTCAAATGGGCTAAGCGGTAATGCCATAATGTTTGGGATGCTTCACTTAATTTTCCTTCACTAGCAATTCCAGCAAACACAATTCTGTCAACATAAAAAGTAGCTTCATAAAGTTGACCATTTCGACGAGCAGCAAACATGTTCCTGCCATTCTTAGAAATTAATGCATCAACACCATTGAAAGTGATCTTGTAACCCTTGTCTGTTAGTTGGCGAATAGACAAAAGATTTCATATCAAATTTTCAAGGAACAAAACATTTAGAATGGTCTTAGTTGAATTATCTTCATCGAAAAACGTCTTAATCGAAATGTCACCTCGTTGCTTAGATACCAATGACTCACCAGATTTTGCAGTTGAAATATTTATAGGGTCGATGCTTTGCATGTTATTGAAAAATTCCTTTTTGTTGACGATATGTGTTGCGCCAGAACCAAGAATAAAACGTATCTCTTGAAAAGTATTACTATATTTCTTCGATATTCTTGAACTCATGCAGCAAGACGCAACATTGTCGTTATTCGATGCACTATTTGATTCTTGTTCTTCGCAAAGCAGAAATTCTGGATCGTCATCTTTCGCACAATTTGCATCAGCATTTTTCCGATTGTATCTGTTTGTATCATTTTTCCTGGATAATTTCACACGACATTTTGGTTTAATATATCCTGGTTTCTTGCATCTATGGCAAATAATCATCGATCGATTCGCTTGCATAGCCACAGAATCACTCGATTTAATACTACGTACACAACTACTAGCAGTAAGCTTTGCATATTCGTCCAAAAGACGACTTTTGACAAATTCGATTGTCAACTTAGACGTATCCATCGTCTCCAAAGCAGTAACCAAGCCATCAAAACTTTTTGGTAAAGTCAAAAGCAAATGACAAACTACGTCGAGTTCCTCTAATGTGGCACCAATCGATTTAAGTTCACGCACAGTATGGTCGAATTGAAGAAAATATTCGTTGATGTCATCGCCATCTTTGTAACGCATTGTTAATAAATACTTCCTTAGTAGCAATTGTCCAGATACACTCTTGCGTTCATATACTTTTATAAGAGTATCGTATATATCTTTTGAATATTCCTTATCCTTTATGTATTCTAGTTGAGAATCTCCAATACATTGAACTAGAACTGATTTGCATTTCTTTTCGTTAGATTTCAAAACTTTTCTCACTTTTTCGTCTTGCGCATCATTCAACATCGATTGTAACGAAATCGTCAGAGATTTCTCCTCTCTTCTCTTTCCAGAGATTTCTCCTCTAGCAAAATTTGAATGCGATATTTCCAGTTTGAGAAATTTGTTCCATCGAAAGGCTTTACTTTTTGCAAATAGTTCTCCATGCTTTTTATTACGTAACCAACGAAAAAAATGATCTCAACGCGAAAGAAAAATTATTAAACGAATAACTTATATAATCCAATTAGATGCCTGGGCCCATAACCTGTTATTGTAATTGAAACAAGGTTATTTTGTTTAAATACAAATATAATTTTAATGTTGCTTGGTTGAAGATATGTGAAGAACTGAATTAAAATAATTAGAGAAATATCCTTTGAAAATTAATTGATTTGAAATTATTTGCAATGATGAATAAAACGAAAATTAATAGCAAAGTATAAAATAAACAAATTAAATTATTAACATAGTATCAAATTATTATTCTAACAGTCTTGTCTAAATCTTTTTTGTTTGCTGTGTTCAAATTAATCAACAAAAGAAATTTAAAAATCAATAAAATAAAAAATATTCCCCTATTCATTCAAAAATATATAATTTAAAAATTCTCATAAGAATCCGTCGCGCTTGCATAAAAAATAATTCAGTGCATTTACAAGTCCTGATCATCAAATCATGATCATAGTGAAAGTGTTCCAATAACAATTTTATATTCCTACATAATATACATAATCCTACAACAAATTATAAAAGTCCATATCAGCCCATATAACTTAAACAAAAAAACACGAGCCGAAATCCTTTTTTTCTTGACCCTCGCTGACACAGTTACTTTTCTTTTGATTATTGATTGCGCTGTGTGACTCTCTCATGCAAGGCAACCAATGATCAAGTTTAAATAATATTACATGTATAACTGTGAATTTTCGTAATTATCCAGGGGCGGATCAATACATATTGCTACTAAGGCCTAACACTAGTAGTAATGTGTTATTGAAAAGTTCTTTTGGTTTTTTAGCACTAATTCTCAGTTTAGATTATTTGTGTAATTTGTTTATTTTTTGTGTTTTAATTTTATAATGGTTGATTTTAGCAACATTCGGGGGCTAAGATCGAATATTGTTTCTGCGTTTGTCCATACTGTAGTATGCAGGCCAGCTGTTTTGGCACTAAGTGAAACCCAAGTAGGTGTAAATACTGATTCTGCAGAATTTAAACTCAACGGGGTTTTAGTGCCATTATTCTTTTCGTCATGGTCTCGCAGTCTATATTAGAAATGACGTTGCTTACCAACTTCAACCACAATACGGTTCTTGTTTGAACTCGTTCTTTAGTTTTATGTGGTTAAAATTTACTGTGAATAAGCATTTAATTCATATATGTTTCATTTATCGAAGCCTAAATTTGGACAGCAATTCAACTTTTTACGAATTTGATGCGCACTCGCACTGAAATCGTCATTGCGGTCGATTTCAATGTACACAGTTCTAGTTGGCTTCGCTATTCCGGCCAGACAACACCCGAAGGTAGGTATGTTGAGCTCTTTGCTGAGTTAAACAACTTGACTCAACTTGTCGATGAGCCAACACGAATTTCTGACGTTGCAGGTCACACACCCAAAACTCTAGACTTGTTTCTTACCTCTCATCCTGATAAATACACTATAAAAGTAACATCACCTCTAGGTTAGTCGGACCATTGTGTAGTCCAGTTAAAGAAAAGACCCCGAGAAGAACCGTTTGGCAATACGAGAATGCCAACTGGGACGGTCTGAATGATTTTTTCAGAAACATTAACTGGTCATTATGCTTCCTCGATAATGACGTAGACTCCAATGCTGATATGGTCACAAATATCATTCTTCTCGGAATGAAATATTTCGTTCCTAATAGGTCAAAACGCATCAAACCTAAAGAAAACTCGTATTTCGATTCGAGCTGTAAAGAGGATATCAGGTTGAGAGAAGTAAGTTTCTGTTGTTACAAAGCCAACCCTACTGAGGAAAACCGGAATAATATCAAACAAGCTAGAAAGACCTGCAACGGTCATATTCGACGAACCAAATTTCTACATGAACAAAAAATTCGTCAAAAAATACTTCAATGTCCCAAAAGCAGTAAAAATTTTTGGTCGTTTGTAAAAAGCATACGAAATTCAACTTCGTCCTCGGTTCCGACGCTCGTCGCAAACGACACCCCTGTGGTCAGCTCACAAGGAAAAGTAAATTTGTTTGCAGCTCAGTTTGCTGCTAACTCAACGCTGCCACATAGTGATACTTGAGAGCGTACCTCCTGTACTTGAGAGCGTAAACGGTTTTATGGGGCGAATCTTCTTTCGCACTCGTACAATTGCAAGAGTTCTCAAGGATCTCGTCATACACAAATCCGCTGGCCCGGATAGTATTTCCCCCATTATTTTGAAGAGGTGTGCTTCCACGCTGGCAAAACCACTGCGTAAGCTTTTCCATCTGTCCTATTCTTATGGTCTCTTCCCGAGTAGATGGAAAACAGCATTTGTCCTGCCCGTCCCTAAAAAGGCGAATCTTCTCCCCCCTCCAATTATCGACCGATTGCACTTACGTCCCTTCTTTCTAAGGTCATGGAAACGCTTATTAACTATCAGCTTAAGATATATCTCGAAGAACGAAAGCTTCTTAATGACCGGTAGACGGTTTTCGTAGCAATAGGTCCACTGGTGATCTGATGTTTTATCTAACCGAAAAGTGGAACCAATCTTTACATCGTTTTGGCTCTTTTTTCGAAAATGCATGCTTTCGGTATTGATGAATCTTTAGTTTGTTGGATTAGAAATTATCTTTCGGACCGTTCAATAAAAGTAGTACTGGATGGTTTCAAGTCTGAAATCTTCAATATAAATGCTATTGTGCCCCAGGGCTCCGTTTTGTCTCCGACTCTCCTCTTGATTTTTATTAATGATCTTTTGTCTGAAACTTCTAATCCACTAAATTGTTCCGCTGACGACAGCACCCTCAGTTTTTCATATTCGTTTTCAGATTCACAACCCAGCTCTTCGGTTGTGGAACTGGAGCGGCAGCGTATGATAAGCTCATCAAATTCCGATCTTGACAGCATTGTTCAATAGGGAATTAACAACCGCGTGGAATTTCATGCTTCTAAAACTCAATGTTGTCTTTTGTCGTTAAAGCGTAACATATCCTTTATGCCATTATCTATGAGTTGCACTTGTATAGAGGAAACTGAAAAGCTTTCCATTCTCGGTATGTGTGTTACCAACTACCTTCTGTGGAATGATCACATATTTGATGTCGCCAAAAACGCGGCGAAATGCTTAGGTTTCTTACGACGATGCAAGAATTTTTTTTCTCTCAATGTTCTGGCTGTTGTCTATAAGGCGTTTATTCGTCCAAAACTAGAGTACAATTCTCATGTCTGGGCAGGAGCTCCTGTAACTTATTTGAATCTCCTAGATCGAATTCAGAAAAGAGCCTTAAAAATGATAGGGGACAGGATTATAACGGAAACATTTGTGTCACTTGAACACCGCCGAAATGTTTCTTGTCTCTCCTTATTTTATCGCTTTTTTTATAAAGAGTGCTCCGCCGAAATAGCCAGTTGTATTCCTCCCCTGAAACAATTCAACCGCAATACTCTTACTGCAAGGAATGCCCATGAGTTCACCCCTGAGCCCATCTTCGGACGAACATTTAAGTACAGAGACTCTTTTTTTAGCCGCACTACACGAATGTGGAATGCTTTACCTGGCTCTGTTTTTCCCCTCCATTTTAATCTTCAAGCATTCAAAACCAATGTGCATCGGTATTTCCTTTCAACCCCTATCCAATTTTCCTAAACGCTCGTACTGTGTTATTCATATAAAGAGTATTCTTAATCCCTTGAGTGCGCGCAAATATAAAAAAAAAATAAAAAAAAGGTCAATTTTAAAACCATAATTTAAAAACTCAATAAATGAATCTGAACCTAAAATCAAACGGACGTCAACGCCAATGGTATAGACCAGTTAATACTACTCCAGGGATGTCACCTCTAAGAAATTCTGAAAGTTCTAGTACTATGATACGAAATTGAAATTGTGGTGCCGTCAGCTCACTAACTATTAATAATCTGTAATATAGTGTTTGTAAAAATAATGGCGGTCAGCCATCAGACGAATAGGGAGAATAACATGTAGCATACGAAAACATGCACGTGCCGTAACTATTCGGGACTGGTGTAAGTGTGATCATAGCCTCTTCACGGCGGCCGCTAGTAACAAGCCTTTTTAAAAAAGGTTTGGCTAATATGTGATTTAAATTGAAAGTTTTATATTTAATTAATAAATGTAATCCTAATAAATAGAAAGGGAAGTCAATTTTGGATATTGGGTACTTTTTATTAAATTAAGGGGTGGGGGGAAACACAATTTTTTTTTAAATTTATGTGATTTTACGCATTTAGTAGAGTAAAATTATAATTGTTCAGTGTTGTTCAAGTTGAAGACCCTATTTGTTGTAAAGCTATGTATGTTGGTAACCAAAAAGTGTTTTGACTTTTTGCGCACAGATCTCCCAAAAACAGTTTTAGATGAAATTCCTTCTTCATCTCGTGTAAGCAAAGCAGGAAGACCAAGAAAAATCTTTGATGAATGTTGCGAAAAAAGCAAGAAGAGAAAAGTACAAAACCTTTTAGAGTCTTTCACCAGTCTTCACCAGAAAAACTTCGCGAGTTGACACAAATACAGACCTTCTAAACAGGTTTTAATATCTTCGGATCCATTTTTGGCAAACATAAGATGCATCCAAAAAAAAAAAAAAAAAGTTTAATTGAACATGAAGTGCTTCAATTGTTACACTTACCAAACGAGTAGGAACGTGTAATTTAATAGTATTTAATGTTGTTTCTTGGCAAAACTATATTGTAAATATGTTTATATAATTTGTTACATTCTCTTCTATACACAATTATAATAACAATAAGAAAAAAAAATTAACAAAAACATTTATTTCTGCGTATTATTAACTTAATCCGGAAACGAGTAAAAATCGTGAAAATTTTCGGTTTTTTGTTGTTTTTGTTTCTCAAAACCGTTATAGATATATTAAAATAATTTATTACATTCTATTCTGTAAACAATAACAATAAAAATAAGCAAAAAACAATTAACAAAAACATTCATTTCTGAGCGTTATTAATTTAATCCCGCTAAATGGCGGCGTCGGCTCGAGACCGGGATAGGTGGAGAGACTTGTTGAAGGAGGCCAGGACAGGACCCCGGTTGTCGAGCCGATGATGATGATGATGAAAAATAAGTCTGTATGCGTGCATTTTTTTTGACGAAAAATCAAAACCCTTTTAATTTTGCCTGATGACTGATTATATGTGTAGATGACTGACGAATATAAAGTTTGGGAAGCAGCAATAATAGTGAATGTTAAATGTCGAGCAAGTGGAGGCACTGTCTTTGGGATCAAAACAGAACTATTTAAAAACTGCAACTTTGAAGAACATGAAGGAGTACAATTGTGAAACATTTACGTGAAAATAATATGTACATAATCTCAGTGCACTTCAAAAATCTCCTTTATGGCAAATCTTTAATAATAAACTATCAATTTGCGGAACCTTTGATAACCAATGAGAAATTGGACCAGTAAATTTCAGTTTCTGAAATATGTATATGCTGATCTTCACAGAGCGAAGAATAGAAAAGCCCCGGGAGAAGATGGAATCGCATACGATTTTTTCAAGAACGATCCTCAGAGCTTGAAAGACTAATTGTTTCGAAACGGGCTCACTCAAAAGGTGAGTGATCTTTTTGATTCACAAAAAACGAGCTCTGGATGCTTTTGAAAACTATCAAGGAATCTCGTTTATGAATGTCCCGGCGAAATTGTTTTGTGGAATTCTCGCAGACAGATGGAAATCGTGGGTTGATGTCAACAATATCCTCACTGAATTTCAAGCTGGTTTTAGAAAAACCACTGATCACATTTTTACAATAACTACGATTGTCAAAGCTTTTGAAGCTAGGAACAAAAAGGAACCATTACCGGAAGGAACCAGGACGGGAACGAAAAGGATTGGGAATGGAATGTCTAGCCGAAGGGACCTGGCACGCTAGCGAGGCACGGCTGAGCTCGTCGGATGGGGGATCTTGCCCCTCCGCTAGACCTCACCTCACACAAAACACAAAGCATGCCATAAACTAAAAGATGTTACATTTAACCCTATCACACACGCACATCGCAGTCATCGCGTCCACCCCGAGACTATCTCTCCTTCTCAAAGGGTTTCACCAACCATTTTAAACCCTCTGAAAATTCACCTTATTTCATTAAAGCTTTCATTAAGCTTAGGAAAAACCAAGTGTTTAGTGATTAACTGTCATTGATATTAATCTACTAACTCATTAAACAAAAAAAAAAACATGATTCATAGAATAAAGCTTATTATGATTTTAAAAATAAAGGTATATCTATTAACTTCGATTAAATATCTTAGGCAACAAATTTATTAACAAAAAAAAGTAAACAAAACTAAATTTATTTAACAAAAAAAAAGTAAATTAATGAAAACAAATTAGGAAAATGTATAAGTGGAGAACTATTTATAAAAATAGTCGTGAATGTAATTAATAATTAAACAAATAAAAGTAATAATGAAACAAAAAAAAAATAATGGTAGTTAACTATAAAAAAAGAAATTATTGTCAAAACAAATATTAATAAAAAGAACAGGAGACCAAGCATCTGGAACATTGCCCCATAAAAAAAAAAAGAAAGATCCCGCTAAATGTTTGTTACTAAATGCCTGGCTATAGAGAGCTCTATATTGGGGACACCAACACAAAAAAAACTTTTCAAAGGAGTCAGGTTATCGCGGATAAGGATAAGGAACAATAACCAACATTCGGCATCCAACTAGTTTCACATTAATTAACCGACAATTTGTACACCCACAAAAAATACGCAACTAAATTATAACAAAATAATAGAAACAAAATGATAAGAAATCTCGTAAAAAAACAGTATATATGTAGATAAAGGTTGTATATAATATAGTTATGGCTAGTGAATATTGGTAAATACTTAATTCCAAGATGGACTTTAACTTTAATGAACATTTAATTGAAAAAGCTACCTAAGTATGCTAAATCTTTCGTGGAGAAATGTTTTGTCAAACAAACACTCTCTGCAAAATACAAAATATTCGATGCTGTTGTGAAGACTACACTTTGCTATGGTGCACAAGTCTGGTGTATGAAAAAGTACGAAGCGTTTGAAAAATTCCTAAAAAAACTTTTTAACCTGCCTTTGAATACACCGAGCTACGCGTTATACATAGAAACAGGACTCCCTAAACTCTTTAACAGCACCATTGTATTTAAATTTCTATAGTACAATCATGGAGCAGCGCCATCTAAAGAAAGTTGTGAACTGCTCATTTGGAGGTTCTTACATTTACTAAGTGTCTATTCTGTTACCCTAATAATAGTCGTCTACGAAACAAATTAATAATATATAATGTATTTTATTGGCTCTAAAATCCATATTTCTTTGACAAGATTCGTAAACAAAACAAAAATCATATATGTTTACGACTGTTGTCAGGGTTACAGAATAGACACCTAGTAAATGCACGAAACTAAAAATGTGTTTTTCACAAGTTTCTTAAGATGGCCAGGCGGTGATTATTCAGCATGAAAATACTATAGAAATGTATATACAATGCCAGCACAATGAAGACTCAGGCGGATTATATCGTAAAATTTTTTAATCAACTAGACGAGCGGCTGTCCAAAAGAATGCTTCACTACGAAATAAGAAATAAGGATTGGTGGATGTTGAAATTGAAAAATATGGCAATCAGTTTTGAAGACGAAGTTTTGATGGATGGAAGAAACTTGGTTCAATTGAAGGAGGAGCTCTATTGCTTAATTGGAAAATATGTAAACTCGATGCTGGATGGTTTTAAAGGTAACGCTCACAAATCCATTAGTAGATTTCTATACTCCCAACTCAATATGAACTTAAATCAAGCAAATTACTCCAAGACTTATTGAGTTACAACGAAATCTCCTTAATTTTTAAAGCAAGATGTGAGCTCTTGGGACTTAACGGAGCTGCTTGCAATGGAAGTTTCAACCAATGTTGCTCTTTATGTAATCTTAAATCCAAAGAAGACTGCTTTCATTTCATTGGTATACGTCCCATTTTTGCATTCCAACGGATACTGTATTGCGGAAAAAGAACTTTAACAATGCAAATAACAATAAAGCTTTTGAACGAAACTGACTGGAAAACTCTCGCATTATTCCTGAAAGATATTGAATTTAAAATAAAAAGAGAAGCACAGTTAACGTTAATTTAACGAAGTTAGGAGAAGGAAAAAAAAAAGCTGAAATAATTTTACTTGAAAGCATAATAATATAGTTAAGTTACATAAGGAAGCAGAGTTTCAATTTCATTGTGGTCAAAAACAAGAAGCCATTGCTTGATTTTTTTTAAGTATAGATTAAGGATTCTTATAACACGAAATTCAAAAGGCAGTCTATTGAAAAATTTACAGGCTACTACAGTGTAAAAGTTTCTGAAATGAGTAGTTCGGAAAGAAGGAATAGAAACAGTGAAAGAAGAATTACTGCGCAGGTCATGCCTTTCATTAATAGGGCTTTCAAAGAAACCACTCTTCATAAAAAATACTTTAGTTACTGGACGGCTTTACACTATAGTTTTTACCGTGCAACTTAAAACCTCTACTGCCTCGTAGAACGATCTGGTTGCTTCAAAATTTTCGCGTTAACTTGCGAACTAAACTTGGATTTTTCCAACTAATAAATTTATTAACAATGTCAACCATTGTTCCGACAAAAATAAAAACGACAGAGTTGTTGCACCAATGCTGGTTTAAATTGTACTTCTTTATTTAAAGCTTTTTCTTAGGTTTATATACTTCAATCTTCAACGGTTTAATAATTTGATGTACAGCTTTAAATTTAGGATTACTATAAAATATGAATATAATAATTTGTGGCGTGAAGATTCAAATAAATGATAAATAGATCCTTGGCGCTAAATTGAAATTAGACGAATTTATGATGGAAGGCTCCAACATTCCGCCCTCTTTGAAAGGATTGCCTTTCAACATGGAATCGCTGCTAACTTCCGAATAGGACGTCTAAAGATGCCTCGAGTAGTCTTCACGTCAGCCACTCTGACCTTTCCGTCTTCTCCTTCGATGACTTTCTATCCGACCCAGGATCCATTTTTGGGGCGGCACGTTGTCTTCATGGATGATAACTAGACTACCAACACTAATATTCGGGCTAGGGGATGCCCCTTTGGTGCGAGCTTGGAGCTCTTGAATGTATTCCTTCGACCACCGGTTCCAGAAATGCGTCTTGACGGCATGGATACGTCGCCATCGTTGTATGTAGCTGATATTTTCTACCTCATCAGCAGGCTCCGGTATTGCTTTCAAGGATGACCCAATAAGGAAGTGGGCTGGTGTAAGAGCTTCAACATCACTGGGATCTGACGACATTGGTGTGATTGGCCTGGAATTCATCACGGCTTCGATTTCAACTAGCGTTGTCGTCAACTCTTCAAATGTGAGCTTAGCACCGCTCAAGCTTCGATACAAATGTCCCTTTGCAACCTTTACCGCCGACTCCCAGATTCCACCAAAATGAGGAGCCCTGGGGGGTATAAAATGAAAATTTATATTTGAATTAGTACAAAAATTGAAAAGAGTTTCTTTAAAGCTTTGTCTAAACATCATTTTGCGCAATTCAGCAAGTTTTGATTGCGCACCAACAAAATTAGTTGCATTATCGCAATGTAAGTCTTTAGGAAGACCTCGACGACCTATCATTCGCTTTAATGCAGCAATAAACGCATCAGCTGACAAATCTGACACGGCTTCTAAGTGTACAGCCTTCGACGAAAAACAAACAAAAACAGCCACATATGATTTATAAGGAACTTTGCCCCTTATTTTATAGTGGGTGTAGATAGGCCCACAAAAATCAACACCACAACACGAAAATGGACGTGATGCAGTCAATCTCTTCAACGGCAAGTTTCCCATCACCTGCTCCAGTAACTTTGGTCGATACCTGACACAATGAACACATTTTCGGACTGTTTGACGAGCGATGTCTCGTGCGTTGATGATCCAAAACCTCATTCTAATCAACGCAACAAGAGCTTTTGGACCGGCATGATAGTTAGTCCGATGTAGATGTCGTACCAAGATATTTGCAAAATGACTATTTTTCGGCAGCAGTAGTGGGTGTTTGCATTCCTCTGGGATGTTGCTATGCTTTAATCTGCCTCCCACTCTAAGGAGAGGTAGTCCTTTCCTTTCTTCCAAAAAGGGATTTAACCACTTTATGGAACCTTTAAGGTTCTGATTGTGAACAATCAATGAAATTTCGTCCGTAAACGAATAGTTTTGAACAACAAAAACTATGTGATGCAGAGCGTCTTCAAGCTCTAAAACATCTAAACCGTTTGTTTCAGAAACTTTATGTGTTTGGTCTCTCTTTTTTCCAAACCTCAGCATATATCCAACGACGTGAAGGAGTTCAGTGTAAGAGCTAAACCTCTCTATAACTTCAATTAAATAATTTGAATCTGGTTTTAGGCAACTCAGAACCGTTTTCTTCTTTTCCAACGTAAGCTGCTCTGAAGAAAGTTGAATCTCGACTATGGAAGGCCACTCGGCCTCTTCCTTGAACAAAAAGCTGGGTCCTTCGAACCATATCGAAGTTTTGAGTTCGCTGACCGTACAACCTCTCGAGACAATGTCCGCTGGATTTTGCATGGTGGGAACGTGCTTCCAATGTACGTTCTTGGTTTCCTCCTGTATTTCCGCTACTCTATTTCCAACGAAGGTACTAAGCTTTGACGAGTGTGTGGAAACCCAATGTAAGACGATTGATGAATCGGTCCAAAAGTAAATTTGAGAAGGTGAATCACTAAAAATATTTTCAGTTTTTCTCCAAAGTTTTGCAAGTAAATGAGCAGCGCACAATTCCAAACGAGGAAGCTGCTTTTTCCTGGCTGGAGCAACTCTTGACTTTGCAACTAAAAGTCTGCATCGTACTGATCCGTGTGAATCTTTTGATCTCAAGTAAATGCAACATCCATATGCGTTCATAGATGCATCCGCAAATCCATGTACTTGGAAACTTTTCCATTCAGGTATCAGCGTATGTCTGGATACCGATAAATTCTGCATAGCATGCAGATTCGCCATCAATTGTCGCCATTCATTTTTCAGATCTTCTGGAATCGAAGCATCCCAATGTAACTTCTCTATCCACAATTTTTGAAGAATGATCTTAGCCTTGATTATTATAGGACTAACCAACCCCATTGGGTCAAAAAGTGATGACGAAAGCGATAAAATAGTCCTTTTTGTAAATTTTGAATAAATCCGATTAGGTTTGTATGAAAAGTTGAACTCATCACTAACAGGATTCCAAACTATTCCCAAGGTGCTTGTCAAATTGCAGTCATTTAAACTAATTTCCTTGCTCTGCGGATAAACTTCTTTGAAGACGTCATTGCAATTGCTATTCCATTTGGACAACTCAAATCCAGCTGGCTTCAGAATAGTGACGACTTCTTCCTTTAAGGTTTTTAAAGTTTCTAAATGATCGGCCCCTGTCAGCATATCATCTACATAAAAGGCTGACTGAAGAGTGCGCGATCCCAATTTGTACTTGTCCTTGTATTTGTCTCCCAAATATTGAAGACATCGAATAGCTAAAAATGGCGCCGACGAGGTACCATATGTAACGGTGTTTAGTTGGTATGTTTTGACTGGTGTTTGTTCACTGTCTCTTCATAAAATCAAATGAAATTTTCGATGATCAGGATGAATCAACACTTGACGATACATCTTGACTATATCCGCTGTGAGAGCATACCTATGTAAACGAAATCGCAACAGAATACTAAGAAGATCGTTCTGAATTGTTGGTCCAACCATAAGGATTCCATTTAGTGACAAGCGGGATGATGTGCAACAAGATGCATCGAAAACCACTCGCAACTTGGTTGACACACTTTCTGGTCGAATTACGCACTGATGTGGCAAATAGTAATGAGGTTGATCTAAATTTGGTTCTGAAACTAACGACATGTGGCCTAAGGACTCGTATTCTTTTAAAAAAGATGCGTATTGAGTTTTTAAAGAAGGATTTTTTGAAAGTCTCCTTTCCAATGATAAAAATCGTCTAAAAGCTATGTCATACGACTTTCCCAAGCGACTAGGATCTTCTTTGAAGGGGAGCTGAACCATGAGACGACCGCTATCTAAAACTTCAATGTTTTCCACAAAATGTTTTTCACAATCTTTTTGCTCTTCTGTCCACTTTGAAATAGGTCCTTGAACCTCTTCCAATTCCCAAAATTTTTCAACAAACAGCTCCAATGAATCATCATTCCGACTAAGACAACAAGATATTGGTGAAGAAGGTGGCAAATTTTTATATCTTCCTGAAACAACCCAACCTAACGAAGTTTTTTGGAGTGAAGGCAGTTCCTGCCCAAGTTTGATGTGACCAACCTGGAGCAAGTCGAAGAAAGCTTCAGCACCTAACAGCATGTCTATTCTTGATGGCTGAAAAAAGTATTCGTCAGCTAGCTCTATGTCCTGAGGAACATTCCAATTCCTTACGCTTATCTGTGCCTCTGGCTGGTATCCGGTAATAGATGGAGCAATAAGAAATTCTAACGACAGCTCACAAGTATTATATCGAGACCTAATTGTCGTTTGAGTTTGGAAATTGATTTTTGTTTTAGTTGCTCCAATCCCGACAATACCAATCTGCTTTCTTTGCCTCTGTAGATTTAAGGATTTTGTAAAACTTTCATTGATGAAATTCACCTGCGAACCAGAATCAAGGAGAACTCGCCCTATTTGAAATCCCCCTGAAGAATCCTGAACTAAAACAAGTGCAGTAGCTAAAATGACTTGAGCACTTGGACTAAAGTCTTGTCCCAATGCTGCATTAGAAGTGGCAGAAATCGGTGCATCTCCCTTTCGTGTGCTATTTTCAAAATGTTGTTGTCTGTGCAACAGGCTATGGTGTGGGAAATTGCAGTGTTTGCACTTAAATGTTGATGGACAGTTAGATACTCCATGTCCATTTCCAAAACAATTTAAACAAAGATTAAGTTTTTTAATATGAGAATAGCGATCCATAACTGAAAGTTTAATGAATTTTGGACATCGACTTATAAAATGGTTGCCCTCTTTACAAAAAAGACAAATATGTTGGGTAGCGGCAAGAGATGTTGGAAAACGTTGATTTGAAAAAATTTTCTTTGTTCTGATAGGCACTTTTTGGACAGGCTCCGTCCGCAACTGCTTCCTATCTCGAACTTCTAAATATTGACAGCGCTTGCTAAGAACATCCGAGCATTCCTTCCAAGTTGGAAGCTCTTTGTAGTCCATGCTCTCGTCCCACTTCGACTTTGTTTCACTATCCACTTTTGAAAGGGCGATATAAATTATAATTGCATTGCAAATATTTTCATGACTACCTAGCGATTGTAACGAGTTAAATAAAGAAGTAGTATTATCAACCAAGCTTCTTAAATGAATTGCTGAAGCCTTTGGAACGTTGGATAATTCAAATAAACTCGAAATGTATTCTAAGAAGATCATTGTATTGTTGTCATAACGTTCTTTAAGCCGTTCCATTGCTTTTGGATAGTTATCCTCTGTTATTTGTAAAGTTTTCACAGTACTCAGAGCTTGATCACTTAAACAAGACAGCAAGTGATTAAATTTTTCTGTTTTTGACAAACTTGAATCTTTATCCACCAATGTTGTGAATAAATGAATGAAATTCTTATATTCTGCATAATTTCCACTAAATCTAGGTAGCTTAATTTTAGGCAAATGGTTAACTACATGCGGTGCAGGTGTTGACATTGTTGCGTCAACCATACTAACGTTTATACCCGTTCCCAACAATGACATGATTTTAGTTTTTGCCGAAATATAAAGATCCTCTAATTCGGAGCGAGTGTTATCATCAGGACACAATCTTTCGATTTGCGTTTGATAACTCAAAATTTGTTTAAAATATGCCTCGAGAATTCCCAATCGACAGTCTAATTCTGTGGAAGTAAGAACATCTGACCTTGTTTCGACATAATTTTTTAACCTGGTGATGCTTCCTTTAGTTGTCGACCGCTGCTGCTTCCATTCCTCAAGAGTGACTTTGTTTTCCGTCATCCTGACTGATGAACAATAAAATGTAGGTACTAATCGGTGTTAAAATATTAGTCACTGACTAATGTTGAAAAAAATCCCAATAGATAAATATTAATAGATATTATCCCAATCAATATTTAACTACCAATAAAATTTGAATAGGTATATTAATATTCTCAAACTGGTAAAGTGGCAACACTTGTCGAACAATGTACAAAGTCTTAGCAAAATTGTATATAAATTTAAATGATAACCCAACGATGAATCCAAATCCTTATTGACGAATAATAATAGTTCGAATACTGGTGAAGCGATGATTGTTGTTGGATTAATAATTCAGAATGGTTATATGCCATCCAATTGCACCGATAAAATCGTAATTATGTATGTGCAAGATATGGTAATGTTCCAATGATGATACTAACAATAATAATACTAAAGATGATATTTGAAGCGAAAGCTTTCTTTCACTTGCATATGATCAGTGCAGCACCCTCTCCCCCGACGACGAAGAAAAAACCAAAGCTAATGAGAATGAGCGAAGAAAGTTGAGGCGAAATGTAGACATATGCAGTGAAAGAATCTAAATCGAACTTTTAGCAAAGTTGAGTGACCATATAAGAAGGGTCAACGACTAACCAAATTGAAACAAACGAAACGGAACGGCGAGATCAGTGCAAAAGGTGATTTATGTATTGAGTATATTAAAGCTCTGCTTAGTGATTCTAATACAGGCTTGCATTAATAGGCTTATGTATGTATTAAGCTTTGTGGAACGTAATATTTAACTAAATGTGGATTCTGTGTAGATATTCAAGAAAGCATAACACAGCGCACGATGATTTAAAATTTTAATTTTAATACGAAAAAATGATGTTTAGATTTTTAATGTAGGTAGATTATAATTTGTATAAAGTTAAGGTAGATATTATAATGTTATATATGATTAGATTTTAGTTTTAAATATAGTTTTAAGAGTTTTAATTTGTTTTGAATTAGTCGAAGGTGCGTTTTTGTAGAATGTTTGATTTTATTGCGAGTAATAGCAATCAAATTAAAGGTTCAATTTCTGATTTTTGTATAACTATGTAGGTATGTAATGTAGGTACATGTAGGTATGTAATGTACATGTAGGTATCAACGCACTTTCGATTAATTTTTGTATCTGACGTACCTGGGTGGGAGATTTTATACTTATCTCCCACTTTGCTTCGATGAATCTGCTTCTGCTTCTGCAACGGGTTGATGAATCTTTTGTTCTCCTGGATTGCAACTTTTGGGATGATTTAAGATATACACCTAGCACTCGCGGCTCGCGGTAACCGAAACCGATATTCACGTTTAATGTTTTTGTGAAAAATGTCAATATAGTCAATGTCTTTTATTTCGTGCACTTTTTAATAGATTGTCACTTGTTGGTATATAGTTTTAACCAATTTTTTAATAATTAAAATGCACTTTTTATTTTTCTATTGTCCGAACCGAGTTGGGCGCCAAAATGGACGGTTTTACACTATAGTTTTTACCGTGCAACTTAAAACCTCTACTGCCTCGTAGAACGATCTGGTTGCTTCAAAATTTTCGCGTTAACTTGCGAACTAAACTTGGATTTTTCCAACTAATAAATTTATTAACAATGTCAACCATGTGACCCAAAACAAACCAAAACTAAAAAGAAATTGTTCCGACAAAAATAAAAACGACAGAGTTGTTGCACCAATGCTGGTTTAAATTGTACTTCTTTATTTAAAGCTTTTTCTTAGGTTTATATACTTCAATCTTCAACGGTTTAATAATTTGATGTACAGCTTTAAATTTAGGATTACTATAAAATATGAATATAATAATTTGTGGCGCGAAGATTCAAATAAATGATAAATAGATCCTTGGCGCTAAATTGAAATTAGACGAATTTATGATGAAAGGCTCCAACAGTTACTTTATAGTAATATAAATGTGTTTATATTACCCGAACCAATGAGGGGAATATATTTAGGCAACCAAAAAAAAAAGAAGAAGAATAGAGAGAAGAAGCAATAGAGGTTTTACACGAGGCAGGATATGCTTACTATAAAAATGAACAAAATAACTATTTTGGAAACAACAGAAAACCTCACAGAAATAATGATAATTTTAACAATAATCCATTTAGGAGAAATAATCATCAAAATAATTCTTATAATAGAAATAATAATCAACCTTTTGAAAATAATACAAACTTTTATAGCGGACAATTCCTCAACCAAAATTCCACTGCTAGTAGACAATTCCAAAACCCCAGATATTCTTCAAGTGGGCAAGTAAGGATTAACAGTCAAAACTATAATAACTTTCCGTCTACTAGTGGGCAATATCAAAATCAAAGGTCCGGTGGTAGGCAATTTTCTAGACAAAATAATTCAAATAACAGGGTGGAACCTATGGACACTACGTCCGCAATGAGCAGACTAATTAACAATTTAGAATCTCAGGATTTTACCAAGGAGGGCCTAACCGACTTTATTTTTGTTCAAAAAATAAAAAGTTCACATTAAGGATATTAATTGATACCGGTGCTGACACCAGCATACTCAATCCAGGTAGATGACATCCTAAATGGAAAGTGCCCCTCGACAAACCGATTAAGGTATTGACGACTAGTACATCTATATCTACTAATACAAAAATTTAAAATTTCCTTATTTGAAGAATTCAAACTAGATAAAACCGCAGAATTTTCGGAATACAAATTCCACGATCAATTCGACGGTTTGATAAGCAATAATATTCTACTGACTTTAGAAGCTGAAATTAATTATAAAAAGAAATTACTTATTACAAGTAAAGCTCAAATACCCATTATTTTCAATAAACAAGAGGAAGATGCTTAACACCTAGTCTATGTATTTACCAAACTGAGACGAATAAGGACCCAGTGATGGAACAAGTACGACTCAACCATTTAAATCAAGAAGAAAAATTCGAAATAAAAAAATCAATATCGAAATACACAAATATCTTCTACCAAGAGGGTAGCGACCTCTCATTCACCCATGCGATCAAGCATGAAATTAGAACAGCTAACGACATACCCATTTATAGATACCCACAGGTGCATAAACATGAAGTGCACAAACAAGGGATTATCCGCCCAGCAAATCTCCCTATTCAGCTCCAATTTGGGTCGTCCCAAAAAAAATTGACGCCTCGGGAAAACAAAAATGGAGGGTTGTTGAGTATCGTAAATTAAACGATGTCTCAATCAATGACAAATTCCCTATCCCCAATATTGAGGACATTTTTGATAAACTAGGTAAAGCTCAATACTTTACCACGCTCGATTTGGCGAAAGGTTTTCACCAAATTGAAATAGCCGAAGAGGACATTTGGAAAACATCGTTTTCCACAGACAATGGCCACTACGAATTTGTACGTATGCCATTCGGCCTAAAAAACGCTCCATCTACGTTCCAAAGCTGTATCTTAGCGGAACACATAAATAAAATTTGTCTCGTATATCTTGATGACATAATAGTCTTTTCAACTAGCTTACAGGAACACATTGATTCCCTTACAAATTTTTTTAAAACTTTAAAAGACGCTAATTTAAATATCCAACTGGATAAAAGCGAATTCTTGAAGCACGAAACAGAATTTCTGGGACACGTCATGTCAACGGAAGGGATCAAACCAAATCCCAACAAAATCTCAGCTATTAAAGAATACCAACTTCCAAAAACACCCAAACAAATAAAGGCTACTAGGAATAACCGGTTATTACCTAAAATTCATAAAAGATTACTCAAAAATTGTTGTTAAAAACCCTGATTATATTGATAGCTTTGACGAATTAAAAACGTTAATAACTTCAGAGCCAATACTCAAATATCCAAACTTTGATAAAAAGTTTGTACTTACAACGGACGCATCGAAATACGCTCTGGGTACCGTTTTAACACAAGACTCACATCCTATTTGTTTTGCCAGTCGTACTCAATGAGCATGAAATAAACTATTCAGTAATTGAAAAAGAACTTTTGGCAATTGTTTTGGGCCAGTTAGTACTTTCGATGATATCTTTACGGCACGAAATTTACAGTACGCACAGACCATAAACCATAGCTTTGGTTAAGTTGTCTAAAAGAACCCAACTCAAAACTTCAACGATGGAAGTTAAAATTAGAAGAATTAAATTTCGAAGTTGATGCCGTTAAAGGAAAGGACAACCATGTAGCGGATGTCTTGTTTCTTCTAGAAATAAACTTTCACGAAAATGCAATTGACGAAAATATCGACGACGTTTCCATAACCTCATTTAAATTCATAGCGCTTGTGAGGATAGCAGCGAGTATATTCCAATCGTTGACTCCCCAGTCAATATATACAAAACTCAAATAATATTACATCATTCTGATGGTCTAAATAACCACAAACTTTATAAAGTCTTTAAAAAAAAAGAATAGTAATTGATTATAACGAATATAAAGAAAAACTAATGTTAGACCTTATGAAATCATTTTTCCCACCGAAGGGTATCGTTGGAATATATTGCAAATTACATTTTGATTACATTTTTGTCCAATTTCAGGACACCTATATCAAATTCTTTAGCAAAAATAAACTATTACGTTTAGTCAAATGTTCGAAATTATTTGGAGATTTAGACAATGAAGAAAAAGTGTTGGAAGTAGTTAGTAAAACACATAAATCATTTAACCACCGTGGAATAAACGAAACGTATGAGGAGATAAAGAATATCTATTATGTCCCAAAATTCATTAATAATTGCGAGATATGTAACTGTTCAAAATATGAACGACAATCACAAAAAATAGCATTTTCAGTAACAGAAATTCCCAAAAAAACCAAATGAAATACTACATATGGATATCTGGTACGTGAACATAAACCTTATGTACGTAACAATAATAGATACAAAAAGATAGAAAGAAACGAATAATAATATTCGTAAACGAGTAAATAAAATTCGTTTAAAATTGGTGGTAGCGCCTTTAAGTTGTTGTTGATGTTCAAACACATTCAATAATAGATACATTTTCTAAACACGTAACCGTCCATGAAATAAGACACAGAACTTGGACCTCTCTTCTTAACTCCATAAAAATAAGATTTGCTAATTTTGGCATCCCCAAAAAGATTGCGAAACCGGATAATCAAAGAATATTTAAAAGAATGTAATGTAGAACTACATATATCCACACCATATAAGAAAACAGGAAATTCAGACAGAAAGGTTCCATTCTACGTTGAATGAGCATATACGAACCTTCACAGCAGACAAAGATAACAATGACACACTTAGAAATAAAGTTATAAAAGCCGTCCAAATATATAATAACACAATCCACTCGCCAACAAAACAGAGGCCAATTAATTTCCTTAACGGAATAATTAGCAAAGAAGATTTTCCCAAAATCACTGAGTTAGTCCAGAAAAATAAAGAAAAAAATATAAAAAAACTTAATGTAGGTAGGAAGGACATTATTTTACTGAAGATAATAACACTTTCTTGAAAAACAGAAGAAGTAATAAATTAAAACCAATTCACAGTAAGGAAGACCCTGAAATCATTAACAAAATTTATTTGAAAAATAGCAAAGGTAATAAATTTTACAAAGATCAGGTTAAACGCAAATACAAACACGAACACTGAAAGAAAAACTTTATTACAGGTTCTTACAATTATTTTATTGGCATTCGCATTACCAAATCCGACAAGGGGACAAAAACTAGACGTACAGGACTTAAATACTGGTCAAGGATACATTTTAATAAAAGGCAATGGAATTAAAATATTCAAAAGTTATTTCAAAATCTCATATATAATTAATTTGACATTATGGACAGAGGGCCTTGAACTCTTACAACACAACGTCGACAAACTTGACGACAAAAACTAATATCCAACGATCATTCATGGACTCAACCAACTAGCAGACGAAATATATGGCTTAACCCAAAGGCAAAGGACAACCCGTGGATTATTCAACATTGTAGGGAACGCTTTGAAATATTAAGCAGGGACTATGGACTACGAGGATGAAAAAGAAATTCAAACCAGACTTACCCTAAACGAACGAAATAATAAAAACACAATAAAAGGTCTAAACGACCAAATAAAAATCAATACACAATTTTATGAAAATATTTACAACATTACAAAACATATTAATTTACAACAAACAGAAACTAAGAAAAGGTTTTCAGCTATAACCAAAGAAATAAATAGAAAAAATTCAAAGATACTGAACTTCGGTATTTCGGGATCAAAAACTCCGATGTCTTGAGTTTATAAATAAATATATCTTTTATTAAGTCTTATAAAAATCTAACACGGTATTTCATATAATTCTTTTTCTGTATTACTCCTAACACGGTATTTCATATAACTTAACCTAACAATAGTTCATACTTCTTATACTAACCCTTTACACCTTTAGAGTATCGGCCTAACAGAAATAGGGGACCGTTCGATGGAACCCTGTCCAAGCTAGTTCAGACGGAATCTGCGAGGACGAATCAAGAAAGCAAGTGGAACCACCGTTGGAACCTTGTCCAATTCAAACCTGAAGGATTTACCGAGGAAATAGGACGAAAGCACTTTTGGAACCACCGCTGGAACCCAGTCCAAGGTAGTTCTTATGGATCTACCGAGGAAATTTAGACGGAAGCAAGTGGAACCACCGTTGGAATCTTGTCCAAGGCAAACCTGAAGGATTTACCGAGGAAATAGGACGAAAGCACTTGGAACCACCGCTGGAACCCAGTCCAAGGTAGTTGTTATGGATCTACCGAGGAAATTTAGACGGAAGCAAGTGGAACCACCGTTGGAACCTTGTCCAAGGCAAACCTGAAGGATTTACCGAGGAAATAAGACGGAAGCTAATAATACCTAATAATAATTTGAAAAAAAAGAGGAAGGCAGCTATAGCTTGAAAAGCCCGAAGCTGCACCAACCTGTTCACTGTTAGGGTACTACTAAGTTC
The DNA here is from genome assembly GCA_951217065.1 of Baccha elongata. Taxonomy (NCBI): domain Eukaryota; kingdom Metazoa; phylum Arthropoda; class Insecta; order Diptera; family Syrphidae; genus Baccha; species Baccha elongata. The sequence continues at coordinate 885,595 of CATNUY010000181.1, read as the reverse complement.
CCAATCAGCCCGATCTTATACTGCTCCAAATACACTAGATTGGTATCTCAACACGGGATGCAGAAGACAAATTTCTCATACAACTTTCACCTCTAGTTGTAATATTTCCCGGAGTAAGAGAGTGTGAATTGTATGAGAAACAAACAAAAAGTACCTTTTGCTACAAAAGAAGTGAATATAGTACTAATTAGTACTATTCGGCGGTCGGACGGTCTGCAAAAAGGTACTTTAATACGAATGCAGTAAATCGTATCAGAAATGCTCAGCCTTATTGTGAAGTTCGCCCGAACTACATTACCCCCGAAATAATTGACATTTCACTTTTCGCCTATTGTGAATGTTCGGGCGAAAATTGTGAATTTCCGGGCGAAATCAATTAATATTCGGAAAATTCCCCTTATTGTCATCAATTATTCCGGGCGAAATGCGATGCGATCGACAGGTAAAATGTTCACTTATTTTTTGAAGGCGAACGAGTGAAAAAGTTGTGAATTGCAAGACATTTGTTTATTTTTCGTCAGCTCAAGTATAACAAAACGCTAATTTGTATTATTGTTTAAATCTGTAAAACATAAATGTATTGAAATATTTTCACAAACACATGAAATGTTTCAAAACATTTAACACCAAATTATCGCTCAAAATTGTCTCCGAACTGTTACCTTTTAGAACTCTTCGTTTTGACTGCACTTTTGAAAACAAAACAAATAAATATAATTTTCTACTAAACACATATGTATTTATATTTAAATATCGTATGAATTCCTTTGATTTTGTCAGGATTGATCGAAAGAGTTTACTTTTTTCATTTCATCAACGAAGTAGCTCTTTTTGTGGTTTATTGTAGGTACCTACATACAAGGATGTGATTACTTAACTTTTAACAATTTACTATGATTTACTTTATTCACAAGTTGCAATATTCCCAACAAATACACATCCAAAAGATTGTTTAAACAATTTAATTTTGCAATCCTTTTAAAAAAACAACACAACACAATTATCGCTCTTCTTTAGATCTGTCAAATCAGAAACTAGATGTGTTCATTTATTTTTTCAAGTAAACTCTTGAACTTGAAGGAGTAAAAAATATTCTCTCAGAGAATGCATTTATTACAAAAAAAATAATAGAAGATATTTTAGAAAGTTGTACTTAGTAGCTATTTAATTAAAAATTTAAAATTCAAACCGAAAATATTTCAAAATCAAGATTAATGATGTTTTTTTTTTGTTAGAAATAAAAAATCAAAACTGTCACAATTTGTTCCGGAGTAAATTAATGTTACTTTTAAAAAGTGCATAAACACGCCTCGCTTATCCGAAATGTCACTGTTGATTCGAAGTGAAAAATCGTTCGGGCGGAATTCCCAATAGCTTTTAAAATTCCGGTGAAACAGATTTTCGCCAGGCGAAATGTATTCCGGGCGAACTTCACAAAAAGGCTGGCTGTTTTCTGTCTATTATAATATGTACCGGGGGCGGACGAAATGATATTTAATAAGGGAAAATTGTAACGCTTCGTTACAGTCCCCCCTTTCTTTACAAAACAAATTTTAATTAATTAATAATTTTTTTCAGCGGTTAGCTTTAATTCATATAATGTGCTTGAACAACAACAACAACAACTTAAAGGCGCTACCACCAATTTTAAACGAATTTTATTTACTCGTTTACGAATATTATTATTCGTTTCTTTCTATCTTTGGCTGGAGATATAGCTATTTCAAAGATTGCCAATTCCTTTCATCAGTCTCCTTTTAGTGGTATTGAGCTTTAATCCAATTTTATTGTGAAAAACTTTTTCACATGCACCTCGTGAGATTCGAACCCACGCCTTCAGATTTTACTCAGTCTTCGAAGTCGTATGCACAACGCATTCCACCGCTTATGACCACTGATGACACAGGTCGAGATGTTATGTTCGTTTGTTTTTTCAAACGCATTTGGAGCTTCAACATTTTTCTAAGCGCCTCTAAGTATGTTGTTTTGTTCCGCCTCCATTTTCTCCTAACCTTATTTAATTCATATATATATTTTTTTCCAAAATAACTTAAAATTTAGTTTTAACAACGCTTATATATATATAATTTTTAATTGTGAATTAGAAATTTATTAAAAAAATTTAACCATCTTATTCTCTTAGAGAATAAAGGCAACTACTTTTAAATAAAAAGACCGTTTTTACTTGCAGAGGAAAAAGTATTGATAAGGTTTCTTGTGATCGCATTTGTATACTTGATCATAAATTACATTTTTAATTAAATGAAAAGTCAAGCGTTTCAAGCGATTGTTTGTTTTGGGGCGCACAAGGAGGCTCTGACATAACTCCTCCCCCCTTAGATTCTTCTAATGGTCGGAAAGTGACCGTTGGAAGATTTACATTGTTTACAATCTTCCTATTTTTAATTTTTATATAAACATAAATTGTGCCAATGATAAATCTTTGACGTTAGGCAAAAAGGTTTTAAGTCAGAAAGTATTTTAATTATTTGCAATCTGGATTAAATTTATTTGAAAAAAAAATTATGGTAAATAAGCTTTGAAATGGTGATCTTATAATATGTTATTACATTTTTCTAAAATCATGAGTATTTACCGATTTTTCGATAACTTAAGTCCTTAGTATCCCCTCATTTTGTATTATTTGTAAAATTTTTGTTTTTTTGTATGACTTAAGTCAGGAAATAAAACATTGTCATTTAGTAATAAAGTAGGAAATTGTTTAATTTATTATTCAAAAGCTTTAAAATTATAAAGTTATTAAAAAAAAATGTTCATTGTTTCTGTTTCTTCTTCTTCATCTACCAAATCGGGATCATCATTGTTTGCGGTGTTAGAAGATGGCAAATTTTTAAAAAGTCGTGAAACATAGGTGGTACTAAACTTAAAAGAGAGCACAAATCCCTTTTTTCTCCTCAGATATCGGTACCAAAGTTTTGTACTTTCCTTGGAGTGGATAATCTTTGATACATCTATTTTTTCCCCTTCTAAGAAAGCTTAAAATCTTGAACTCTTCGGAATGGTTTAAATTGTTTTTATATCGCACTAAGCCATTTTTCTGGTATTGGAGCCATTGCACACTATGCCGAGAAAACTGCTCATTGATAGTATTTTTTTTTTCTGCACACGAATGCGGTCTTCAACAAAGCGGCAAAATCAAAGAATTCTTCTTGATGCATTTCATGTACCTGGAACTTCTTTTTTAGGCCTGTTGTTCCCACTAACTGGTACCAATCGTGGGGGTGGTAAACAGGTGTTTTTTTTTTTTTTTTTTGTTTTTCGATCATGGAATGATCCACGTCACATTCCATATGTGTATGACCCGGAACGAGGAACTTGTGGTTTATGGTTAAATTTGGGAACTTAACTTGAGCCATTAAAAACATTGCTGCCACATGACTGTTTTTATTTTGTCCCCCGCATGTGTCTGAATAAAATGTCACCTCAGAAACGCAATCAGGTAGCTTTTTAATATGAGCATATAGGCAGGAAGCTATTTCGTTCCCCCCTCTAGCAGCTAAAGCTTCATGCCACATGTAGTGCGTTGAATCTCAGGTACCATTATCGTGGACAGTTAGGTTATAGGTCCAAATGCTACCGAAGATCCAACAAACGGTATTGGCAAGCATTGCTGAAGATCGAAGCTGAAGCATTTCTTTTGCTCGCTGTTTTGTGCTGCTAGCTTATCAGCTTCTTTGGCTTCATATGCTACATTAGCCTGTTCCTGGTGAATTTGGAGATCGTTTTCTGCTTCCTGTTTTTCATCTTGATTAGCAGCAACTTGAACACGCATGTGAAGGGTGTCGCACTTATAGCAGGTGTCCACTTTTGGCTTTTTAAAGGCGAGTTTTAAATTATGAAATTCCCTCTCATAAATTGAACGACCAACAAAATTCTCTCGTCCTTCTTTATATAAGTCGTACATAATGCGCAAGTTTAAATACGAAGGTAAAAACTTCTTCTCATTTGTACGTCTGGTGTAATGACTTTCATAGCTGGGAAAAGATTTTATATGAGCCACGACTTCATTAAGCTCCTCTTCAGATTTTTTGTTTTTTGAAGATTTTTTACCTCTTTGGTCGTCCACTGTAATGCCGGATGTGTTAAGCATTTTATTTCGGATGGCGTTTGATATGAACTTTTCTTTTTCATCTAAAGTTCTGCTGAAGCAACCTTTGCATACAGAAACTCTTGCACCGTTTACTTCAAGAAAGTATTCATAAGTAATTTCCCTGCTTTTTGTACTGTCAGCTTTTCTTTTGCGAGAAACCTGTTTTTCTTTAATATTTATAAGATTTGCGATGAAGGTTTTACCCTTTTGTCGTGGGTTCCAAGCGACCAGTACTCGTCAAAAATTTCCGGTATAAAAGACTTAAGTCCTTACATTTATTCTTAAATGTTTCCGAGGGATCGGTCACAAAGACTTAAATGAACATAAGACGTTAATACCAAACCAAATATGCATTTTTCTGACTTATTGCCTTAAGACTAAAATATTTAGATTAGAAGCAGTTGTGCTAGACTAAAGTCGATAATACCAAACGAAAGAGAAAAAAAAGTGAGTTAATCCCAATCAAAAACCAAAAATCCAATTTTTTGACTTAAGACCTTTTTGCCTAACGTCAAAGAAATATGGTTACAATGATTGAATATATAGTGTAGCTTGACTTTTTGTGTTTATATTTAAGTTCTTTAATTTCTTTTAAATTATTTATATTTTCAAAATGTAGTTCTTGAAACGTTAAATCTTCAAATTTTGTATAATTAATATCTGAAATGATATTTGGTATAATAGGTTCATGTTTATAATTTTTTCTTTCATACATTTGATTATTTACTTTAATTTTACAATTTTGAAATTTAATAAGATAATTACCTTCTATCATAATCTTTTGATTATTACAATTTTGATCCATTTCTTGTAATTTTACATTTGTTAATATAAGATTATTATTTAAATTTTTTTATATTTCTTCGTTTACATTTTTCACAAGTTTACAGTGCATTGGTTTCTTAAGTATGTTTTCAATACAATCATCATTTATCTTACTTAATTTTTTTTAAATATTTTGTATCGTCATAGATAATTTGATCTTTGGTTAAATACATTTTTTTGTTTATTTTTAGTTGAGAACTGTTTTCTTTATTTGGAATAGGTTGAACATATATTTGTTTGTATAGTTCGTCTGTATATTTGGGAACTTTAATGATGAATATAATATTTGTATTATATGAAGCTAAAATAAAGTTTAGTTCTTCCAAGTTATTAATATTTATGCCGTATTTATCTATTTCTTCTGATGATAAAATATCCCTGCTCAGTACTCCTAATCTTGAAGTCATTATAATTTCTTTTATTTTTTCTATATCCTCATCTAGGTAATCTAGGTTCTCTCTCAATTTTATTTCATATTGTATTTTAGCTATATCTTTTTCGTAGTCATAACTACCTATGAAATTATTAAGTCTTTCTATTATATTGTTAGTTTCATTGTTAAGAGTTTCAGTTAATATTTTTATTTGTTTGTTAAATTTGTCGTTAATTATTATTTGATTACTAAGATTTGTTATTTCATTATGGCTGTTTGTTTCAATTAATTTTAAGTGTTCTTCGATATCTTGACGATCGTTATCGTCCATGGTACCAAATAAAAATTTTAATCCTGTGCCAAAAATGTTGAATAATCCTCTTTTCTGTCTACTCTGTTTAGGATGGGGTATATGGACATCAAATTCCTTACGTATTTTTAACATTTTCCTGTTTATACTGTCATTTTCTTCTGGCATTCTTTTAACATTTCTTTCCATAATTTCTATATTATTTTCATACTCAGTTAAATTTATTATATGGATAATTGTATCATAATTTTTGATTAATGGGTATTCTCCTAGTTGTATTAAAGTAAAACCATTTCCTTTATTTAGATCAAGTACTTCTAATTCCGCTTGAACTTGGTTGAGGGTTGTTAGTATCACTATCGTCAGGATGTGAAGTGGGATCATATGTTGCCATGTTTGATGCTTTATCTTTATCGGATCTAGAATCAATTATGTTTTTTGTAAATTTTGTTCGTACTGGAAATTGATCTTTATGAGCTATTCTATTTTTAATCTTTTTATATTTATTACCTATGTCTAATGTGTATTTTTTATTTAATTTATTTAATAGTTTTACCTTTTTGTGTTTAGGTGTGATTTAGTTTTGAATTTTTGCAGGTTGAGTTTATCTTGATAAAATTTTCATCTATTTCTTTATCTTTCCTCCCTTGATTTATTTTATTCAAAACTTTTATTTTATTTTTTTCTATTCTTTCATTTCATTTCATTTCATTTCATTTATTCATTTAATGCATGCACAGTAAGAAACAAATCTTATAAATTAGTGCTAAGCTATAGTTGCAACAAGTGAAAAGCTACATCATCAATAAAGTGTATATAAATCTATATAAATTTAATCGAATAGATACTTTTACGTTAGAATACATTTTTCTTTGAATAAGATAGGTATCTGAATACAGTTAAAATTCTTCATTTTTCAAAATAAATTAACAAAATTTTTAACATTTAATACATACATCTCATTAATTAAATTAATTTTGTGAACCAACTGAAAGACAAATTAAAAAAAAGAAAAGAAAACCTAAGCATTTTGAAAATAACTTCGAAGCTCTCTACGAAACTGTGCTTCGCCATTTGGACTTCTTGGATTTCTTGGAAGGAGATTCCACAGACGTGTAGCATTGATGAAGAATTGTTGCTCTGAAGTTCGACAGGAAAACCGAGGGTACACTAATACTTGGGATCTGTTGGAGGAACCGAACTGTATCCTATTAAATAAAGTTGTTGTTGAGTTTGAATAATGTTGTAAAGTAAAAGAAGAGTTCTATACCGGAGAAGATGATCAAGGGACATATTATAGATTCGAAACGAGTAACTTGATATGCGATCAAAACGACGTAATCCAAATATGTAGCGTGCTATATTGTTAAAAGCAACATTTAATTTTCTCCTACTGTCAGCATCACAGTTACAGTAGACTTCGCAACCATACGTCAAATTGGGAACTAATACAGTTTTGGCTAGCATCATACGAGTATTCAATGGTGTGTAATGTTGTGATGACCACAACATTCTTAGTACTCCATAGACTTTACCCACGGCTGCATTTATATGATTGTTCCAAGTTAGCGTCCTGTTAAACAGAAAACGAAGATTTCTTGCACTAGATGTGTATTCAATCGGCATACCATTTAACACGATACTTGGGAAGTAAGATAACTTACTAATCACAATACATTAAGATTTCAGTGGATTAAGGAAAAGTCCATTATCCTGAGACCAACCGAAAATTTCCGCCAAATCGCTGTTAATTGTATGTGCACAATCATCAATAAATCCGAGAGGACAGCTTTTAAACAACTGGACGTCGTCAGCATACATTTGAATAGAACAGCCCGAAATTTTCGCTGGAAGTTCGTTAATATATAACGAGAAGAGCAAGGGTCCCAAAATGGAACCTTGAGGAACTCCTCGTACTGTGGGAAGAAAGCTTGAAGTTTTATTGTTAATAGAAACCGCTTGCTCTCTGTCTTCCAAATACGATTTAATTAATCGAACAGCGGAATATGATAATCCGTACTGGCGAAAGAGCTTCAAACATAAGATATGATGGTCCACCGTGTCGAAGGCTTTAGAGAAATCAAGCAATACTAGAAAAGTTACAAGGTCATCGTCCCAAAATGCACGCAAAATCCCATCACTGCTATTGCCTAAAGAAACTCCTTCATAATCAACTGCTTCCATAACAAGCAAGATAATAATATTGAGAGATAAAAGTTTTTCGTAAAGAATTGTTTCACCAGAATTAAGAACACGTAGACACCTTCAAAATAAAAAGAATGAAATACCAAGTTAATTAAATCGTATTTATAAAAAACAAAAAGTTAAAATGAGATGCAATGTAGCACAAGATTGCTTTATGAAGTAAGAAATATAAAGAAGAAAGAGAAAAAAAAAATAATTTAAAATTGTTAAAAAAGAAGAAAAATGTATATAAAAAAAAAATAGTAATAAAAATAATAATAACAAAGTGTCAACTCTCATCTAGTGCTGACTGGCAATTCCATCTAGGTCTCCTACATTATCGACAAGTACTCCTTTGACATCTGACAGCAGCCGTTTGACGTATACTCTACCACGAATAGTAAATACTGCAGCAATTTTATTTTGTTTTTTTAATGCAATTGCTTGACGAACCAAATAATTATTTTTTTGTGACAAAGATTCGCGCACAAAAATTTGTGAACTCGACTCAAGTCCAATGTCCTTAAGACAAAGTTGCATATTCTTTTCTTTGATGTGCTTTGCAATTGAAGTGAGGAGGAAATTTTTTTCATAAGGAGATTTAAATTTAATGATTATCACTGTGTTATCTGTTTTTTCTTTCGGGCGAGTGCGAAACATATCAATCACTACCGGTGGTTTAATACCAATTGTGTGACAGAGACAATTAAAAAGTGATTTCAAGTTCTCGTTGGATTTGTGGGGTACACCGAAGATCACTGCATCACTGGCTACAAGTTTACTATCGAGAACATTTATTGTGGTCCAAGCATCGGCAAGTTCGGTTTCAATTAATGAGAATTTATTTTTGTGTTGCTCTAGTTCATTTTTAGTGTTATTTAAATCGGATTTAAGAACGGAAAAGGAAGAATTCATTTTGTTTAAATCCAATTTAAGTGATTCAATCTCAGTGTTTATGTTTATGTTTGCACTCTCGAGTTGTTGAACTTTCTTATTTATTTCATTTATGTTTTTGTTTACGACATCAAATTGAACTTGAATTTTGTTTGCTAGTTCCTGGTTATCATTTCTTATTTGTTTAGACAAGAGAGATATTATAAATTCACTTTGTTTGTCAAGTTTCTCATCCAATTTGGACAACAAGGAACTGTCATCAAAAGCCATTCTTTTAGAATTTTGCTGAGGCGAAGTTCGAGGTAAATTATTAGTGTTTTTTTTGCACATCAATTGGTTTTTCTTTAGTAGTTAGATGAATTACGTTATTATATGATTCGAGTGCTTTAGTAGCATGTTTTATAGGTAAATCTTCTTCATTTGACTGTTGAAGTTGCTGTAAGATCCTCATATGTTCATTTAAACTACTATGAAGTCTTTCCACATCAGAATTGCCGGTGTGTCTATTTGATGTACAATAGTGTATGCTTATGTCATTATTTTCTAAAAAGTTTTTAAGTGTTTCGGACACAAATGCATTCTCATTGTCAATTGTTATTTTCTTGGGCTTTTTCATATAAGAAAATATTTTCGCAAGTGCGTTAATAACACCTACATACGTTTTTTTTTTTATTGGCTCTGCTGCTGCAAATTTTGAAAATTTGTCAATACATGAAAGGTATTTTTCTTTTTTTATTAACAAACCATATATCGATATGATAATGATCATTTGGGTTTTTTGGAGTTTCAGTTTTCTCATATGGTAACTTTATTGGATTTCTTTCTGTTTTTGCCATGCATGTTGCACAATTTTTTATAATTTTGTTGATTAAGGTTTTAAAGTTTGGTATATAATATTCTCGTTTTAATTCTAAATATAATTTTTCAATACCAGTATGGTTATGTATTTTTTGAGTTTTTAATATTATTTCTCTTGCTTCGTATTCGTTTAAGTCTTTTATCATACTTCTTTGTAATATTTAATTACTTAATTTGTTTTCTTTTTTCCATATATACTGGAAATCATTAAATATTTTGTCATCTTGGACGTATATGCAATTTAGCATTGTAGTATCTACTTCTTTTATTATGTTGATATAATCTTCTTCTTTATATTCTTTTCGTGTGAATATAATTCGTCTTTTTCCAACATTGGGTAAATAATTTCTTGATGATCATTTTCATTGATTTCAATTATTATTTGTCGGTTAAAGAAATTAACCGGTTTTTCACTAATAGGAATTAGATATGAATTGTCTGATTCAGCACTATGTTGAGTGGCTAAGTCATCTTGCTCTAGCACATTTATTTTTACACGAGAGAGAGCATCAGCTACTCTATTTTCTTTTCCTTGTATATATTGTATTTCAAAGTCGTATTCTTCGAGTTTTATTTTCCATTTATTTATTTGGTTCTTTTAAGTTTTGTAACCATACCAGAGGGCGATGGTCTGTTTTTATAATAAATTTTCTACCGTAAAGGTAGTGTCTAAATTGTTTGGTTGCCCAAACTATTGCTAATAGTTCTTTTTCAATTGTACTGTAAACAATCATGAGTGCAATTCATGATTGTTTAAAGTTCTGGAGGCGAATGAAAGGGGACCATGTGTTTGGCTTAAAACTGCGCCGATGGCGAAATTTGATGCATCAGTTGTTAATGTAAATATTTTTTCAAAATCTGGATGTATTTTTGTATTTCTATTTGTATTTGTATTTTTATTCATTCATATAAAATTAAACTATATAAAAATTTATTAATAATAAATAAGGTGAATAATAGTGTTCATTCTTTAACTAGAAGTTAGTGGTGAAAAACACATCAATTTGAAAATCCAATTGTATCTGATGTGGGGTGAAAATCAGTGTTAATTAAAATACAAGAAAAAAGAAAAAGAAATAAGCTTGCTAGCAACTGTATAGAAGAAATATTTCAAAGATACATTACATACTTAACAATTTATTAATAATCTACATCTTATATTCAATTTATTAATAATCTACATCTTATTTCAATTTTATTTGTGCTGATGAAAAGTACTAAATTAATGATTCGATATAATTAAAATTCAAAGTGAATAACCAGTCTTTAACCTTTTTGTTAAAACAAGAAAAATGAAGGGGTTCTCTTATAGATAAGGGCAATTTATTGAAGATATTTGGAGCTGTGTATGAATAAAAATGAGTACATTTACTAAGCTCAAATCGTTTATACGTAGGTTGTACATTTGATGATTCCTACTAGGAATATTCCCGCTTTGTTTGAAAAACTCTCTCAAAACTTTTAAAACATATAAATGTCTCATTGGTAGAATTTGCAATTCCTTAAATAAGGGCAAACCGATTCAGCCAACCGATTTTTATTTAGAATTATTCGTATTAAATGCTTCTGTGCTATCAATAAGGGTCGAAAGGTATTTGCATACGAACCACCCTAGCTTGTTATGCCGTATTGTAACTTTGAGTTTGCAAGGCCATAATATATCATTTTTAAAACTTTTTGGGAGCAAAAAGGCTTAATTAAATACATTTTTCGTGTGACCAACAACATATATTTTTTGATCATTTGAATATGATCTTTCCAATTTAGATTGAAATCAATTACTACTCCTAAGTACTTTAACTGTTTCGATTTTAAAGCAATTATCTGAGCATTGTAAATTGGCTATAAAATTAATTTTACCACACTTATGAATAGGCAAGGGAAACTGTTTACAATCAGGAGCATGAAAACGTAGATTAAAGTCATAAAGACTGTTTCCAGATACCTTAAAACACATCAATTTAGTTTTTTCGCTGATAATCAATTTGTGATAAGTAAACCACAACCTTAAAATTTCAAGATCTTCTTCAATGTTCGCAATACTTTCAAAGATATTCTCAGATGAATATGTAAAAACTATGTCATCGGCAAAAGCGGTTGAAGTACCGTTTAACTTGAGTTTGAAAATGGAATTAATGTAAATCAAGAAAAACAAAGGGCCAAGTACAGATCCCTGTGGAACACCGTTCTTTAACAGTCTTGGTTCACTATAGATTCCTTTGATATTAACTTTTTGATTTCTATTTTTTAAATAGGAACTTAGCAAATTGAAAAAACTACCGCGAAAACCTGTATTATAAAGTTTAGTTAGCAAAATATCGTGGTTGACCAAATCGAAAGCTTTAGTCATATCAATAAACAGACCCATAGTTGATTTGTTGCTATTTAAACTTCCATAAAGTTGACTACACACCCTTAAGGTAGCATCTTCTGTTGACAAACCTGATCTAAAACCAAACTGATTGTTAAAGAAGAAATTAAGCTTCTCAAAGATTTTTGAAAAAGTTGAAGGAAGTGATATAGGCCTATAATTCAAAATCATTTCCCTATTTCCTTTTTTAAAAAGTGGTATAACTTCAGCACATTTAAGATGGTCAGGAAAACAACCAATTTCAACACTTTTGTTAAATACGAAGGCGAGTACGTCAACAACATACCAAGCCACATTTTTCAACAATTTACTTGCTACACCATCACTAGTACACGAATTTTTATATTTCAAAGACATAATAACATTAAAAACTTCGATTGGTGTTATCATATTAAAAACAAAACTATTGGGTAGTGTATCATCCATACAAATTTTCTGAATAATTTGAACAATCACAATTTAAACAGGGTGCGAAAGCAGGTTTCAGTTTTTCTGAAATTTCAGTAAAATATTCATTAAATTTATTTGAAATTTTCCACGAATCGGACTCTGTTTCTCCCTCAATTTCAATAGAGTCAACAGTTACAGAATTTCTATTTTTACCTAAGATGCTATCAACCACTTTCCACTCTTCACGAGTATTACCTTCAGCTCTAGAAAACATATTAGTATAGTAGTTATTACGAGTGTCATCAATTTCTTTATTTATCGTTTTGCAAAAATTTTCGTAGTATTTTTTAAGTTTATTATTATTTGGATGTTTTTTACATTTTAAACTCGGTTTCTTCTTTTTTTCTATCTTATTAAGAAGATAGTTAGTCATCCAAGGTTTAAGATGTTTCTTTTTACACGATTGGTTTTTTTGGAAAGTACTTGAATTAATGTGTTTTGTTAAAGTTTCCATAAAAAAGTCAAAAGCTATAGAGGGATTATTCTCGGAGTAAACTTGGTCCCAACTTGTCGATTAATAAGATCTTCAGACATTGCGTCTTTTAATTGAGAAAATGAGTTTTTATACTCGTCATTATTAATATCAATTTTTGAATTTTTCTTAAGAGAAAGTGTTAGTGGTTTAACTATTTTTGCACAATCGCAGATAAATTTGCGATAATAACCAGTTAATCCAAGGAATGATTGAATTTCTTTGACTGTTTTTGGTATGGAAATTTTTTTAATAGTTTCCATTTTCTTTGGATCGAGTTTTATTCCATTAGAGGTTATAATGTGACCTAAAAAATCTGTTTCTTTTCGTAAGAATTCTGATTTATTCAATGATATTTTGAGATTTGCGTTTTTAAGGGTAGTTAAAATTTTATGGAGTGAATCCATGTGTTCTTGAAGGCTTGAAGAGAATATAATAATGTCGTCTAAGTAGACATAACATATTTTACCAATATGTTTTTTTTAAGGACTTCGTTCATAAGTCGCTGAAAAGTTGCCGGGGCATTTTTTAATCCAAATGGCATGCGAATGTCGTAGTGACCTGAGAGTGTAGAGAAAGCAGTTTTTTCTCTATCTTTTTCTTCGACTTCTATCTGGTAAAAGCCTTTTGTAAGGTCTAATGTAGAAAAGTAATTACAGTTTCCTAATTTGTCTAAGATTGATTCTATATTTGGAATCGGAAATTTGTCTTCTTTAGTTGCTTGATTTAATTTTCGATAGTCTATTACTATCCTCCATTCTTTATTGCCTGTATGATCTTCTTTTTTTGGTACCACCCAAATAGGGGCGTTATATGGGGAATTGCTTTGTCGTATAATTCCTTGTTCAAGCATTTCGGTTATCTGCTTGTTAACTTCTTTTTTATGTATTTCAGGATATCTGTAAATTCGCGTGTATATAGCGGAAGTATTTTCCGTTGGATTGTTATGCTTAACATGGTTGGTGAAACTTAAATCATCACCTTTATGATAAAAAGAATTTTTATGTGTTTTTATTAATTTTATTATTTGTATTTTTTCTTCTGAGTTTAAATGCTCAGTCCTTAGTTCATTTGTAAAGGAATCGTTTATTATTGTGTTCACAGGTGAAATATTATTGAAGTAATTGATTGTACTTTCATACTCCTCTTCTTCATTTTTGCTGAGGAAAAAGGGTATGCTATTACCGTTCAACTCCAAAATTTTAGTTTTATAATGGATTACGCCATTATTAGGAATCAAAATATTATTCCCAATTATTCCGTTGTATAATATCTATATATCTATATCTATAAACAATAACAATAAAAATAAGCAAAAAACAATTAACAAAAACATTCATTTCTGAGCGTTATTAATTTAATCCCGCTAAATGGCGGCGTCGGCTCGAGACCGGGATAGGTGGAGAGACTTGTTGAAGGAGGCCAGGACAGGACCCCGGTTGTCGAGCCGATGATGATGATGATGAAAAATAAGTCTGTATGCGTGCATTTTTTTTGACGAAAAATCAAAACCCTTTTAATTTTGCCTGATGACTGATTATATGTGTAGATGACTGACGAATATAAAGTTTGGGAAGCAGAAATAATAGTGAATGTTAAATGTCGAGCAAGTGGAGGCACTGTCTTTGGGATCAAAACAGAACTATTTAAAAACTGCAACTTTGAAGAACATGAAGGAGTACAATTGTGAAACATTTACGTGAAAATAATATGTACATAATCTCAGTGCACTTCAAAAATCTCCTTTATGGCAAATCTTTAATAATAAACTATCAATTTGCGGAACCTTTGATAACCAATGAGAAATTGGACCAGTAAATTTCAGTTTCTGAAATATGTATATGCTGATCTTCACAGAGCGAAGAATAGAAAAGCCCCGGGAGAAGATGGAATCGCATACGATTTTTCAAGAACGATCCTCAGAGCTTGAAAGACTAATTGTTTCGAAACGGGCTCACTCAAAAGGTGAGTGATCTTTTTGATTCACAAAAAACGAGCTCTGGATGCTTTTGAAAACTATCAAGGAATCTCGTTTATGAATGTCCCGGCGAAATTGTTTTGTGGAATTCTCGCAGACAGATGGAAATCGTGGGTTGATGTCAACAATATCCTCACTGAATTTCAAGCTGGTTTTAGAAAAACCACTGATCACATTTTTACAATAACTACGATTGTCAAAGCTAGGAACAAAAAGGAACCATTACCGGAAGGAACCAGGACGGGAACGAAAAGGATTGGGAATGGAATGTCTAGCCGAAGGGACCTGGCACGCTAGCGAGGCACGGCTGAGCTCGTCGGATGGGGGGATCTTGCCCCTCCGCTAGACCTCACCTCACACAAAACACAAAGCATGCCATAAACTAAAAGATGTTACATTTAACCCTATCACCATACATACACACACGCACATCGCAGTCATCGCGTCCACCCCCAGACTATCTCTCCTTCTCAAAGGGTTTCACCAACCATTTTAAACCCTCTGAAAATTCACCTTATTTCATTAAAGCTTTCATTAAGCTTAGAAAAAACCAAGTGTTTAGTGATTAACTGTCATTGATATTAATCTACTAACTCATTAAACAACAAAAAAAAATGATTCATAGAATAAAGCTTATTATGATTTTAAAAATAAAGGTATATCTATTAACTTCGATTAAATATCTTAGGCAACAAATTTATTAACAAAAAAAAGTAAACAAAACTAAATTTATTTAACAAAAAAAAAGTAAATTAATGAAAACAAATTAGGAAAATGTATAAGTGGAGAACTATTTATAAAAATAGTCGTGAATGTAATTAATAATTAAACAAATAAAAGTAATAATGAAACAAAAAAAAAATAATGGTAGTTAACTATAAAAAAAGAAATTATTGTCAAAACAAATATTAATAAAAAGAACAGGAGACCAAGCATCTGGAACATTGCCCCATAAAAAAAAAGAAAGACCCCGCTAAATGTTTGTTACTAAATGCCTGGCTATAGAGAGCTCTATATTGGGGACACCAACACAAAAAAAACTTTTCAAAGGAGTCAGGTTATCGCGGATAAGGATAAGGAACAATAACCAACATTCGGCATCCAACTAGTTTCACATTAATTTACCGACAATTTGTACACCCACAAAAAATACGCAACTAAATTATAACAAAATAATAGAAACAAAATGATAAGAAATCTCGTAAAAAAACAGTATATATGTAGATAAAGGTTGTATATAATATAGTTATGGCTAGTGAATATTGGTAAATACTTAATTCCAAGATGGACTTTAACTTTAATGAACATTTAATTGAAAAAGCTACCTAAGTATGCTAAATCTTTCGTGGAGAAATGTTTTGTCAAACAAACACTCTCTGCAAAATACAAAATATTCGATGCTGTTGTGAAGACTACACTTTGCTATGGTGCACAAGTCTGGTGTATGAAAAAGTACGAAGCGTTTGAAAAATTCCTAAAAAAACTTTTTAACCTGCCTTTGAATACACCGAGCTACGCGTTATACATAGAAACAGGACTCCCTAAACTCTTTAACAGCACCATTGTATTTAAATTTCTATAGTACAATCATGGAGCAGCGCCATCTAAAGAAAGTTGTGAACTGCTCATTTGGAGGTTCTTACATTTACTAAGTGTCTATTCTGTTACCCTAATAATAGTCGTCTACGAAACAAATTAATAATATATAATGTATTTTATTGGCTCTAAAATCCATATTTCTTTGACAAGATTCGTAAACAAAACAAAAATCATATATGTTTACGACTGTTGTCAGGGTTACAGAATAGACACCTAGTAAATGCACGAAACTAAAAATGTGTTTTTCACAAGTTTCTTAAGATGGCCAGGCGGTGATTATTCAGCATGAAAATACTATAGAAATGTATATACAATGCCAGCACAATGAAGACTCAGGCGGATTATATCGTAAATTTTTTTAATCAACTAGACGAGCGGCTGTCCAAAAGAATGCTTCACTACGAAATAAGAAATAAGGATTGGTGGATGTTGAAATTGAAAAATATGGCAATCAGTTTTGAAGACGAAGTTTTGATGGATGGAAGAAACTTGGTTCAATTAAAGGAGGAGCTCTATTGCTTAATTGGAAAATATGTAAACTCGATGCTGGATGGTTTTAAAGGTAACGCTCACAAATCCATTAGTAGATTTCTATACTCCCAACTCAATATGAACTTAAATCAAGCAAATTACTCCAAGACTTATTGAGTTACAACGAAATCTCCTTAATTTTTAAAGCAAGATGTGAGCTCTTGGGACTTAACGGAGCTGCTTGCAATGGAAGTTTCAACCAATGTTGCTCTTTATGTAATCTTAAATCCAAAGAAGACTGCTTTCATTTCATTAGTATACGTCCCATTTTTGCATTCCAACGGATACTGTATTGCGGAAAAAGAACTTTAACAATGCAAATAACAATAAAGCTTTTGAACGAAACTGACTGGAAAACTCTCGCATTATTCCTGAAAGATATTGAATTTAAAATAAAAAGAGAAGCACAGTTAACGTTAATTTAACGAAGTTAGGAGAAGGAAAAAAAAAAGCTGAAATAATTTTACTTGAAAGCATAATAATATAGTTAAGTTACATAAGGAAGCAGAGTTTCAATTTCATTGTGGTCAAAAACAAGAAGCCATTGCTTGATTTTTTTTAAGTATAGATTAAGGATTCTTATAACACGAAATTCAAAAGGCAGTCTATTGAAAAATGTACAGGCTACTACAGTGTAAAAGTTTCTGAAATGAGTAGTTCGGAAAGAAGGAATAGAAACAGTGAAAGAAGAATTACTGCGCAGGTCATGCCTTTCATTAATAGGGCTTTCAAAGAAACCACTCTTCATAAAAAATACTTTAGTTACTTTATAGTAATATAAATGTGTTTATATTACCCGAACCAATGAGGGGAATTCATTTAGGCAACCAAAAAAAAAGAAGAAGAATAGAGAGAAGAAGCAATAGAGGTTTTACACGAGGCAGGATATGCTTACTATAAAAATGAACAAAATAACTATTTTGGAAACAACAGAAAACCTCACAGAAATAATGATAATTTTAACAATAATCCATTTAGGAGGAATAATCATCAAAATAATTCTTATAATAGAAATAATAATCAACCTTTTGAAAATAATACAAACTTTTATAGCGGACAATTCCTCAACCAAAATTCCACTGCTAGTAGACAATTCCAAAACCCCAGATATTCTTCAAGTGGGCAAGTAAGGATTAACAGTCAAAACTATAATAACTTTCCGTCTACTAGTGGGCAATATCAAAATCAAAGGTCCGGTGGTAGGCAATTTTCTAGACAAAATAATTCAAATAACAGGGTGGAACCTATGGACACTACGTCCGCAATGAGCAGACTAATTAACAATCTCAGGATTTTACCAAGGAGGGCCTAACCGACTTTATTTTTGTTCAAAAAATAAAAAGTTCACATTAAGGATATTAATTGATACCGGTGCTGACACCAGCATACTCAATACAAGTACGACTCAACCATTTAAATCAAGAAGAACAATTCGAAATAAAAAAATCAATATCGAAATACACAAATATCTTCTACCAAGAGGGTAGCGACCTCTGATCAAGCATGAAATTAGAACAGCTAACGACATACCCATTTATAGATACCCACAGGTGCATAAACATGAAGTGCACAAACAAGGGATTATCCGCCCAGCAAATCTCCCTATTCAGCTCCAATTTGGGTCGTCCCAAAAAAAATTGACGCCTCGGGAAAACAAAAATGGAGGGTTGTTGAGTATCGTAAATTAAACGATGTCTCAATCAATGACAAATTCCCTATCCCCAATATTGAGGACATTTTTGATAAACTAGGTAAAGCTCAATACTTTACCACGCTCGATTTGGCGAAAGGTTTTCACCAAATTGAAATAGCCGAAGAGGACATTTGGAAAACATCGTTTTCCACAGACAATGGCCACTACTTTAAACTTTAAAAGACGCTAATTTAAATATCCAACTGGATAAAAGCGAATTCTTGAAGCACGAAACAGAATTTCTGGGACACGTCATGTCAACGGAAGGGATCAAACCAAATCCCAACAAAATCTCAGCTATTAAAGAATACCAACTTCCAAAAACACCCAAACAAATAAAGGCTACTAGGAATAACCGGTTATTACCTAAAATTCATAAAAGATTACTCAAAAATTGTTGTTAAAAACCCTGATTATATTGATAGCTTTGACGAATTAAAAACGTTAATAACTTCAGAGCCAATACTCAAATATCCAAACTTTGATAAAAAGTTTGTACTTACAACGGACGCATCGAAATACGCTCTGGGTACCGTTTTAACACAAGACTCACATCCTATTTGTTTTGCCAGTCGTACTCAATGAGCATGAAATAAACTATTCAGTAATTGAAAAAGAACTTTTGGCAATTGTTTTGGGCCAGTTAGTACTTTCGATGATATCTTTACGGCACGAAATTTACAGTACGCACAGACCATAAACCATAGCTTTGGTTAAGTTGTCTAAAAGAACCCAATTCAAAGCTTCAACGATGGAAGTTAAAATTAGAAGAATTAAATTTCGAAGTTGAGTCCGTTAAAGGAAAGGACAACCATGTAGCGGATGTCTTGTTTCTTCTAGAAATAAACTTTCACGAAAATGCAATTGACGAAAATATCGACGACGTTTCCATAACCTCATTTCATAGCGCTTGTGAGGATAGCAGCGAGTATATTCCAATCGTTGACTCCCCAGTCAATATATACAAAACTCAAATAATATTACATCATTCTGATGGTCTAAATAACCACAAACTTTATAAAGTCTTTAAAAAAAAAAGAATAGTAATTGATTATAACGAATATAAAGAAAAACTAATGTTAGACCTTATGAAATCATTTTTCCCACCGAAGGGTATCGTTGGAATATATTGCAAATTACATTTTGATTACATATTTGTCCAATTTCAGGACACCTATATCAAATTCTTTAGCAAAAATAAACTATTACGTTTAGTCAAATGTTCGAAATTATTTGGAGATTTAGACAATGAAGAAAAAGTGTTGGAAGTAGTTAGTAAAACACATAAATCATTTAACCACCGTGGAATAAACGAAACGTATGAGGAGATAAAGAATATCTATTATGTCCCAAAATTCATTAATAATTGCGAGATATGTAACTGTTCAAAATATGAACGACAATCACAAAAAATAGCATTTTCAGTAACAGAAACTCCCAAAAAAACCAAATGAAATACTACATATGGATATCTGGTACGTGAACATAAACCTTATGTACGTAACAATAATAGATACAAAAAGATAGAAAGAAACGAATAATAATATTCGTAAACGAGTAAATAAAATTCGTTTAAAATTGGTGGTAGCGCCCATAAGTTGTTGTTGATGTTCAAACACATTCAATAATAGATACATTTTCTAAACACGTAACCGTCCATGAAATAAGACACAGAACTTGGACCTCTCTTCTTAACTCCATAAAAATAAGATTTGCTAATTTTGGCATCCCCAAAAAGATTGCGAAACCGGATAATCAAAGAATATTTAAAAGAATGTAATGTAGAACTACATATATCCACACCATATAAGAAAACAGGAAATTCAGACAGAAAGGTTCCATTCTACGTTGAATGAGCATATACGAACCTTCACAGCAGACAAAGATAACAATGACACACTTAGAAATAAAGTTCTAAAAGCCGTCCAAATATATAATAACACAATCCACTCGTCAACAAAACAGAGGCCAATTAATTTCCTTAACGGAATAATTAGCAAAGAAGATTTTTCCAAAATCACTGAGTTAGTCCAGAAAAATAAAGAAAAAAATATAAAAAAACTTAATGTAGGTAGGAAGGACATTATTTTACAGAAGATAATAACACTTTCTTGAAAAACAGAAGAAGTAATAAATTAAAACCAATTCACAGTAAGGAAGACCCTGAAATCATTAACAAAATTTATTTGAAAAATAGCAAAGGTAATAAATTTTACAAAGATCAGGTTAAACGCAAATACAAACACGAACACTGAAAGAAAAACTTTATTACAGGTTCTTACAATTATTTTATTGGCATTCGCATTACCAAATCCGACAAGGGGACAAAAACTAGACGTACAGGACTTAAATACTGGTCAAGGATACATTTTAATAAAAGGCAATGGAATTAAAATATTCGAAAGTTATTTCAAAATATCACATATAATTAATTTGACATTATGGACAGAGGGCCTTGAACTCTTACAACACAACGTCGACAAACTTGACGACAAAAACTAATATCCAACGATCATTCATGGACTCAACCAACTAGCAGACGAAATATATGGCTTAACCCAAAGGCAAAGGACAACCCGTGGATTATTCAACATTGTAGGGAACGCTTTGAAATATTAAGCAGGGACTATGGACTACGAGGATGAAAAAGAAATTCAAACCAGACTTACCCCAAACGAACGAAATAATAAAAACACAATAAAAGGTCTAAACGACCAAATAAAAATCAATACACAATTTTATGAAAATAATAATATAAGTTTTCAGCTATAACCAAAGAAATAAATAGAAAAAATTCAAAGATACTGACCATGCAACACGCATTCCAAATCCAGTACGATATTCAATTATTATATGACCAGATAAAAAAAGTAAAAGAAGGTATTGTACTAAGCCAACTAGGTTTACTAGGTAAAGAACTTCTGTCCCCAAAAGAAATTGATAAATTTATTGTAACGTACGAAATTTTAAAAGACATTAAGAGTTCAACAATGATCCCGAATTATGCTAGTGACCGATACTATCACGTTTTCGTGCAACCAATCCCAAACCTTGTGATGTGCTTTTTGGTCGAGGCTGAGGTAGCTCGTCGGATCCAGGGTCTGTCCGAAGAAAGCACAGTAAAACTTCGGTATTTCGGGATCAAAAACTCCGATGTCTTGAGTTTATAAATAAATATATCTTTTATTAAGTCTTATAAAAATCTAACACGGTATTTCATATAATTCTTTTTCTGTATTACTCCTAACACGGTATTTCATATAACTTAACCTAACAATAGTTCATACTTCTTATACTAACCCTTTACACCTTTAGGGTATCGGCCTAACAGAAATAGGGGACCGTTCGATGGAACCCTGTCCAAGCTAGTTCAGACGGAATCTGCGAGGACGAATCAAGAAAGCAAGTGGAACCACCGTTGGAACCTTGTCCAAGGCAAACCTGAAGGATTTACCGAGGAAATAGGACGAAAGCACTTTTGGAACCACCGCTGGAACCCAGTCCAAGGTAGTTCTTATGGATCTACCGAGGAAATTTAGACGGAAGCAAGTGGAACCACCGTTGGAATCTTGTCCAAGGCAAACCTGAAGGATTTACCGAGGAAATAGGACGAAAGCACTTGGAACCACCGCTGGAACCCAGTCCAAGGTAGTTGTTATGGATCTACCGAGGAAATTTAGACGGAAGCAAGTGGAACCACCGTTGGAACCTTGTCCAAGGCAAACCTGAAGGATTTACCGAGGAAATAAGACGGAAGCTAATAATACCTAATAATAATTTGAAAAAAAAGAGGAAGGCAGCTATAGCTTGAAAAGCCCGAAGCTGCACCAACCTGTTCACTGTTAGGGTACTACTAAGTTCCCAATCAGCCCGATCTTATACTGCTCCAAATACACTAGATTGGTATCTCAACACGGGATGCAGAAGACAAATTTCTCATACAACTTTCACCTCTAGTTGTAATATTTCCCGGAGTAAGAGAGTGTGAATTGTATGAGAAACAAACAAAAAGTACCTTTTGCTACAAAAGAAGTGAATATAGTACTAATTAGTACTATTCGGCGGTCGGACGGTCTGCAAAAAGGTACTTTAATACGAATGCAGTAAATCGTATCAGAAATGCTCAGCCTTATTGTGAAGTTCGCCCGAACTACATTACCCCCGAAATAATTGACATTTCACTTTTCGCCTATTGTGAATGTTCGGGCGAAAATTGTGAATTTCCGGGCGAAATCAATTAACATTCGGAAAATTCCCCTTATTGTCATCAATTATTCCGGGCGAAATGCGATGCGATCGACAGGTAAAATGTTCACTTATTTTTTGAAGGCGAACGAGTGAAAAAGTTGTGAATTGCAAGACATTTGTTTATTTTTCGTCAGCTCAAGTATAACAAAACGCTAATTTGTATTATTGTTTAAATCTGTAAAACATAAATGTATTGAAATATTTTCACAAACACATGAAATGTTTCAAAACATTTAACACCAAATTATCGCTCAAAATTGTCTCCGAACTGTTACCTTTTAGAACTCTTCGTTTTGACTGCACTTTTGAAAACAAAACAAATAAATATAATTTTCTACTAAACACATATGTATTTATATTTAAATATCGTATGAATTCCTTTGATTTTGTCAGGATTGATCGAAAGAGTTTACTTTTTTCATTTCATCAACGAAGTAGCTCTTTT
Organism: Baccha elongata; assembly: GCA_951217065.1. NCBI lineage: Eukaryota > Metazoa > Arthropoda > Insecta > Diptera > Syrphidae > Baccha > Baccha elongata. The sequence goes on along the minus strand of CATNUY010000181.1, from coordinate 862,253 downwards.
TGTGGTTTATTGTAGGTACCTACATACAAGGATGTGATAACTTAACTTTTAACAATTTACTATAATTTACTTTATTCACAAGTTGCAATATTCACAACAAATACACATCCAAAAGATTGTTTAAACAATTTAATTTTGCAATCCTTTTAAAAAAACAACACAACACAATTATCGCTCTTCTTTAGATCTGTCAAATCAGAAACTAGATGTGTTCATTTATTTTTTCAAGTAAACTCTTGAACTTGAAGGAGTAAAAAATATTCTCTCAGAGAATGCATTTATTACAAAAAAAATAATAGAAGATATTTTAGAAAGTTGTACTTAGTAGCTATTTAATTAAAAATTTAAAATTCAAACCGAAAATATTTCAAAATCAAGATTAATGATGTTTTTTTTTTGTTAGAAATAAAAAATCAAAACTGTCACAATTTGTTCCGGAGTAAATTAATGTTACTTTTAAAAAGTGCATAAACACGCCTCGCTTATCCGAAATGTCACTGTTGATTCGAAGTGAAAAATCGTTCGGGCGGAATTCCCAATAGCTTTTAAAATTCCGGTGAAACAGATTTTCGCCAGGCGAAATGTATTCCGGGCGAACTTCACAAAAAGGCTGGCTGTTTTCTGTCTATTATAATATGTACCGGGGGCGGACGAAATGATATTTAATAAGGGAAAATTGTAACGCTTCGTTACAGTCCCCCCTTTCTTTACAAAACAAATTTTAATTAATTAATAATTTTTTTCAGCGGTTAGCTTTAATTCATATAATGTGCTTGAACAACAACAACAACAACTTAAAGGCGCTACCACCAATTTTAAACGAATTTTATTTACTCGTTTACGAATATTATTATTCGTTTCTTTCTATCTTTGGCTGGAGATATAGCTATTTCAAGGATTGCCAATTCCTTTCATCAGTCTCCTTTTAGTGGTATTGAGCTTTAAGCACCTCGTGAGATTCGAACCCACGCCTTCAGATTTTACTCAGTCTTCAAAGTCGTATGCACAACGCATTCCACCGCTTATGACCACTGATGACACAGGTCAAGATGTTATGTTCGTTTGTTTTTTCAAACGCATTTGGAGCTTCAACATTTTTCTAAGCGCCTCTAAGTATGTTGTTTTGTTCCGCCTCCATTTTCTCCTAACCTTATTTAATTCATATATATATTTTTTTCCAAAATAACTTAAAATTTAGTTTTAACAACGCTTATATATATATAATTTTTAATTGTGAATTAGAAATTTATTAAAAAAATTTAACCATCTTATTCTCTTAGAGAATAAAGGCAACTACTTTTAAATAAAAAGACCGTTTTTACTTTTCTTTAATTTTGTCTTTATTTAAGCTTCAGATCCCTTACCGTTGGTCGGGGGAAATCTTAAGCTGTACGTCGTCAAAGACTATATTTCTAAAACTAAACTCGACTCTGGTCAAGCGAACATTTTTATATTACAAATATGCTTTTGCAGCAAGTCTGCATATCGATAAAAACCTATTTCATCATTTGTCTTTATATGATGAAATCTAAACAAAAAGGGTGGATGTTCTTAAATTTAATTATCTTTTTGTGTATACAAATGCTGACACAAGATCTTTATTACATACATTGGAAGCTTGGGCATCGTTTCTCGTACACAAGTTGCAGAGGAAAAAGTATTGATAAGGTTTCTTGTGATCGCATTTGTATACTTGATCATAAATTACATTTTTAATTAAATGAAAAGTCAAGCGTTTCAAGCGATTGTTTGTTTTGGGGCGCACAAGGAGGCTCTGACATAACTCCTCCCCCCTTAGATTCTTCTAATGGTCGGAAAGTGACCGTTGGAAGATTTACATTGTTTACAATCTTCCTATTTTTAATTTTTATATTAACATAAATTGTGCCAATGATAAATCTTTGACGTTAGGCAAAAAGGTTTTAAGTCAGAAAGTATTTTAATTATTTGCAATCTGGATTAAATTTATTTGAAAAAAAATTATGGTAAATAAGCTTTGAAATGGTGACCTTATAATATGTTATTACATTTTTCTAAAATCATGAGTATTTACCGATTTTTCGATAACTTAAGTCCTTAGTATCCCCTCATTTTGTATTATTTGTAAAATTTTTGTTTATTTGTATGACTTAAGTCAGGAAATAAAACATTGTCATTTAGTAATAAAGTAGGAAATTGTTTAATTTATTATTCAAAAGCTTTAAAATTATAAAGTTATTAAAAAAAAATGTTCATTGTTTCTGTTTCTTCTTCTTCATCTACCAAATCGGGATCATCATTGTTTGCGGTGTTAGAAGATGGCAAATTTTTAAAAAGTCGTGAAACATAGGTGGTACTAAACTTAAAAGAGAGCACAAATCCCTTTTTTCTCCTCAGATATCGGTACCAAAGTTTTGTACTTTCCTTGGAGTGGATAATCTTTGATACATCTATTTTTTCCCCTTCTAAGGAAGCTTAAAATCTTGAACTCTTCGGAATGGTTTAAATTGTTTTTATATCGCACTAAGCCATTTTTCTGGTATTGGAGCCATTGCACACTATGCCGAGAAAACTGCTCATTGATAGTATTTTTTTTTTCTGCACACGAATGCGGTCTTCAACAAAGCGGCAAAATCAAAGAATTCTTCTTGATGCATTTCATGTACCTGGAACTTCTTTTTTAGGCCTGTTGTTCCCACTAACTGGTACCAATCGTGGGGGTGGTAAACAGGTGTTTTTTTTTTTTTTTGTTTTTCGATCATGGAATGATCCACGTCACATTCCATATGTGTATGACCCGGAACGAGGAACTTGTGGTTTATGGTTAAATTTGGGAACTTAACTTGAGCCATTAAAAACATTGCTGCCACATGACTGTTTTTATTTTGTCCCCCGCATGTGTCTGAATAAAATGTCACCTCAGAAACGCAATCAGGTAGCTTTTTAATATGAGCATTTAGGCAGGAAGCTATTTCGTTCCCCCCTCTAGCAGCTAAAGCTTCATGCCACATGTAGTGCGTTGAATCTCAGGTACCATTATCGTGGACAGTTAGGTTATAGGTCCAAATGCTACCGAAGATCCAACAAACGGTATTGGCAAGCATTGCTGAAGATCGAAGCTGAAGCATTTCTTTTGCTCGCTGTTTTGTGCTGCTAGCTTATCAGCTTCTTTGGCTTCATATGCTACATTAGCCTGTTCCTGGTGAATTTGGAGATCGTTTTCTGCTTCCTGTTTTTCATCTTGATTAGCAGCAACTTGAACACGCATGTGAAGGGTGTCGCACTTATAGCAGGTGTCCACTTTTGGCTTTTTAAAGGCGAGTTTTAAATTATGAAATTCCCTCTCATAAATTGAACGACCAACAAAATTCTCTCGTCCTTCTTTATATAAGTCGTACATAATGCGCAAGTTTAAATACGAAGGTAAAAACTTCTTCTCATTTGTACGTCTGGTGTAATGACTTTCATAGCTGGGAAAAGATTTTATATGAGCCACGACTTCATTAAGCTCCTCTTCAGATTTTTTGTTTTTTGAAGATTTTTTACCTCTTTGGTCGTCCACTGTAATGCCGGATGTGTTAAGCATTTTATTTCGGATGGCGTTTGATATGAACTTTTCTTTTTCATCTAAAGTTCTGCTGAAGCAACCTTTGCATACAGAAACTCTTGCACCGTTTACTTCAAGAAAGTATTCATAAGTAATTTCCCTGCTTTTTGTACTGTCAGCTTTTCTTTTGTGAGAAACCTGTTTTTCTTTAATATTTATAAGATTTGCGATGAAGGTTTTACCCTTTTGTCGTGGGTTCCAAGCGACCAGTACTCGTCAAAAATTTCCGATATAAAAGACTTAATTCCCTAACATTTATTCTTAAATGTTTCCGAGGGATCGGTCACAAAGACTTAAATGAACATAAGACGTTAATACCAAACCAAATATGCATTTTTCTGACTTATTGCCTTAAGACTAAAATATTTAGATTAGAAGCAGTTGTGCTAGACTAAAGTCGATAATACCAAACGAAAGAGAAAAAAAAGTGAGTTAATCCCAATCAAAAACCAAAAATCCAATTTTTTGACTTAAGACCTTTTTGCCTAACGTCAAAGAAATATGGTTACAATGATTGAATATATAGTGTAGCTTGACTTTTTGTGTTTATATTTAAGTTCTTTAATTTCTTTTAAATTATTTATATTTTCAAAATGTAGTTCTTGAAACGTTAAATCTTCAAATTTTGTATAATTAATATCTGAAATGATATTTGGTATAATAGGTTCATGTTTATGATTTTTTCTTTCATACATTTGATTATTTACTTTAATTTTACAATTTTGAAATTTAATAAGATAATTACCTTCTATCATAATCTTTTGATTATTACAATTTTGATCCATTTCTTGTAATTTTACATTTGTTAATATAAGATTATTATTTAAATTTTTTTATATTTCTTCGTTTACATTTTTCACAAGTTTACAGTGCATTGGTTTCTTAAGTATGTTTTCAATACAATCATCATTTATCTTACTTAATTTTTTTTAAATATTTTGTATCGTCATAGATAATTTGATCTTTGGTTAAATACATTTTTTTGTTTATTTTTAGTTGAGAACTGTTTTCTTTATTTGGAATAGGTTGAACATATATTTGTTTGTATAGTTCGTCTGTATATTTGGGAACTTTAATGATGAATATAATATTTGTATTATATGAAGCTAAAATAAAGTTTAGTTCTTCCAAGTTATTAATATTTATGCCGTATTTATCTATTTCTTCTGATGATAAAATATCCCTGCTCAGTACTCCTAATCTTGAAGTCATTATAATTTCTTTTATTTTTTCTATATCCTCATCTAGGTAATCTAGGTTCTCTCTCAATTTTATTTCATATTGTATTTTAGCTATATCTTTTTCGTAGTCATAACTACCTATGAAATTATTAAGTCTTTCTATTATATTGTTAGTTTCATTGTTAAGAGTTTCAGTTAATATTTTTATTTGTTTGTTAAATTTGTCGTTAATTATTATTTGATTACTAAGATTTGTTATTTCATTATGGCTGTTTGTTTCAATTAATTTTAAGTGTTCTTCGATATCTTGACGATCGTTATCGTCCATGGTACCAAATAAAAATTTTAATCCTGTGCGAAAAATGTTGAATAATCCTCTTTTCTGTCTACTCTGTTTAGGATGGGGTATAAGGACATCAAATTCCTTACGTATTTTTAACATTTTCCTATTTATACTGTCATTTTCTTCTGGCATTCTTTTAACATTTCTTTCCATAATTTCTATATTATTTTCATACTCAGTTAAATTTATTATATGGATAATTGTATCATAATTTTTGATTAATGGGTATTCTCCTAGTTGTATTAAAGTAAAACCATTTCCTTTATTTAGATCAAGTACTTCTAATTCCGCTTGTACTTGGTTGAGGGTTGTTAGTATCACTATCGTCAGGATGTGAAGTGGGATCATATGTTGCCATGTTTGATGCTTTATCTTTATCGGATCTAGAATCAATTATGTTTTTTGTAAATTTTGTTCGTTGTTGTTGTTTTATTTAATTTATTTAATAGTTTTACCTTTTTGTGTTTAGGTGTGATTTAGTTTTGAATTTTTGCAGGTTGAGTTATCTTGATAAAATTTTCATCTATTTCTTTATCTTTCCTCCCTTGATTTATTTTATTCAAAACTTTTATTTTATTTTTTTCTATTCTTTCATTTCATTTCATTTCATTTCATTTATTCATTTAATGCATGCACAGTAAGAAACAAATCTTATAAATTAGTGCTAAGCTATAGTTGCAACAAGTGAAAAGCTACATCATCAATAAAGTGTATATAAATCTATATAAATTTAATCGAATAGATACTTTTACGTTAGAATACATTTTTCTTTGAATAAGATAGGTATCTGAATACAGTTAAAATTCATCATTTTTCAAAATAAATTAACAAAATTTTTTACATTTAATACATACATCTCATTAATTATATTAATTTTGTGAACCAACTGAAAGACAAATTAAAAAAAAGAAAAGAAAACCTAAGCATTTTGAAAATAACTTCGAAGCTCTCTACGAAACTGTGCTTCGCCATTTGGACTTCTTAGATTTCTTGGAAGGAGATTCCACAGACGTGTAGCATTGACGAAGAATTGTTGCTCTGAAGTTCGACAGGAAAACCGAGGGTACACTAATACTTGGGATCTGTTGGAGGAACCGAACTGTATCCTATTAAATAAAGTTGTTGTTGAGTTTGAATAATGTTGTAAAGTAAAAGAAGAGTTCTATACCGGAGAAGATGATCAAGGGACATATTATAGATTCGAAACGAGTAACTTGATATGCGATCAAAACGACGTAATCCAAATATGTAGCGTGCTATATTGTTAAAAGCAACATTTAATTTTCTCCTACTGTCAGCATCACAGTTACAGTAGACTTCGCAACCATACGTCAAATTGGGAACTAATACAGTTTTGGCTAGCATCATACGAGTATTCAATGGTGTGTAATGTTGTGATGACCACAACATTCTTAGTACTCCATAGACTTTACCCACGGCTGCATTTATATGATTGTTCCAAGTTAGCGTCCTGTTAAACAGAAAACGAAGATTTCTCGCACTAGATGTGTATTCAATCGGCATACCATTTAACACGATACTTGGGAAGTAAGATAACTTACTAATCACAATACATTAAGATTTCAGTGGATTAAGGAAAAGTCCATTATCCTGAGACCAACCGAAAATTTCCGCCAAATCGCTGTTAATTGTATGTGCACAATCATCAATAAATCCGAGAGGACAGCTTTTAAACAACTGGACGTCGTCAGCATACATTTGAATAGAACAGCCCGAAATTTTCGCTGGAAGTTCGTTAATATATAACGAGAAGAGCAAGGGTCCCAAAATGGAACCTTGAGGAACTCCTCGTACTGTGGGAAGAAAGCTTGAAGTTTTATTGTTCATAGAAACCGCTTGCTCTCTGTCTTGCAAATACGATTTAATTAATCGAACAGCGGAATATGATAATCCGTACTGGCGAAAGAGCTTCAAACATAAGATATGATGGTCCACCGTGTCGAAGGCTTTAGAGAAATCAAGCAATACTAGAAAAGTTACAAGGTCATCGTCCCAAAATGCACGCAAAATCCCATCACTGCTATTGCCTAAAGAAACTCCTTCATAATCAACTGCTTCCATAACAAGCAAGATAATAATATTGAGAGATAAAAGTTTTTCGTAAAGAATGGTTTCACCAGAATTAAGAACACGTAGACACCTTCAAAATAAAAAGAATGAAATACCAAGTTAATTAAATCGTATTTATAAAAAACAAAAAGTTAAAATGAGATGCAATGTAGCACAAGATTGCTTTATGAAGTAAGAAATATAAAGAAGAAAGAGAAAAAAAAATAATTTAAAATTGTTAAAAAAGAAGAAAAATGTATATCAAAAAAAAAATAGTAATAAAAATAATAATAACAAAGTGTCAACTCTCATCTAGTGCTGACTGGCAATTCCATCTAGGTCTCCTACATTATCGACAAGTACTCCTTTGACATCTGACAGCAGCCGTTTGACGTATACTCTACCACGAATAGTAAATACTGCAGCAATTTTATTTTGTTTTTTTAATGCAATTGCGTGACGAACCAAATAATTATTTTTTTGTGACAAAGATTCGCGCACAAAAATTTGTGAACTCGACTCAAGTCCAATGTCCTTAAGACAAAGTTGCATATTCTTTTCTTTGATGTGCTTTGCAATTGAAGTGAGGAGGAAATTTTTTTCATAAGGAGATTTAAATTTAATGATTATCACTGTGTTATCTGTTTTTTCTTTCGGGCGAGTGCGAAACATATCAATCACTACCGGTGGTTTAATACCAATTGTGTGACAGAGACAATTAAAAAGTGATTTCAAGTTCTCGTTGGATTTGTGGGGTACACCGAAGATCACTGCATCACTGGCTACAAGTTTACCATCGAGAACATTTATTGTGGTCGAAGCATCGGCAAGTTCGGTTTCAATTAATGAGAATTTATTTTTGTGTTGCTCTAGTTCATTTTTAGTGTTATTTAAATCGGATTTAAGAACGGAAAAGGAAGAATTCATTTTGTTTAAATCCAATTTAAGTGATTCAATCTCAGTGTTTATGTTTATGTTTGCACTCTCGAGTTGTTGAACTTTCTTATTTATTTCATTTATGTTTTTGTTTACGACATCAAATTGAACTTGAATTTTGTTTGCTAGTTCCTGGTTATCATTTCTTATTTGTTTAGACAAGAGAGATATTATAAATTCACTTTGTTTGTCAAGTTTCTCATCCAATTTGGACAACAAAGAACTGTCATCAAAAGCCATACTTTTAGAATTTTGCTGAGGCGAAGTTCGAGGTAAATTATTAGTGTTTTTTTTGCACATCAATTGGTTTTTCTTTAGTAGTTAGATGAATTACGTTATTATATGATTCGAGTGCTTTAGTAGCATGTTTTATAGGTAAATCTTCTTCATTTGACTGTTGAAGTTGCTGTAAGATCCTCATATGTTCATTTAAACTACTATGAAGTCTTTCCACATCAGAATTGCCGGTGTGTCTATTTGCTGTACAATAGTGTATGCTTATGTCATTATTTTCTAAAAAGTTTTTAAGTGTTTCGGACACAAATGCATTCTCATTGTCAATTGTTATTTTCTTGGGCTTTTTCATATAAGAAAATATTTTCGCAAATGCGTTAATAACGTCTACATACGTTTTTTTTTTATTGGCTCTGCTGCTGCAAATTTTGAAAATTTGTCAATACATGAAAGGTATTTTTCTTTTTTTTATTAACAAACCATATATCGATATGATAATGATCATTTGGGTTTTTTGGAGTTTCAGTTTTCTCATATGGTAACTTTATTGGATTTCTTTCTGTTTTTGCCATGCATGTTGCACAATTTTTTATAATTTTGTTGATTAAGGTTTTAAAGTTTGGTATATAATATTCTCGTTTTAATTCTAAATATAATTTTTCAATACCAGTATGGTTATGTATTTTTTGAGTTTTTAATATTATTTCTCTTGCTTCGTATTCGTTTAAGTCTTTTATCATAATCATACTTCTTTGTAATATTTAATTACTTAATTTGTTTTCTTTTTTCCATATATACTGGAAATCATTAAATATTTTGTCATCTTGGACGTATATGCAATTTAGCATTGTAGTATCTACTTCTTTTATTATGTTGATATAATCTTCTTCTTTATATTCTTTTCGTGTGAATATAATTCGTCTTTTTCCAACATGTGGGAAAATAATTTCTTTATGATCATTTTCATTGATTTCAATTATTATTTGTCGGTTAAAGAAATTAACCGGTTTTTCACTAATAGGAATTAGATATGAATTGTCTGATTCAGCACTATGTTGAGTGGCTAAGTCATCTTGCTCTAGCACATTTATTTTTACACGAGAGAGAGCATCAGCTACTCTATTTTCTTTTCCTTGTATATATTGTATTTCAAAGTCGTATTCTTCGAGTTTTATTTTCCATTTATTTATTTGGTTCTTTTAAGTTTTGTAACCATACCAGAGGGCGATGGTCTGTTTTTATAATAAATTTTCTACCGTAAAGGTAGTGTCTAAATTGTTTGGTTGCCCAAACTATTGCTAATAGTTCTTTTTCAATTGTACTGTAAACAATCATGAGTGCAATTCATGATTGTTTAAAGTTCTGGAGGCGAATGAAAGGGGACCATGTGTTTGGCTTAAAACTGCGCCGATGGCGAAATTTGATGCATCAGTTGTTAATGTAAATATTTTTTCAAAATCTGGATGTATTTTTGTATTTGTATTTGTATTTGTATTTTTATTCATTTATATAAAATTAAACTATATAAAAATTTATTAATAATAAATAAGGTGAATAATAGTGTTCATTCTTTAACTAGAAGTTAGTGGTGAAAAACACATCAATTTGAAAATCCAATTGTATCTGATGTGGGGTGAAAATCAGTGTTAATTAAAATACAAGAAAAAAGAAAAAAAAATAAGCTTGCTAGCAACTGTATAGAAGAAATATTTCAAAGATACATTACATACTTAACAATTTATTAATAATCTACATCTTATATTCAATTTATTAATAATCTACATCTTATTTCAATTTTATTTGTGCTGATGAAAAGTACTAAATTAATGATTCGATATAATTAAAATTCAAAGTGAATAACCAGTCTTTAACCTTTTTGTTAAAACAAGAAAAATGAAGGGTTTCTCTTATAGATAAGGGCAATTTATTGAAGATATTTGGAGCTGTGTATGAATAAAAATGAGTACATTTACTAAGCTCAAATCGTTTATACGTAGGTTGTACATTTGATGATTCCTACTAGGAATATTCCCGCTTTGTTTGAAAAACTCTCTCAAAACTTTTAAAACATATAAATGTCTCATTGGTAGAATTTGCAATTCCTTAAATAAGGGCAAACCGATTCAGCCAACCGATTTTTATTTAGAATTATTCGTATTAAATGCTTCTGTGCTATCAATAAGGGTCGAAAGGTATTTGCATACGAACCACCCTAGCTTGTTATGCCGTATTGTAACTTTGAGTTTGCAAGGCCATAATATATCATTTTTAAAACTTTTTGGGAGCAAAAAGGCTTAATTAAATACATTTTTCGTGTGACCAACAACATATATTTTTTGATCATTTGAATATGATCTTTCCAATTTAGATTGAAATCAATTACTACTCCTAAGTACTTTAACTGTTTCGATTTTAAAGCAATTATCTGAGCATTGTAAATTGGCTATAAAATTACTTTTACCACACTTATGAATAGGCAAGGGAAACTGTTTACAATCAGGAGCATGAAAACGTAGATTAAAGTCATAAAGACTGTTTCCAGATACCTTAAAACACATCAATTTAGTTTTTTCGCTGATAATCAATTTGTGATAAGTAAACCACAACCTTAAAATTTCAAGATCTTCTTCAATGTTCGCAATACTTTCAAAGATATTCTCAGATGAATATGTAAAAACTATGTCATCGGCAAAAGCGGTTGAAGTACCGTTTAACTTGAGTTTGAAAATGGAATTAATGTAAATCAAGAAAAACAAAGGGCCAAGTACAGATCCCTGTGGAACACCGTTCTTTAACAGTCTTGGTTCACTATAGATTCCTTTGATATTAACTTTTTGATTTCTATTTTTTAAATAGGAACTTAGCAAATTGAAAAAACTACCGCGAAAACCTGTATTATAAAGTTTAGTTAGCAAAATATCGTGGTTGACCAAATCGAAAGCTTTAGTCATATCAATAAACAGACCCATAGTTGATTTGTTGCTATTTAAACTTCCATAAAGTTGACTACACACCCTTAAGGTAGCATCTTCTGTTGACAAACCTGATCTAAAACCAAACTGATTGTTACAGAAGAAATTAAACTTTTCTAAGAAGGAAACAATTCGAACCTTAAGTAGCTTCTCAAAGATTTTTGAAAAAGTTGAAGGAAGTGATATAGGCCTATAATTCAAAATCATTTCCCTATTTCCTTTTTTAAAAAGTGGTATAACTTCAGCACATTTAAGATGGTCAGGAAAACAACCAATTTCAACACTTTTGTTAAATACGAAGGCGAGTACGTCAACAACATACCAAGCCACATTTTTCAACAATTTACTTGCTACACCATCACTAGTACACGAATTTTTATATTTCAAAGACATAATAACATTAAAAACTTCGATTGGTGTTATCATATTAAAAACAAAACTATTGGGTAGTGTATCATCCATACAAATTTTCTGAATAATTTGAACAATCACAATTTAAACAGGGTGCGAAAGCAGGTTTCAGTTTTTCTGAAATTTCAGTAAAATATTCATTAAATTTATTTGAAATTTTCCACGAATCGGACTCTGTTTCTCCCTCAATTTCAATAGAGTCAACAGTTACAGAATTTCTATTTTTACCTAAGATGCTATCAACCACTTTCCACTCTTCACGAGTATTACCTTCAGCTCTAGAAAACATATTAGTATAGTAGTTATTACGAGTGTCATCAATTTCTTTATTTATCGTTTTGCAAAAATTTTCGTAGTATTTTTTAAGTTTATTATTATTTGGATGTTTTTTACATTTTAAACTCGGTTTCTTCTTTTTTTCTATCTTATTAAGAAGATAGTTAGTCATCCAAGGTTTAAGATGTTTCTTTTTACACGATTGGTTTTTTTGGAAAGTACTTGAATTAATGTGTTTTGTTAAAGTTTCCATAAAAAAGTCAAAAGCTATAGAGGGATTATTCTCGGAGTAAACTTGGTCCCAACTTGTCGATTAATAAGATCTTCAGACATTGCGTCTTTTAATTGAGAAAATGAGTTTTTATACTCGTCATTATTAATATCAATTTTTGAATTTTTCTTAAGAGAAAGTGTTAGTGGTTTAACTATTTTTGCACAATCGCAGATAAATTTGCGATAATAACCAGTTAATCCAAGGAATGATTGAATTTCTTTGACTGTTTTTGGTATGGAAATTTTTTTAATAGTTTCCATTTTCTTTGGATCGAGTTTTATTCCATTAGAGGTTATAATGTGACCTAAAAAATCTGTTTCTTTTCGTAAGAATTCTGATTTATTCAATGATATTTTGAGATTTGCGTTTTTAAGGGTAGTTAAAATTTTATGGAGTGAATCCATGTGTTCTTGAAGGCTTGAAGAGAATATAATAATGTCGTCTAAGTAGACATAACATATTTTACCAATATGTTTTTTTTAAGGACTTCGTTCATAAGTCGCTGAAAAGTTGCCGGGGCATTTTTTAATCCAAATGGCATGCGAATGTCGTAGTGACCTGAGAGTGTAGAGAAAGCAGTTTTTTCTCTATCTTTTTCTTCGACTTCTATCTGGTAAAAGCCTTTTGTAAGGTCTAATGTAGAAAAGTAATTACAGTTTCCTAATTTGTCTAAGATTGATTCTATATTTGGAATCGGAAATTTGTCTTCTTTAGTTGCTTGATTTAATTTTCGATAGTCTATTACTATCCTCCATTCTTTATTGCCTGTATGATCTTCTTTTTTTGGTACCACCCAAATAGGGGCGTTATATGGGGAATTGCTTTGTCGTATAATTCCTTGTTCAAGCATTTCGGTTATCTGCTTGTTAACTTCTTTTTTATGTATTTCAGGATATCTGTAAATTCGCGTGTATATAGCGGAAGTATTTTCCGTTGGATTGTTATGCTTAACATGGTTGGTGAAACTTAAATCATCACCTTTATGATAAAAAGAATTTTTATGTGTTTTTATTAATTTTATTATTTGTATTTTTTCTTCTGAGTTTAAATGCTCAGTCCTTAGTTCATTTGTAAAGGAATCGTTTATTATTGTGTTCACAGGTGAAATATTATTGAAGTAATTGATTGTACTTTCATACTCCTCTTCTTCATTTTTGCTGAGGAAAAAGGGTATGCTATTACCGTTCAACTCCAAAATTTTAGTTTTATAATGGATTACGCCATTATTAGGAATCAAAATATTATTCCCAATTATTCCGTTGTATTCGTAATTGAATGTGTGAATTTGAAATTCACAATCTTCAACGACTGAAAAAATAAATTTTTCTTTTGGTATTATGATTTCTTTATTTATTGTTATTGGGTTTCCTGCCGTTTGTACGATTAAAGGGCTTTTCCTAATTTTAATGAATTCTTTTGGACGTCCTCTTCTCTGAGAAGGCTATTAGTCGCTCCTGTATCTACAAGCGTTCTAAAAGTTGTTTTTTCTTTTGTTAATTTAACAAAGGGCAATCCGTAGAGGCTCCGAGGCAGAATGCCGAAAATTAGCTTCACCTACTTTTGCTTTTTTATTTATATAATTAGCTTTATGCGCTCTTCTAATATGAGATGATGAAGGATCAACATCCATTGGCTCAAATCTTTGAGGAAATTGCCTTTGATTGTTATTATAATTATAATTATTATTATTTTATTTTTGGAAATTATTGTTTGGTACGTAGGGCTTTGGTTGCCAATTTGTATTATTATTATTGTTTTTAAATGGGTTTTTAAATTTTTTTTAAGTTACTTGAATTATTATGATCATACTTATTGTCTCTTTCTTGGCTTTGTTTTGTAACGAATCCTGCGTTACTAAGCTCATGTAGAGCTAACTCCATGGTAGTGGGTCTAAGTGCGTAGAGAATTGTTCTCATATGTGTTGGCAAACGTTCTTTAAAAATGTTAAGTGCCGTTTCGTTATTCCTAGGAATATCTAAGCTACTGTTTTCTTGGAGACATTTGTGATTTAATGATGAGTTCATGATGATGCTTCTTTGATTGTTAAATAAAGTTGTCCTTAGTTGCCGTTGCGAATATCGTCTGATTCGGTTGTTGTTTGTCCACATTAATTTTCCACAACGCGATGTGGCTCTGGTTATACTTGCCACTGACCGATGGGTTCAATATATTTTAATTAAAAATGAACCATAAATTTTTTTATGTCTCTATAGTCTATTTGATTATTACTTTTTTTTTTTGTTTTTTTTTTTTTATTATTATTATTTTATTTTTTCAAGGCACTTTTATTACTTTTTCTGTTTTCTTTTATTAACTGTTATTTATTTTTTGTTCATGATGTAATTTAAATTTTCTTTGCTGTTAGCACTTTTGATTTATTTAATTTTTTTTTGCACTCGTTTAATTTCTTTTGCACTTGCACTCTTTCATCACTCGAAATTATTTTCCTCTATGGATTTTGTAGTATAAGTCGTATACGCCGACTGAACTACTAAATAATTTCCTTAAAAAAAATTCCGATATTTGTTCGAAATTTTTTTTTTCCTTTGTTTTTTAGCACTGATTTCGTTAAATGAAATTCTCGATATTTGTTCAAAATTTAATCACTTTTCACTTTTTCAGTGTATGTCTTTCCCGTTTTAATTTTCAACTATACCGATATTCATTCGGCGTTTTCGAATTAAACAAAAAAAGTTTTATTTTGGATCGCGAAAAAAAAATGTTCTCCGGTTCGATCACTGGATTACCATATCTTATATAATTTTAATTTATATGTCTGATTGGTATCCTACCGACTGCGCCATTTTTAATTGTGAATTAGAAATTTATTAAAAAAATTTAACCATCTTATTCTCTCAGAGAATAAGGCAACTACTTTTAAATAAAAAGACCGTTTTTACTTTTCTTTAATTTTGTCTTTATTTAAGCTTCAGATCCCTTACCGTTGGTTGGGGGAAATCTTGAGCTGTGAGTCATCAAAGACTATATTTCTAAAACTAAACTTGACTCTGGTCAAGCGAACATTTTTATATTAATAATATGCTTATGCAGCAAGTCTGCATATCGATAAAAACCTATTTCATCATTTGTCTTTATATGATGAAATCTAAACAAAAAGGGTGGATGTTCTTAAATTTAATTATCTTTTTGTGTATACAAATGCTGACACAAGATCTTTATTACATACATTGGAAGCTTGGGCATCGTTTCTCGTACACAAGTTGCAGAGGAAAAAGGTTGATAAGGTTTCTTGTGATCGCATTTGTATACTTGATCATAAATTACATTTTTAATTAAATGAAAAGTCAAGCGTTTCGAGCGCTTGTTTGTTTTGGGGCGCACAAGGAGGCTCCGACATAACTTATATATATTTTTTGTTTGCTCTTCTTATTATTATATTTTTTGTAATTCAAAATTTTTCAATTAAATTCAATTTCTTCTTTAAAATAATAATTAAATAATAAATAATCTTCTTCTTCAATTTTTCTTAACCATAATCGTAGTTTGTAATTTTTAATTTAATTCATAATAATTAAATAATTCATCGACAACTTTATTTGTGCTAAAACAATAGAAAATTACTTCATCATAAACTTAAAATAATAACAAAAATGTAATGTATATAAATGTACATGAAATCGGCGGCTCGGGTTTAATTGTGATGGACATCTACTAGCTTCTTCAGCCCCTTGTATCTCAGTGTTGCCTGGGTGCCCTTTTTGTTCAAAAATACTGCTACCCGGCCCCATGGCTTATAGAAGAAGGAGACTCCTTTTAGGGGGCCTTTTAATATGATCCCCTCGAACGGATCTACTGGTTCTTTGTCGGCTGGGTGGGCAGGGTCTAGGGTAGCGACCTCTTTTATCGACCCTTTGGTTGTGTTGCTTGTGATGGTGGCTGGAGCGACCGATAACTTTGGCAGCATCAGAACTTCGGTCACCATCGCTCGTTCAGGAAAATTATCGATGTTGGGCACCGCCGTCTCGTCTAAACGTATCTGAGCGTCGATAGCGGACCAATCGTAGTTCTCCGGATTTTCGGGCGGAGCTGGAACTTGACGGTCGAAGCTGGACCAATCAACATCTTCTAGCTTTGAAGCTGGGACCGAGGCAGGAACTGGAAGCGTATCTAAACGTCCACATACAGCGGGGGCGGATGCTGTGAGCGGTGGCTGTGGGACTGGCGGATCGACATTTAGTACCGCCCAATTATCACCTGCTTCCCTGCGTTCCTTAATCATTTTGATAAAACGCTGGTTCTGATAAAAAAAAAAGATAAAAACTGGCTCTTGCGGGAGCTTAAATGGCAAACGCGCATGCGGCGGGTGGTGGTGCGACGAGTGATGGTTGTTGCACTGGTAGCTCTGCTTTAGTTGCCTCCCACTTCTCGTCTGCTTCCTTTCGCTGCTGGCGGACCAAAGCAAGACGTTCTTCGGCTGGTGGAGGTGGCTCGATCGCTTAAGCTGCGTTCAGGTCGTGTGTGATGGGAGGCAAGCGAATTATTCTCTTCTTGGCTCGTACCTCGAAAATCACTGGTTCCGGATCCCGCGGTGGAGGAGCAACCTTGCGGGGTACCTCAAGAACGGCTTCTCCTCTTTCGCTGGGAGCTGGCGGGGTTTTGACTTCGGTGGTGCACGCTGCGTTTGAGATAGCTGCAGTCGATTTGGTGCGATAAGAATCGGTGAGCGGACCGAATTGGCCGTCGACGGCTAGACGTCGGTTTCTGTTCTTCCTCGACACTACTCTTTTTCCTGTTATCCATTTTTGTAGCTGAGGGCTGGGTTAATCTTTTGTTTACAAATATTTTACTTTGAGACGGTTGTATTTTACCTGTCTTTAGTAAATCATATCAATAATCATCGATTTCTTCGTCTATTACCTGCGGGGTTTCGGGGGTAATACCGTTGTTTAAACAACTGATCGGTCTTGAGTTGGATTTTATGCGGGGAGACATGCGCTACCCCTTGAATCTCATCGAACAACGGTAACTCAGTAGCCAAAAACTCGTCCAGGTGTTGTTTTTGGGATTCACGTGAGGCTTCTAAAACGACACATGTCGAATCAGGCTTTGCCGTTCGGTGCGTTTTCCTCCCCGTTACTAGGTGTCCTCCCACAAACGATTTAAAATGCGCCTTATCTAGCACATCCATCCCTAAGATGGCCTCTTCATCTAGGCCCGGCAGGTAAGTTATTTCAGCAGATAGAGGTTCGCTGCCCAAATGCAACGTCAGGTTGAAATGTTCCGTTGTCGTTACAGGATTGCTATTCGCTAGGTGAATAGCCTTGGAATATTCTGTCATAGGGATTTCCAATCGCCTGAGTTCATTGCGCAAAGCTAGCCTCTCGAAGTTTTTCGTAGAGCCCGTATCGAGCAAGGCATCGAAGGTTTTTTCTCCAACTTGAATAGGGATGAAAAGCCTCGGGTCGCCTCCTGGTGGCGCGTTGACCACAGCAACTGGGTTTCTTCGGCAAGGACAATCCCTGGTCAATCTGCCATCTTCTCCGCAGAATGAGCAAAAGAGGGTAAATGGCCTTCTGCAATTTTCCTTTCGGTGGCCCTACTGTTTACAGTTCCAACAATGTGTCTGTCGGTCGTATGGAACACTACATTGTTGGGCGTTCGGTCGGTCGTGTGTCTGGACAGGCGGGGCTCGAGGTACAGGCACAGGGGTGGCGTTGGGCAACGGGCAGATAGGACGTTCTTCCTGCCTAATGTTTTCATATTCCTCTGCTAATTCTAGCAACTCATCGATGTTGGAAAACTCCCTCCGCTTGATGTAAAGCTTGTACTTATCGTACAAGCGATCAGTATTGTCTTCTCTGGATAGTTGGGGGTGCTGGCGAATCTTGTATTGCATTGAGCTGATAAAATCTTTTGCCTTTTCACGTGGTCCTTGCCTCTTTCGCATAATTTCGTCTTCTAGGCGATGGCGATATCGGGCGGGTAAGAACTGCTGCAGGAATGCTCGACGAAAATCTTCCCAGTTCGATATGTCATCTTTCTTGATTCGCCACCATTCCAGCGCTGTTCCGCGAAAGATCTCCGGTATGGTTCGCAAGACGTCGCTTAAAGGAATGTCGTAACATTGAGTTAGTTCCTCAATGCGCTCCATAAACTCCAATGCATTGCCAGACGAATCAAATCGAAGGCCCCATTTCCTAACAGTGTTTATAACGTCTGCTTGGTAACTGAGCGTTAATCGGTTAGGAGGCGGGGGTGGATAACATGGGCGTTCCGATGGATCAAAGTGGTTGTGGTAAACAGGTGTGACGGAGGTTGCTGGTACTGGAATCGGTACTGGAGTTGATGCAGGAACTGGTAGAATTACTGATGTCACGGTAGTTGCTGGTTGCGTAGTGACTTGAATGGGAAAGGACTGAGGTAAAGCCAACTTGGTGTCCTTCCCAAATTTAATTGGTGCGGGAACGGTTGAACCTCCGTTGTCGCCACTCTCATCGTCAGCCGTTTTTCTTTCTTCCACCATGTCTTTCAGCTCGGCGCAGAGATTTTGCGTAGATTTATGCATCCGCAGCTCCTTTAAGTACAGGCTTAGACGCTTCCTTAAGGCTTGGACGTTTCCGCTGGTGTCCAAGTTTCGGCTGAGTAATATTTCGGTCAGCTCCGGCTTTTTCAAATGAAACGTAGATGAACCCTAGGTTTTTATAAGGGTTAATCCCTTCCATGTCGCTGAATTCTTCGCTGTCTGCAGTTGAGCTGGACGTTGCGGAGTTAGATCTGTGCGGCGGTGTTTCTTCTGGAGAACGGAATCTGGTGGTGCCTTCTAAAGGTTCGTATAGGATTTTCGAAGTGCTGGTTGAATCGTCTACAGGTCAGTCAGGTCGGTACGGTCGGTTCGGTCGGTGGTGCCTGTAGAAGATGCCAGTTTGGTCGGTGATCGGGTCAAGGTTGAACCCTAAAAAGGTCCCTGCTCGGGCGCCAATTTGTAATCTGCTTTTTGGTCGAAGCTGAGGTAACTCGTCGGGGTCTACCGAGGAAATTTAGACGGAAGCAAGTGGAACCACCGTTGGAACCTTGTCCAAGGCAAACCTGAAGGATTTACCTAGGAAATAGGACGAAAGCACTTTTGGAACCACCGCTGGAACCCAGTCCAAGGTAGTTCTTATGGATCTACCGAGGAAATTTAGACGGAAGCAAGTGGAACCACCGTTGGAACCTTGTCCAAGGCAAACCTGAAGGATTTACAGAGGAAATAGGACGAAAGCACTTTTGGAACCACCGCTGGAACCCAGTCCAAGGTGATTCTTATGGGTCTACCGAGGAAATTTAGACGGAAGCAAGTGGAACCACTGTTGGAACCTTGTCTAAGGCAAACCTGAAGGATTTACCGAGGAAATAAGACGGAAGCTAATAATACCTAATAATAATTTGAAAAAAAAGAGGAAGGCCGCTATAGCTTGAAAATTGACATTTCTACTGTCAAAGTTGAAGTGCGTAAAATTATAAGCTCCTGCAATTTTTTTAATTTTTCCACAAAATCATTTATTTTTCTTTTGGATTTTACTGTCAAACAATTCTTTATTATCACATTATAACCAGCACAAGAAGATTCCTATATCTAACATCAAGGTAGGCACTTCTTATTAAATACAAAAAAATGAAAAGAAATTCTTTTGGCAAACACCGGTACTTCTTGATGAGTAACAAACGGGGGCTAGCTCAGACTTCACCTGAATCAGACATAAACAGTAAAAAAAATTCTCAAGCTATGACGGTGGGAAATCTATCAATAAATCAACTAAAACAAATTATCAATGAATCCCTCGCCGAAAACTTAAAAAATCTTGCCACGAAAGCCGATATCGAAGCACTCTCGTCAGAAATAACGTCACTTAAAACGACAAACTCGGATTTAAATAATATATTAACAATGATGACAGAAAGATGCGAGCTGTTAGAAGCACAATTTAAAAAAATATCGTGAAAATCAACGGAGAACTCTATTGTTGTACACCTTCCTTTAGACGGAGTAACCAATGCAGTTTATTTTGCTAAACAAACTTGCAAGGGGTTACTCATGTTAAAAGAAAATGAAAATATACACGTTAAGAAATCCCGGGAAATTCTAAACAGACGCACAAAACGAGGAACAGTAATTCTGGAGCTTGATTCTTACGAGGTTGCTGAGAAAATAAGTGTGCTTCGTGAGCAATCTCTAATGTACAAGAAAAAGAGGCAAACACTGTACGAAATTAAAACCAAACTCCTTCAATTGAACCCGACAATTAAAATAATTATTAAAGGCGATAAATTGGAAATCAATGAAAAAATGTTTGTTTACAAACTTGCACGAGGTTTAATTGTCAAATCAGAGAACGAAATGAATCAATCAGATGTTCGGTGATAATGCATTGGAATACTTTGACTGCACCGGGGGAACAGAGGTAGCTGCAATTTCAAGATCAGTTGGCTCTTTGCCATCATCATCGCCATCTTGTAGTCAGCAAGTAAACAACAATAAATATGTTAAAGTATAGGGTGCTTCTGCCGTTTGCCATAAAAATAAATTTATTCTTTCTAATTTAAAAATATTTTCTTATAATGTTACAGGTCTTAAAAGTAAACTTTTGTCACCGTTATTTTTTAATTTTATTTTGAATTATGATATTATCATCCTTTTAGAAACGTTTATAGAGGAACAAAATGAACAGAATTTCATGAAATATTTTAAAGGTTTTAAAATAATGTGCATACCCGCTGTAAGAAATAATGTATTTGGTAGAGCTAGTGGGGGCATCTTATGCGCTGTTAAGTTGAGTAGTATAGGTAACCTTACAAAATTTAATCGTATTGAAAACAGAATTGTTATACAAATTACTAGATCCTCTACAATTTATAATATTATTCCGTTGTACCTAAACTGTAATAACTGGCGAAATGAATTCGAAAGTCTTTATAATTTTTTAAATAATAACTTTTTAGAAAATATAATGCTAATTGGGGATGTAAACGCACGAATTGGTAACTACCAGAATCCAAACTCATTTTATTCTCAGTATGAAGTTGATTTTAATTTTATTAGACACTCTAAAGATGGTACTGTGAATAGCAATGGAAGAAATTTCTTAGAGCTTTTCGAAAATTTCGGGTTTTTCATACTTAATGGTGTTTCTAGTGGCGATGCAGGTGGTGAGTTCACTTTTATCAGTGGTCAAGGTCAATCGGTAATCGATTTGTGTGCGGTGTCAGGTGAGTGGCTGGTCTCAGCTATTGACTTCGAGGTTCTTGCGGCAAATTTTTCGTCTCATCTACCAATTTTAGTTAAATGGATCCGATGGATCAAAGTGGTTGTGGTAAACAGGTGTGACGGAGGTTGCTGGTACTGGAATCGGTACTGGAGTTGATGCAGGAACTGGTAGAATTACTGATGTCACGGTAGTTGCTGGTTGCGTAGTGACTTGAATGGGAAAGGACTGAGGTAAAGCCAACTTGGTGTCCTTCCCAAATTTAATTGGTGCGGGAACGGTTGAACCTCCGTTGTCGCCACTCTCATCGTCAGCCGTTTTTCTTTCTTCCACCATGTCTTTCAGCTCGGCGCAGAGATTTTGCGTAGATTTATGCATCCGCAGCTCCTTTAAGTACAGGCTTAGACGCTTCCTTAAGGCTTGGACGTTTCCGCTGGTGTCCAAGTTTCGGCTGAGTAATATTTCGGTCAGCTCCGGCTTTTTCAAATGAAACGTAGATGAACCCTAGGTTTTTATAAGGGTTAATCCCTTCCATGTCGCTGAATTCTTCGCTGTCTGCAGTTGAGCTGGACGTTGCGGAGTTAGATCTGTGCGGCGGTGTTTCTTCTGGAGAACGGAATCTGGTGGTGCCTTCTAAAGGTTCGTATAGGATTTTCGAAGTGCTGGTTGAATCGTCTACAGGTCAGTCAGGTCGGTACGGTCGGTTCGGTCGGTGGTGCCTGTAGAAGATGCCAGTTCGGTCGCTGATCGGGTCATGGTTGAACCCTCAAAAGGTCCCTGCTCGGGCGCCAATTTGTGATGTGCTTTTTGGTCGAAGCTGAGGTAACTCGTCGGGGTCTACCGAGGAAATTTAGACGGAAGCAAGTGGAACCACCGTTGGAACCTTGTCCAAGGCAAACCTGAAGGATTTACCTAGGAAATAGGACGAAAGCACTTTTGGAACCACCGCTGGAACCCAGTCCAAGGTAGTTCTTATGGATCTACCGAGGAAATTTAGACGGAAGCAAGTGGAACCACCGTTAAAACCTTGTCCAAGGCAAACCTGAAGGATTTACAGAGGAAATAGGACGAAAGCACTTTTGGAACCACCGCTGGAACCCAGTCCAAGGTGATTCTTATGGGTCTACCGAGGAAATTTAGACGGAAGCAAGTGGAACCACTGTTGGAACCTTGTCTAAGGCAAACCTGAAGGATTTACCGAGGAAATAAGACGGAAGCTAATAATACCTTATAATAATTTGAAAAAAAAGAGGAAGGCCGCTATAGCTTGAAAATTGACATTTCTACTGTCAAAGTTGAAGTGCGTAAAATTATAAGCTCCTGCAATTTTTTTAATTTTTCCACAAAATCATTTATTTTTCTTTTGGATTTTACTGTCAAACAATTCTTTATTATCACATTATAACCAGCACAAGAAGATTCCTATATCTAACATCAAGGTAGGCACTTCTTATTAAATACAAAAAATTGAAAAGAAATTCTTTTGGCAAACACCGGTACTTCTTGATGAGTAACAAACGGGGGCTAGCTCAGACTTCACCTGAATCAGACATAAACAGTAAAAAAAATTCTCAAGCTATGACGGTGGGAAATCTATCAATAAATCAACTAAAACAAATTATCAATGAATCCCTCGCCGAAAACTTAAAAAATCTTGCCACGAAAGCCGATATCGAAGCACTCTCGTCAGAAATAACGTCACTTAAAACGACAAACTCGGATTTAAATAATATATTAACAATGATGACAGAAAGATGCGAGCTGTTAGAAGCACAATTTAAAAAAATATCGCGAAAATCAACGGAGAACTCTATTGTTGTACACCTTCCTTTAGACGGAGTAACCAATGCAGTTTATTTTGCTAAACAAACTTGCAAGGGGTTACTCATGTTAAAAGAAAATGAAAATATACACGTTAAGAAATCCCGGGAAATTCTAAACAGACGCACAAAACGAGGAACAGTAATTCTGGAGCTTGATTCTTACGAGGTTGCTGAGAAAATAAGTGTGCTTCGTGAGCAATCTCTAATGTACAAGAAAAAGAGGCAAACACTGTACGAAATTAAAACCAAACTCCTTCAATTGAACCCGACAATTAAAATAATTATTAAAGGCGATAAATTGGAAATCAATGAAAAAATGTTTGTTTACAAACTTGCACGAGGTTTAATTGTCAAATCAGAGAACGAAATGAATCAATCAGATGTTCGGTGATAATGCATTGGAATACTTTGACTGCACCGGGGGAACAGAGGTAGCTGCAATTTCAAGATCAGTTGGCTCTTTGCCATCATCATCGCCATCTTGTAGTCAGCAAGTAAACAACAATAAATATGTTAAAGTATAGGGTGCTTCTGCCGTTTGCCATAAAAATAAATTTATTCTTTCTAATTTAAAAATATTTTCTTATAATGTTACAGGTCTTAAAAGTAAACTTTTGTCACCGTTATTTTTTAATTTTATTTTGAATTATGATATTATCATCCTTTTAGAAACGTTTATAGAGGAACAAAATGAACAGAATTTCATGAAATATTTTAAAGGTTTTAAAATAATGTGCATACCCGCTGTAAGAAATAATGTATTTGGTAGAGCTAGTGGGGGCATCTTATGCGCTGTTAAGTTGAGTAGTATAGGTAACCTTACAAAATTTAATCGTTTTGAAAACAGAATTGTTATACAAATTACTAGATCCTCTACAATTTATAATATTATTCCGTTGTACCTAAACTGTAATAACTGGCGAAATGAATTCGAAAGTCTTTATAATTTTTTAAATAATAACTTTTTAGAAAATATAATGCTAATTGGGGATGTAAACGCACGAATTGGTAACTACCAGAATACAAACTCATTTTATTCTCAGTATGAAGTTGATTTTAATTTTATTAGACACTCTAAAGATGGTACTGTGAATAGCAATGGAAGAAATTTATTAGAGCTTTTCGAAAATTTCGGGTTTTTCATACTTAATGGTGTTTCTAGTGGCGATGCAGGTGGTGAGTTCACTTTTATCAGTGGTCAAGGTCAATCGGTAATCGATTTGTGTGCGGTGTCAGGTGAGTGGCTGGTCTCAGCTATTGACTTCGAGGTTCTTGCGGCAAATTTTTCGTCTCATCTACCAATTTTAGTTAAAGCGTGTCTTTTGGGAGAGGTTCCACAGAGTTAAGTGCAGAAACTCAAAATTGTTCTGGACTA
Source organism: Baccha elongata (assembly GCA_951217065.1). Taxonomy (NCBI): domain Eukaryota; kingdom Metazoa; phylum Arthropoda; class Insecta; order Diptera; family Syrphidae; genus Baccha; species Baccha elongata. The sequence goes on along the minus strand of CATNUY010000181.1, from coordinate 837,569 downwards.
ACGTACGGGAACTAGGAGGTCATTTTCGAGTAGGTAATAATATTAACTCTCTCCAAGTAGATTCATTAGCACAACATTTTAATTCATTGCTTTCGGCGGATGAGAACTTTCAAACTTTTAGCTACGCGTGCCCTAATACCATTGTCTTTAAATGAGCTAGAGACAGTACTTTTAAATATGAAAAATAATAAAGCACCTGGAGTAGATGGTATTCCAGTGGAATTCTATAAATATTCATCTGCAGAGTTTAAAAATTATATAGTAGAATTTTTCAATCGAATTTATAATGACTCTTGTGTCCCTAGCAGCTTTAACAAAGCAATAATCTTTGCCATTTTCAAAAAAGGAAACGCAGATCTTCCTGAGAACTACCGAGGTATCTCTATTCTCAACTCAATTAGAAAAGTTTTTGCTTCTATCCTCTATGACAGGCTATCGAAATGGATAGAGAATGGCAATCGATTAAGTATTTTCCAAGCTGGTTTTCGCCATGGGTTCTCTACTATAGATCACATTTTTGCACTGTCTTCAATCGCAAACAAATATATTGAAAACAATAAAAAACTTTATTGCTGCTTTGTTGACTTCAAAGCCGCTTTTGACACGATTAATAGACAAGCTTTGATTTATAAGATGGCATCCCTCGGTCTGTCTCAAAAGTTCTTAAACCTTTATTTTAATTTTCTAGCTTCTACAAATGCAGCCGTGTAAGATGGGGTAAATCTGTCAGAGTGGTTCGAAACGTTAGCAGGAGTGCCTCAGGGATGCATCCTCAGTCCAATTTTATTTGCTTTGTTTATTGACTCGGTTTGTGATATTTTACCTGGGGGTGTAATTTTTGCAGAAACTTTGGTGAAAGTATTGCTTTATGCTGACGATTTAGTGTTGTTAACGGATAATCCTTTCACCTTACAACTTCAAATCAACAGACTACAGGAGTATTATAAATTATGGGGCCTTAATATCAACACCAGAAAAACTAATATTATTATATTTGAACGCAGACAACGAAGAAGACTTCCCGAAGAAAACTGGCATCTTAATCAGGAGCAAATTGAAGTTGTCACCAAATTCAAATATCTTGGCGTATTGATAACTGCAAATATGAGCTTTGGTGCTCATGCAAAGGAGAAAGGCAATGAGGCCAAACTGGCTTTAAACATAATGTGGCCTTCGTTTTTTAATAACCAGTACATTGATGTCTCATCAAAATATAGAGTATTTAATGCCACTGTTAACACGTGTATGTGCTATGGTGCACAAGTTTTTGGCTACGCGTTAATCGTGGATTTCGAACTGATTCAACGGTATTTTTTTAAAAGATTATTTCGGTTACCAAATGCAACACCAACTTACGCCATTCACGTGGAATCCGGTATTCCACCTATCTTTATTCAAAATCTTAAGAGACATACAGATTATTTAGTAAAAGTCATGAAAAGGGAAAATGGTCTTCACAAATCTTTCATGCGAAGATTACTCCAGAATAATGCTACTCCTTTCAAAGAACTGAATCAGTTGGCCCTTGCGCATGACATAAACCTTTCTCTTACTGAAGACAATTTAGATGACTGGCAAAATATTTTCTCTGATTTAATTGCTAAAGTAGATGAACAAATTTATACTAAACATTTAACCAGAGCAACTTCGTCTGAGAACAGACATATTTATAAAAGCTTAAACCACAATTTGTCGACTGAAATAAGTTACTTCTGCTCTGAACTTTCAGTAGAAGCTATGGGTACCATTTTTAGAGCAAGGGTTGAGTTACTCAACCTTAATTATGTTCCTCATAGGTCAGATCTCCCTCAAAATTGTAATCTCTGTAATAGAAGAGAAATTGAAGATAGTTACCATTTCATAGCAGTTTGTCCAATCCTACAAGAAATTCGGCGGCTCTACTTCCAAGAAAGCATTCTGACTATAAGTCAGCTTATTAATGTACTAAATGGATCCTTAGGGTGGTCAAAACTATCTAAATTTTGTAAGCACGCTCTAATGTATCGCAACAGCTTCTAATATGGATGCATTTCCCCAGTTAAAGTATTCCCCTATTAAAGTATATTCAAACTATACTCAAATTTATAAATGTATCTTTTAATTTTATACTTAAAATTGTTTTAGCTGGTTTCAATTGTAAAAAAACTTACGAACTTACGAATTTATTCTAATTTTAATAAGTTTATTGTTTGATATACGTTTCAATTTTTAAATAATTCAAAATAATTCATCTGGGATGTGTTACTGAACAGACGTGTGTTACAGAGTGGCAACTTCTGGTTGGTTTAAGCAGTTTTAAATTCCACGCCAAGGACAGTCAAACAATCAATAATTGTGAAAAGCCTGATTTAAACATTACCCAGTGTTTTAATACAATTTGTGCTAAGTTTTTTTTTTTTTTTTTTTTCTAAAAATTGAAAACCCATAAAAAAAAATTATCAAAAAAAAAAAAAATATCTACAAATTATATAAGTGGTCTCTCACATAACAGTGTTTCCCTTTGCTGAATAATTTTTTTCACCAAGACCAACATAGGTACTTGATGTCTGCAAAACGAAACAGAAAACAACTCGCTGAATCTCCATCACCGAATTCGAAACAACCGCAAAAAATCCCACTACTTTCACTGACACAGACACTAAAACAAACTAAAACTCAAACATCACCGATGACGACCAATTCGCTTAAAATGGATTCTTGTGATGAAAGCACAATCTTAGGAAAACTGGAAAAAATTGCATCACAAATTAACGAATCCGAAAAAAGAATCACACAAAAAATTATAGCCCTTGGTGGCTATTTCTTCTAATTCCAAGTGGTGAAGAATGTGGAGCACGAATATTTATTTTAATATCTTTTATTTAGTGATACTTTTGCGTAATAATAAATTTTACAATTGTTATTTTAATTTTTTAGGATGGGAGCTTCTTTTTAGCACCAGCACACAAGTTGACACATTGGAAAATAATGAATAATTTGCTAAAGAGAATGACAGAAGGAAAAGGAAAATAGAAAAGGAAAAGTAGTAGAATGGAGAAGATATTTTTAGTGTTTGAATGAGTGCGTTCGACTTAGTTAGATATTAAATGTCTTGTTTGCGTTCGCTAAAACGATAATTATTTGCGGTAGGATTTTACACGCGCGAATTTAATTTCGAGATTCAATTTTAAGATTATTGTTATTATTTTGTGAGTAATTAAATACGCGTCCGTTACATCACCCTCCCCCAATCGAGCTCCCCCCTATGAAAAAAAATGTTCAGTCTTTAACTCTGGTGTAATTTTACGGAAAGTTCTAGATACAATGTGCAGGTTTTAGGCGATCGATGGAAATCGAAACGCTTTTGTTTTTTATTTTTACTACAAAGTGTTTTCTTAGGCGCCGAATTACTTCGAAAGGGCCCTCGTATGAAGGCATGAGGCCGGTTTTGACTTTGTCGATTCTCACGAAAACTTGTTTGCACTCGTTTAAATGCTTTGGTACGAAGATAACTTGCTTTGCTTGTCTAGGTTCTGTCGGAATAAGGTTTCTCATTGTATGGCGAAGTTTTTCTATTAAGTTATCTGGAGAATTTTCTGGATTTGTATTGCCAACAAAAATTTCTCCCGGAAGTCTTAAATTTTGGCCATATACCATTTCTGCTGCAGAAGAATTTAAGTCTTCTTTTACTGCACAGCGAATTCCTAACAGAATGATTGGGAGTTCTGAGCTCCAATTGACTGTATTGCATCTGGCTTTTAATGAGCACTTGAGCTGTCTGTGAAAACGCTCGACCATGCCGTTGGCTTGCGGGTGATATGGTGTGGTATGCATTTTATGAATACCCAACAATTTTGAAAGCTCGCTAAAGAGTTGCATTCGAATTGACTTCCTTGGTCTGTAGTGATTTTTAAAGGAGTACCAAAACGAGAAATGAAGTTTTCGACAAATGCTCTAGCTATAGAAGTGGCTGTTATATCAACAAGAGGGTAGGCTTCTGGCCAACGTGTGAACCTGTCTACGGCAGTGAGTATGTAAGAAAAACCATTAGACGAAGGAAGAGGTCCGACCAGGTCTAGATGTATGTGATCGAATCGACCTGTTGGTGCTTCAAATTTGCCGTGCTCTGATTTTGTGTGCCTTTGGACTTTGGCTTTCTGACATCCTATGCATGAACGTGTCCACTCGTTAATGTTTTTGTTCATGTTTGGCCAGAAGTATCGCTCTGAAATGAGTTTTCTCGTTGATCGTATACTTGGGTGGGATAAGCCATGAAGGATGGTGAAGACTTTTAAGCGTAAAGCAGAAGGGATGAAAGGTCTGTTTTTATAAGTTGAGGTTTCACAAACAATATTGACATTTGGAAATTTAAACTCTTTCAGTAGGAAACTGGAAGTTTTCTTTGAGTTTTTATTTTTTAACAGGGTTTGTAGCTCTTTGTCGGTTGATTGAAGCTTGGCAATGGTTTCTAAGTCAAGTTCAAGACTTTTGTTAGCGGCGATTTCATCAATGCGGGAAAGGGCGTCAGCGACAACGTTGTCTTTGCCCTTTATGTGTTGGATATCAAAAGTGAATTGGGAAATGAAGTCTAGGTGACGTGTTTGACGTGGACTTCTTTCAGTTTTGCTAGTCAATGCATAAGAAAGTGGTTTGTGGTCTGTAAAGACAGTGAATTCTCGCCCTTCGACGAAAAATCGAAAATGTTTGATTGCTAGATAAACAGCTAGTAATTCGCGATCGAAAGCCGAGTATTTGACTTCTGAATCCTTGAGTTTTTTGGAGAAGAACGCTAGAGGTTGCCAAGAACTTGAAATTTTTTGCTGAAGAACTGCACCAACGGCTGTGTCAGAAGCATCAGTGGCGATGCTGAAAGTGCCGTTCTGAATGGGGTGAGCTAGCAGAGTTACTTTAGATAGAGATTCTTTTGCGTTATCGAGAGCGCAGTTGAGGTCTTTAGGCCAAGAAAAAACTTTTTTGGATTTTGTTTGTTTTGTCAACAAAGCTAAGTGGGCATGAAGTGGAGCAATTATTTCAGCCAGTTTAGGAATAAAGCGATGATAATAGTTTATCATTCCTATGAAACGTTGGACTTGTTTTATTGATGAAGGTGTTGGAAAATTCAAAATTGCTTCAACGCGATCTTTAGAAGGGGAAATTCCTTCAGCATTAATTGTGTGGCTTAAAAATTCCAAAGAAGAAACACCGAAAACGCACTTTGAAAGATTGATATTCACGCCATATTCTTCTAATCTTCTGAAAAGAATTTCAAGGTGTTCTTTGTGTTGCTTTTCGTTTTTACTGGCGATAAGAAGATCGTCAATGTACGCGAAAACGAAATCTAAGCCAAAACAAACCTCGTTTATGAAACGTTGAAACGTTTGAGCCGCGTTTCGGAGTCCGAAAGGCATTCGGAGCCATTCGAAGAGGCCGAAAGGTGTCGATATGCTCTCACAATGTCTAGTTTTGAAAAAACTTTGCAGCCATGAACGTTCATGGAAAAGTCTTGGATGTGGTGGATTGGATGGCAATCCGGTACCGTGGCAGCGTTTAATCTGCGGTAATCACCACACGGTCTCCAATCTTGGTTGTTCTTCTTTTTAACCAAGTGAAGAGGTGAGCATGTACTTGAAGATGATGGCTTACAAATTCCCAGTTGCATCATGTGCTGAAATTCAGTTTTTGCTGCTTTGTGCCTAGAGGCGTCAAGCCGTCTAGGCCTTGAAACTGGAAGTTGACCTTTTGTCACAATGTGGTGGACGATTGTGTGCTTGATTGGCGCGAAATAATTTGGCTCTTGGGATAAACTTGGAAACTTTTTTAAAACTTCGTTGTACTCGCTAGTGATTTGAAAGTGTTTTGGAGTTGGATCGTCCGTTCTTATGGTGGTTGCATTAGTGTGCAGCTTAGTGAGAGGGTCTATTAATCTTTTGTTTTTAGTATCTACCACTAAGTTAAATTTTGCTAAGAAATCGGCTCCCAATATTGGTCTATTGACCGAGGCAATTATGAAAGAGTGAACAAAATTTCGCCTTAGACCAATATCGAGATTTAATAATTTTGAACCGAATGTTGGAATCGAAGTTCCGTTAGCAGCTGATAGTAAAAACAAAGAATTTGTGGAGTTTGAGCCCTTTTTAGTGCTTCAAGGAAGAACTGACAGATCCGCTCCTGTGTCGACAAGAAAAGTGAGATTTGAGTTTTTATCCCTAATGAATAAGCGGCGACTTAAAGGATACTGCATGTTTGCCGCTGCAACAGCAGGTTCCTCTAGTTTGGGTTATTCGTACGGTTTTGAAATTTGTTCGCATCAAAGTTGCAAGGCTTGTCGCATTTCTTTGCATTTTTCTTGTATCGCCTGTGATACCAGCAGATATCTGTTCTTGAACTGGAATTTGCACGACTGTGTGAGCGATTGTGTGAACGTCCGTTTCTGTTTTTGAAGTCTTGAAATCTATTTTTGCTACGTGAGCGAGAATCAAAAGAAAAAGCTTCAATCATTGACTCAATTCTTGCAAGTCTTTGTTCAAGATCATTATTAGCATGAGCAGGATAATTGCTTTGTTGAGCAGTGGCAACACTGCAAATATTTATGCTCTGAGATGCCTCATATATTTTATCTGCAAGTGTTGCTAAGTCCTCAAGTGTCTTTGGCCGACCGATAAAAGTGCGATGTTTATAGGTTGTGGTAATCGACGCATCCACAAATTTTTGATGATATCATCATTGAAGGTAGTACCGGCTAGCATTTTCATTGAGCGCAAGACTTCCGATGGTTTTCGATCACCAATGTCTGCTTTATCAATGAGCTTTTCTAAACGTTTTATTTCAGAAACGGAATGGCGTTCAATTAACGCTGTTTTTAAAGTGGCATATTTGTCAGTATGTGGTGGATTTGACAGAATGTCGATCACCGAATCACAAGTGTCTGGTTGTAGGGAGCCAACCGTGAGACAATATTTTGTCTCGGAACTAGTTATTCTGTGTACTGTGAATTGGGCTTCCGCCTGAATAAACCATGTTACCGGATTGGAATTCCAAAAGGTTGGAAGTCGAACTTTAACTGATTCTAAATTCCCTTGAGGGAAACTCGATTGGGTTGTAGGCGCGGTACCGGTTTGTTGACCAGGATTAACGTTAGATCCATTTTGGCCATTTGGTTCTTGATTGTCAGTTTCGGGCATTTCAGTTTTAGTTGTTATCATCAAAATGATCAAAAATCCGAAAACTGTATTTCAAAATTGAATTTCGAAAATAAATCACGAAAACTATGCAAAATATCCTTATTGGATGAGAATTGAGTAAACGACCGCACGCGATAAAATTGTTGCAGTGAACGCTAACACGACTTTTCGGAAAAAAAATTTTTAAAAGAAAGTTTGGTTGAAGGAAAAAAATAAATATTTTCATTGATTTTATTCTTTCAGTGTAATGAAAAACTTTGAGAAAAAAATTTTATTTAAGGGAAAAAAATTTTAAATTGGCAAAAAAAATTTTCAGTGTACTATTGTGTAGTACCTATTATAAATTGAAAAAGATTTGATTCAGAATTTTTTAAAAATGGCCGAAAAATACGGAAAAGTTTTTAAATGAGCTGTGTTATATAGATTATTAAAAGATTAAGAAAATGGATGCAAATCTAATGTGTGCTAGTACTATTACATAAAAATGCTCTCACCTGAACAATGAAAATTGGAGAAAAAAAATTTTGTTGAATAATCAGGATACCGGCATACAGTTGAAAACTTTTTGTCCGCTTTTCAAGATGTTGCTGACTTTGAAAACTGGTCTTCTAGTTGGGCGCTGATGATTATCTGGATTTTGCGCTGATGGCGTTGGTGCAGCTTGTAGAGATGCTTCAACTGGAACACGGTGCGTGCCTTGCACGAAATGGTGTAAAGCTACGGTCAATGAATGCACTTTGTAGCTTGTGGCTCCTTGAGTCGTTGTCCCACTGTGACGAACTTGATTTTTTGAATCGTTTTGTTGAGTGAAAACGATTGAAAATCTTTTGGTGTTTCGCAAATGACGACGATTGTGAGTTGCACTGAATGTGCCTAGGTGGTTGATGTCGACTGGACTATTGCGACAGGCAATGGCGGTCGTGACGACGATCCTAGGCAGTGGTAACACCCAGTAGCAGTGGCGATGACGTATGGTAGCGTTGCAACAACGTGCAGTAGCAGTGGCAACAACGTGCGATAGCAGTGGCAACAACGAGCGGCAGTAGCAGCAAATTCGTGTGTCAGCGGCGGCAATAGCGTGCGGCAGCTATAGCGTGCGGCAGCAGCAGCAATAACGTGCGGTAGCAGCAGCGATAGCGTGCGGTAGCGTGGGGTAGCAGAAGCAAGCAGTAACGTGCGGCAGCGGCAGCGATATCGTGCGGTGGCAGAAGCGATAACGTGCGGCAGTAGCAGCAGGAAGCGGTGGTGAACGATGGATGGTAGATGGTAGCAACTACAAGCACAGGTGGCAATAACAAGCGGTGGTATGTCCTGAGATGGATGCAGTGTCTCTTGGCCAGTCACAGTACACAATTCTGCAACCAGCAATGGCGATGGTGGCAGCAAAAAAATTTTGCGTGGCGGAGACCAACGAGCAGTGGCGGTGGTAGCGTCTCAATTGGAAATTGATCCGTTTTGACAGTATGGATAACTCTGTCTGTCTTTATAAAAAATATTAAGCGATGAATAATCGAAGCTGCTGTGGTTCGATGAAACAGTTTTTGTTAACTGTCGCAAGCAGGCGATAACTGTTCGCCATCCACCAACTAACTGTGCACGACAAAAAAAACGCTTGTGCCAGGAAAAAGAGGTCGAAAAATAATGTTGTCAATTAACTGTTCCTTCTTCTTTGTGTGGTGTGATGCAACGGCGATGGCGGCTTTTTGCTAGTCGAAGTTGCTTTTTGCAACAACAAAAAAATGTTTTTTTTTTTTTTTTTTTTTTTTTTTTTATTTTAGGCAAGTAACTGTTGCTGTTTGTAGGGTGAGTCTATGGAAAAAAATGTCTCATAGCAACTGCACTAACGGCTTGTGCGAAAAAAATTTAGAATGGTGGCGGCCAAAAAAAATCCACGAAGTACAAAGAATGTTCTTTGTCGGGGTCACCAATATAGCCCTTGGTGGCTATTTCTTCTAATTCCAAGTGGTGAAGAATGTGGAGCACGAATATTTATTTTAATATCTTTTATTTAGTGATACTTTTGCGTAATAATAAATTTTACAATTGTTATTTTAATTTTTTAGGATGGGAGCTTCTTTTTAGCACCAGCACACAAGTTGACACATTGGAAAATAATGAATAATTTGCTAAAGAGAATGACAGAAGGAAAAGGAAAATAGAAAAGGAAAAGTAGTAGAATGGAGAAGATATTTTTAGTGTTTGAATGAGTGCGTTCGACTTAGTTAGATATTAAATGTCTTGTTTGCGTTCGCTAAAACGATAATTATTTGCGGTAGGATTTTACACGCGCGAATTTAATTTCGAGATTCAATTTTAAGATTATTGTTATTATTTTGTGAGTAATTAAATACGCGTCCGCTACAAAATTGACACAGAAGTGGGAATATTAAAATCCGCACTTGATGGTGTAAATAGGCGATTATTATTGTTGGAATCAAAACAGAACGAGATCGATACACTGAAAGATGAAAATGAAGAACTTAAAGAACAGCTACAAAAACACGGCGACGCAATACAGAAAATAAAAGCACAAGTAGAGTTAAATGAAGAAAAACGACAATTGAAGGAAACTATGAGTGATGCACTTATTCACGGGATTCCAACAATTCCGAATGAAAATTTGCAATGCATATTTAACCAACTTTGTTCCAGCATCAACTTAAAACCACCAACTATTAAAAATGTTTACCGCCTTCAAACAAAAACAAACTCTCCGGCACCACCGGTTATGATAAAATTTGTTTCACCTAATGATAAGAGTTCTGTTCTAAGATCGATCGCCAACTACCGTAAAAAAAATAAAGCTCCGCTTTGCCTACGAGATCTTGGGATGAATGAAATTTCAAATAACACCTCTTTTGTTTACGTTCACGAGTCACTAACGGTGAAAAATCGTTCTCTTCTTCAGTATGCTCTAAAATTAAAGCGAGAGAAAAAACTGTCATCAGTATTTACTTTTCGTGGCCTTGTCTATGTAAAGGAATCAGATGAAGATGCAAAATTAATTGAAACAGCTGATGACCTAGCCGTTTTTGCCACAACGTCACAGACACAAGGAAATGCAGCTCTTACAGATGACAACAGAACACGATCATCATATTAAGTTATTTATTCTTTTTATAATAATATTAAATCTTAAACTTTTTATATTTATTTTACCTCTCACATCTATTTCTTTTCTTTCCTTTCTTTTCTTTTCTTTTTTTTTATTTTCTACTTTCATCTCTATTACAAAGTCTGTATGAATTTCTATTAACAATGTTCTTTTTCCATAAATATTGTTCATCATCATCATATTTGTTTTCTTGTGCGTCCTTGGTTTTCTTTGGTGGGTTCTACAGTTTATGCTTTTTATATGAAAGGAGGTTCATTTGGAATCTCCTTTTCTTGATTTATGAGAATGGCTAATACTAACAATCAACAAAATAGAGACAACACAGGTGTTTTTAATTCAATTTCAAATAATTCAATCGGTGCAATGGTTAATGTAATGTGTAGTCAGCATAGTGGTTTGCATATATGTCACATTAATGCTCAAAGTATATATCCGAAACTTGATGAGTTTAGGAACATATTTGAAGGTTCGAAGGTTGACGTGATTTGTGTTGCTGAGACTTGGTTATCAAATAACCAAAGTGATGATTTATGTTCTTTGAGTAGCTTTCATAAGCCATTTCGATGTGATAGAATTGGGAGGCGTGGCGTAGGGGTTGCTATTTTTGTTCGCAGAGAATTAAATTGTAAGCTAATACGCAAAGCCCCAATCGGAAGTTATATTGACTATGTTTTTGTAGAAATAGTGTGTAAAGACAACAAAATCTTGCTAGGCTCAGTATATAGGCCAAACCAAAATATTGACTCGTCATTGCTTGTTAGAGTTTTAGATGAATTATCTTTTATTTCGCCCTTCGTTATAGTCGTTGGTGACTTCAACAGCAATATACTTGACAACTCGTCCTTTGTAAATGAAATGAAAACGTTAAATCTATTTCCGGTGAATACGTCATTACCTACTCACTTCACTAGTCATAGCAGTACTTTGCTTGATGTCTTTTTTGTCAGTCATTTGTACAAAGTGCTCTATTTCAATCAAATTTCAGTTCCTGGCTTTTCCCGTCACGATTTAATCTATTTGACATTTCAATGTGAGCCTTCGACAAAAAATCAAATTTTCGTTTTCGTGATTTCAAAAACATTAATATGAGTAATTTGGAAGATGACTTAAAGAGAGTTGAATGGTTTTGGGTTTACGAAATGACAGCTGTTGATGACCAGGTGGATTTTATCCAAAACAACATTAAAAACCTCTTTGATTTGCATGTTCCACTGGTTACAAAAACAATCACAACAAAAAACATCCCATGGTTTAACAGGGATATAAGAGAACTGGTACGAGAACGTGATCAGGCTTATAAACGTTGGAAGCGTTATCGACTGGATGTGTTGTTTTATGAATTCAAAAGGTTGAGAAACAAGGTAACCAGTGAGATACGTGAATCAAAGAGACGCTTTTTTGCCCCCCGACTGGACCCCTCTCAAGATAGACATACACTTTGGAAAAACCTTCGGAATATTGGCATTGGAAAACAAAAAAAAAATGTTACGGATAACATTAATTGCAATGAACTAAACAGAAAGTTTACTTCCCTTCCATGTCCAGAAGTCATAGATGAAACAGTCAGCATACCAATCGTGAACAATTTTTTCTCCTCACAAAGTTTTAGCTTTACACCGGTTGATGAGGCAGATGTCTTAGAAAGCTTCATACGCATCAAATCTAATTCAGTTGGACTTGATGACATTCATCCGGTTTTCGTTAAAGCTATTCTTCCATACATTTTGAAATATATAACGCATCTTTTCAACACAATTTTTATGTCTAGCCATTTTCCTTCAATCTGGAAAAAAGCTAAAATTATACCAATTCCTTAAAATCAAAATGAGTTTAGACCAATAGCCATACTTCCATTTCTTTCCAAAGTCTTGGAAAGTCTAATGAATATCCAGATGCAAAAATATTTGAAAAATCACAATTTGCTATGCACTAATCAGTCCGGTTTTCGTCCCAAACATAGCTGTACTACAGCTTTTATCAATGTTGTTGAAAATATTAGACAAGCTGTTGACCATGATTATGTCAATTTTCTTATTCTTCTGGATTTTTCTAAGGCGTTTGACACAGTCAACCATAATGTCATGGATACCAAACTTAAAAATCAGTTTAATTTTTCTTTTTCCTCCGCAAAGTTGATCCGGTCCTACCTAAATTGCAGATCTCAAGCGGTTGTAGCTAATGGCTCCGTATCTGACCTTCTCATACTCAGCAGAGGTGTCCCACAAGGTTCAATATTGGGCCCACTTTTATTCTCCATGTACATAAATGATCTGCCAATGTGCCTTCAAAATTCTGAAGTAGATATGTACGCAGATGATGATACGGAAGTGTTTTCCCCTGGGTCTAGTCGAAAATGCAGCAGTTGAGGTAAATGAAGATTTGGACAGAATTCTTAATTGGTCACTAAAAAATGGACTTTGTGTTAACCCTCTTAAGTCAAAATGCTTGGTCATTTCAAGAAAATCTGCTGATACATCAGATTATCGTAAAATATACTTTGATAATAAGCAAATCGAGTTTGTTGATTCTGCTAAAAACTTAGGTATAACCTTTACAAAAACTCTTTCTTGGAATGATCATATCAGATTGACAATCGGGAAAGTTTATGGTGGCTTACGTATATTGTGGACCAACCATAAAATAACGCCATTAAAAACGAGGCTAGTATTAGCAAAAACACTTCTTATCCCAATTATGCTCTATGGTTGCGAACTATTTTACAATTGTGATTATGAGCACAAGCGTAAGCTTAATGTTGCTTATAATAGTGTAGCAAGATACGTTTATGGATTAAGAAAATATGACCATATTTCCCAATTTTCTAAATCGATAAACGGCTTAACACTAGAAAATCTTTTTAAGTTTAGAACGTTGATATTGCTTCACAATGTAATACAAACACGCCAGCCAACGTACCTTTATAATAAGATCCGTCAAACGCGCTCACTCAGATCTTTTAATCTTGTACCAACACGGTACAATTTCTTAGTATCCGAACGTCAATTTTTTATCAATGCGATACGTCTGTGGAACTCTCTTCCCTGATTAATTGGGATGATATGCTGTAAAACCCTCTTTAGGATAAGACTAAGGAAATACTTGGCGACCTTTTGATGATGATGTACATACATAGGTACAATTTTCTTTCATTTAAGACTTTATTTTTCTTCTTTTCTTTTCTTTACTCTATTTTCTTTCTTTTATTTCTCATTTCATTCTTTTCTTTTTCTCTCTTACTTTCTGTCTTTTCATATTATTTAAAATTAATCATAATTTTTTCAAAAATAATGAAACTCTACACTTTGAATTATTTAAATATTGTTAGCTACTTTGTTGTATTTCTTTCTGTTATTTAACACATCGTCAAAGTAATTAATTAAGCTTACACTGTTTAAAAAGATATTGTATCTTATTTTGTAAGACTATACAAATGAATAAAATTGAAAAAAAAAATTATATAAACTGAGCTAACATGTATAACTCAACCTTTTAAATTATTGTGTATTTATGATTGTTTTAGCTGGTTTCAATCACAAAAAATAAAAAAACTTTCGAATTTATTGTTAACTTCCAAATTAAGATTTTTTTATTTAATAGAAATTGTAATGGATAACGATGTTTTATTTTCATTATTATGTACTTTTTATGTATTTCATAGTGTATCAATTGTCAATCAGGCAGACGGCAGCAAAGCCATGTCCTTAATCTTATCTTTATATTATTGTACAAATCTATTGAAATAAAGAATTATATCTATCTATCTATCTATCTAATTTCGAATTCCTTTCACCAAAGGAATTTCAAAGTATTGTTGTGAAAATAAAATAAATCGTGAATTATTGTGAAATTGTAAAAAAAAAAAAAAATTGTATAGCTTGAAAAGCCCGAAGCTGCACCAACCTGTTCACTGTTAGGGTACTACTAAGTTCCCAATCAGCCCGATCTTATACTGCTCCAAATACACTAGATTGGTATTTCAACACGGGATGCAGAAGACAAATTTCTCATACAACTTCCACCTCTACTTGTAATATTTCCCGGAGTAAGAGAGTGTGAATTGTATGAGAAACAAACAAGGTACCTTTTGCTACAAAAGAAGTGAATATAGTACTAATTAGTACTATTCGGCGGTCGGACGGTCTGCAAAAAGGTACTTTAATACGAATGCAGTAAATCGTATCAGAAATGCTGTTTTCTTTCTATTATAATATGTACCGGGGGCGGACGAAATGATATTTAATAAGGGAAAATTGTAACGCTTCGTTACAACCTTAATCACCTTGAGCTCTTTTTTACTTATAAAACATTAATAACAGATATAAAAATAAAAATAGCTTATTATGATAGCTACTGAATAGACGTGTGTCTGAGTCTGGTTTTCTTATTCAATTTTTCTTTGCATTAAAAGCCGAACAATTAGAGTTTTTTACTTACCAAAACGTTGCATACATTTCCTTTTATTTGAATAAAGTGTGATTTTTAACTTAAAAGTGCTTTATTTATTTTATTTTATAAATTAAATTAAATATTTTACTCAGTGTTCCGATTTCACTTTGCACCTTTCTCTTCTTTGCTTTGTAAAAATGTCTCGTTCCGGAACATCCCGCAAACTTAACACTAACGCGACTGATTCCCCCTCCTCCACCCCAAAAAATGTCGGGAAAAATGAAGAGTCAAAAGCATTGGAGAACCGTTTAAAAGAGCAAAGTGATTATATAATAAAATTCTTATCGAAACACATAACCGACTCCGAAAAAAGAATTTTGGATAACATAAACAATCAAATTAATGAAATAAAAGACTCAATCGAAAACACACAATTAAAAGTAACCGAACTCGAATCTGCTCTTTTGGACGCTAAAACAAACATTTCTACACTTAACTGTGAAATTTCCACTCTAAAAAATACACTAAGTGCTGTAAATAAACAATCGGATCTCGCGAAAAATGAACTGAATGCAGTAAAAAAAAACTCCAAAACGTGCAAGAAAACCGCGTAGTGGCTTGTGACGCAATTTTATCCGGCGCACCTCATTTTCCCGATGAGAACTTAAAATCAATATTTAATTTGCTTTGTAACGCGCTGCAAATTAAACCGCCATCAATGAACAACATTTTCCGCATGCCCTCACGCCCTAATACAAATACTAATGACACTCCAATTCTTCTAAAATTTAATTCACCGTATGAGCGCAATTTTGTTTAAAAGTCAATCGCATTGTTTCGTAAACAACAACAGAGAGAACTTTGTCTACAAGATATTGATATCAACTCAACCAACTCTTTTTATATGCGTGAAGCTCTTACCAAATACAATAACAACATCTTTCATCATGCACTGAGTCTAAAAAAACAAAAACAATTATCATCTGTATACATATCACGAGGACTAGTATATGTAAAACGACTCAAGAACGACGAAGCTGAGCCTATCGAGTGCATTGAAGATTTGAACTGGGATGCCAACTCTACAAATTAATGGTTTTTGTTTACTTATTTCATAATACATATTAATTTGATAAAATATTATCTTTTCCTTAATTTTTACATTTTTTTTTGCTTTTTCAATTATAATTTGATAAATTATTATTCTTTTTTTTCTACTTAAATAATTATATAATTTTTACATAATTTTTATGTTGTGCTGATAATTCTTCTTTTGGAATTTGCTTTTAGGAAAATGGCTTCTAGTAATATACACACCATGATTAAAGTGTTGAGTCGACGGAAAACTGGTCTTCGAGTATGTCACATTAATGCACAAAGTTTGATGTGCAAAATAGATGAATTCCGTTACATTTTCGAAAGATCAGAGGTTGACGTTATCTGTGTATCCGAAACTTGGTTGACGGTAGATCAAAATAATCAATTATGTGGATTAAGTGGATATAAAGTCTTTACCTCAGATAGGAAACGTTGTAGAGGTGGAGGCGTTGCAATATTTGTTAGAGACATTTTACAGTGTAGGATTAAGAGCTGCTCGGCTAGTAATAGTGAAATTGATTTTATTTTTGTGGAATTGCAAAATGGGGTTGAAAAGCTTCTTCTGGGTACAATATACAGACCTTCCAGAAGCATTTGTATTCTCCCACTTATTTCTATTTTGGAACAAATTTCAGTTTCATATCCTTACACCATTTTGTGCGGTGATTTCAATTGCAACCTACTCAGTGAAAATACTTTTGTTAACGAATTTAGTACTCTTAATCTTCATCCAGTGAACACACTTATTCCGACTCACTGTTCAAATTTTGAACCTACATTGCTTGATTTGTTTCTTGTTAGTGACAAAAGGAAAGTTATCTTGTATGATCAATTATCGGTTCCAGTTTTCTCTAGGCATGAGCTTATTTTCTTAACTTTTGATTTTCAAGTGGATCTTTAGACCAATAACTTCGAATACAGGGATTTCAAGCATAGTAACTATCCATCGCTTCATGCTGATGTTCATAATGTAAATTGGGATATTATTCTTTTTAAGAGTTCACCTTGTGATCAAGTTGAATTTCTAAACAGTGCTGTGCTAAGACTTTTTGATTTGCACGTGCCATCAAAAACTAAAAGCGTTTTTGCATGCAGGAAACCTTGGTTTACAAACGAAGTCAAATCATTAATGCAACAGCGCGATTTGGCTTATAAACGATGGAAAAGATTCCGCATCGATAGTTTACATCAACAATTTCGTTCTCTCCGAAACAAAACTATTTTAGCCATACGAAATACAAAAGTCGCTGTTTATTCAAACCGTTTTAGTAATTCCCAAAGCAGTAAACAAATATGGCAGATCCTAAAGAATACTGGTATTGGAAAGTCTCAATATAATCCAAGTGAGGTGATAGATATTAATGAGTTAAACAAACAAATCGTTTCCTACTCTGTCTCGTCCAATATTAATCTCAGCGTCATTCCATTCACCGATTATGTTAGAACATCAGGCTCACTTTTGTTTAACTTTACTACAATATCTCCCGAGGATGTGGTTGAAGGAGTTCTCTCAATTAAGTCAAACGCGGTAGGTCTAGATGAAATGCATCCCTCATTCCTTAAACTTTTGCTGCCTGTACTTCTACCATATATAACACACATATTTAATTCAATTATTTCCACAAGTGAGTTTCCTACCCAATGGAAAAGAACAAAAATTGTACCCGTGCCTAAGACCTCAAGATGTGATGATTTCAGACCAATATCTATATTACCATTTCTATCTAAAGTATTTGAAAAGACAATTCAAAAACAAATTAGCAGTTTCCTTTATCACGGAAATTTCTTAACACCTAAACAATCCGGTTTCCGCAAGAAAAATAGCTGTATAACGGCACTAATAAGTGTTACAGAAGATATTCGGAAAGCTATCGACCTTGAAAATATAACGTTTTTAACACTTCTGGACTTTTCAAAAGCATTTGACATGGTAAACCATTCTATACTTTGTGAAAAACTTTTACATTTGTTTAACTTTTCTCCCAGTGCAATTCATCTGATTCATTCATATTTAACCGATAGATTGCAGGCAGTTGAACTAAATAAAATTCTTTCCAATTTTTTATTCAACGCTAGTGGAGTTCCTCAAGGATCCATTCTTGGTCCTTTGCTTTTTTCAATCTATGTAAATGAGCTTCCGTCTATTGTAAAACACTGTTCAATTCGTTTATACGCTGATGATGCTCAATTATACACTAGCTGTCCGCTGGGGCTAATTGAACATACCGCAGCTTGTATAAATGAAGATCTTGATGAAATCATGCGCTGGTCGAACAATAATGGCTTAGTCCTCAACCCTAATAAATCAAAATGTGTCGTTATTTCAAAGAATAAGTTAGACTTGTCATATTTCCCACCTATTATTTTAAATACTTCGGCAATTGAGTATGTTGAAACTGCAAAAAACCTTGGTGTTATTTTCAACAGATACCTGACTTGGAAAAATCATATAACTCATATTGTTGGTAAGACATATGGTGTTCTCCGAACTCTTTCGTCTACACAGTACTATATACCCGTAAAAATACGAGCCTTACTTGTGAAAACGCTTATACTACCGTTAGTTACTTATGGCTGTGAAATTTTCTGTAATCTTGATTACGAAAGCAAAAGAAAACTGAGCGTTGCGTTCAATAGTGCTGTACGATACGTTTGCGGGCTACGGCGTTTTGATCAAGTATCACTGCATTCAAGAAATCTCTTGGGAATGTCTTTGGAGAGCCTTCTTAGTTTTCGAACTTTAACCTTATTTTCGGATATACTTTTAACCCATCAGCCTGCTGATCTGTTTAGTCAAATAACATATCTCAATTCAGACAGATCGTGTCTTTTAGTTATTCCCCGGTTTAGGTGCCTTACCTCTGAACGTCAGTTTTTCGTCAACTCAATTCGCTTATGGAACTCTTTGCCGCGACAAATAAGAAGAACTAGTAGTACAACTTTAATGAAAAAGCAACTTAAACTTCATTTTAGCATTATATAAATTACTTCAAGATTCATTTTTATCTCTTTTGTATGTACATATTTTTATTTTTATATACTTTTTTTCTTTTTTTTTTTTTTATTCTTTTTAAACAGAATATGATATTCAATTTTTTAGTAGCTATGTATTGTACAGTTATGAAGCTTCACTTCAAAAAAAGATATTATATCTTACAGTGTAAGCTTGTCATGAATAAAATAAATCTAAATCTAAATAAATCTAAAAATAAATTACGAAGACAATGATAAAATTGTGAAGAAAAAGAATTTAAGAATTATAGAAGATACATGTGTACAAAATATGTTTGAAAAAAATACTACTTGTAGTTTTATTAACAATACAAACTCAGAAATTAAACAACTTACAAACAATATTGTAATTTAAAAAAATATGCCTAAGATTTTTATACAACATAATTGTAATAATTTTAAGATTGAAATATCTGGAAACTTTGTAATCAAATTCGAAAATTGTATAATTGAAATTAATAACATTAAATACGTAAATTTTATATATTATGACAACTTCAGAATACCAGATTTAAATAATGTAAAAATAAAAAATATTGAAATGAACCTTTCCACAGCGGAAATACATACAAAACATTGAAAACCGGAAATTAATAGAGAAAATTAAATTTCAACAAACCACGCATACCTTTATTAATTATAGTTAAAACTTTTTAATTTTGGGTTTAATTATTGTATTTATAAGTACCTGTTACACAAAAAGAATGACAAAAAGTAAAATAAAAGTTAATATTAAAAACAATGATTCTACGGAGCAGAATCTTAAGGGGGGAGGAGTTAAGTCCCACACTTCACCCATAACGGTAATCCCGTTACCCCCAATACTCCCCTTCGCCTAACGGCACATTATCTAAACATTTATCCCATATTCTCCTATTACCTAACAGCACATAAATTCATAACAACTATTCCTCACCAAATTTGCTGGCACAGCAAAACGGTATCTACAACGGATACACTCCCGTTTCCCCTGACATCCACAACTAATAAAATTGATATTCGTATTTCATTTTTATAAAAGTGAAATATGAATATTTCGAAAACAAATGCATTCCCTTCCCATGGAAAGCATTTTTAGATTAGCTGACCTATAGAAATGGTTCATTAAATAAAGATAGTCCACTCTAGCAATAAGGTGCAGCCTAGCTTTGGACAGCTGCCTTTTGTTAGTAGATAATAACCAAATAATATAATATAAAAATGTTAACCTAAAATAAGTTTTGTTCGAAAGTTAAAAAAATAATAAAGAAAAAAAGAAAGAGAAACAAAAATGTTTTTTTTTGAATAAAAGAAAGTAACAACACACATTACTACAGGTCCTACGATTTTGGTAAAAAAAAGTTGTGAAATATATTTTAACATATTAAAATTACTGGCATACCACGATTTTCTCGGAAAACTCTTGTTTCTTATAAATTGATTTTCAAAGTTGTTTATTTTTATTATTTTTTTTAAATTAATTCTTATTGAATATTTGAAAGAATTAAAAAAATAATTTCATGTAAAACAAGTGGAAGGTTGTTTTAAGCTTTTATGTAACTTGCCACAAAAGCAAGTTTGAATTTGAACTTATAACAAAAACGCATTGAAATGGGTTATTTATTTTCAGAATTTCAAAACAGAACAGCCTTATAGCAACTGGTCTATTGAATACCCAAAAGAGACAAAACCAGGTCTCTACGAAGTCAATTTAAATGTGGAAAAAAAAATGATTTTTTGGTACTCGATAGCACAAAAAAGCGTTCTCTTCAAAGTCACTGAACTTTTAAATGGAAACATGTCTTTGACACAAAATGGCACTGTACGACAGGAACAGTATGTTTCAGCTAGAGATCCTGTTAGTCACACAATTGCACTTAAAAATAGCGACATCGAATTACTCAAGAAAAACGCAACTTATATTCAAACATTTTGGTTCGAAAATTGCACTTATGTTGGAGTTACTGACGGATTCACTTATGTTAATCGGTATCCACACATCGGATCAGTATTTAATATCGAAGCGCTAGTAGTTGCATCATATGACAAGTTACCAACTCCCGTACCAAGTACGACAACTTCTTCTACCACTACGAAGCCCAACCCCACGATAAGTACAACTGTATCACCAACTATAATTCCAGTTGCATCAAATGCAATAACTTTAATGACATCACAACACAGAGCTATGCGTGATTTAACTGAATTGATTTCAAACTTTAATATTCTCACTGCATCTGAGAACGCCAAACTTTTGGGTATCGACCCAGCAGCATTTATTGAACATAAATCTGTAACTGACGATTCTATGACACTTACTACTGCTAACTTTCTGGAGGTCCGAGTGCCATACGTTTGCTTCAACAAGTCAATGGTTGCAGCAAATCCAAAAAAAACGTATGGATACTTCAATAGGAGTTTCGTGACCTTGCGTGAGTTAATATATTTGTATACATTGTATTTGAGAACAAAGAAGTTTATATTGCCAGTGTCTGTTGGAGAGTTCTCATCAAGTGGTAAAAACTGGTTGCAACATGGTGATGTATTGAACTTGAATTTATCTTGCAAAGGGTCACCGCCTCTGGAGTATTGCTACAGTGTCTATGATGGTATTTAAAGTAATCCCATTATTATTTTAACTAGTTTTTTATTTGTTCTTCAGCTCCATATACTACAACTGGGAATGAAACATGCTTAGCTTGGAATCCAATGATCAGATGTTCGTTTCAATTGCGACGATGGTTTTCCGAAAGTAAAACTATTTTATTTTTTGTCAGAAATCCAGTTGCTACCTCAGTCAATCAGGTCACCATTAACTTTTATGAAAGTGAGTAGAGAACAATTTATTTTAGTTTTCCTACAATGAAGGAAGATTAAACAAACATTTAAAACTTACTTATTTACCTACTTAATTAAGCTATAGTCTTCGGGTGTCCTTAGGAGTCAAGTAGTCAAGTAATAAGGCTCTCCATCCGGCTCAATATCTAACTTGCTTTATCCACTTACATCTACTAAGTTCTTGCAGATATTCTACTTGATTACTGAACCGAAGATGAAGTCTGTCTTTGTGTCTCATTCTCTCTGGTCTGGCGCTGAGGATTCACGGACTGGAACTACGCAGTTCATTTGCTCTACATGGCAAAGCCAATTTATACGTTGAATGCGAAATTTGCTGACTAGGCTTTTATAAATATATGTCGCAGTGCAGCACGTATAGTCGTTGTCGTTGTACCACTGAACACTTTTTTGCAAACAAAAGTGAAAGCTAGTATCACAGATTATAAAGAAATGGCAATGCTATACAGGGTGATTGGTTTAAGGTGCACCAAAAAGCTTGAGCATGTAGGTTGAGTTAAGACAAGAAAAAAATCGTATGGGAGGGGGGGTCTATTTTCCCCCGTTTAGGGGGGGGGGCAATTTTCTAAAAAATTGACTTAAATCAGAAAAAAAAATATTAAAAACAACGGTGAATGATACAAAGCCTTGTTATGTCTTTTTGGAAAGCCAGAAAACTACTCTTTTATTTTATTTTCAAATTAAGTTGTTTAAGTGAATAGTTTCAAAAAAATTAATTTTCAAACTCACAGTTTTGAAAAAAAAACATTAAAAAAAAAATGTTAACAAATTTTTTTCAAAATTTTATGTGACTAACTATTTTTTTTTATTTTCAAAATTCAATGCTCTTATTAATTTTTAGTCAAAAACAGAAAACCGTATGCCAAAATGTATCTTAGTTTTTGAGAAATTAAGAAAATACTTAAAGCACTTTTTCAAAAAAAGGTGAAATCTGGTTAATCTGGTTAGAAACAATTAACTACAATTAATGAACGAAAACAAAAAATATATGAAAATATATTTTTTGTTTTCGTTCATATGCTTTGCAAATAACATCTAAATCCATACTTCAAATAATATTGAAGAATTGTAATTTTGCTAATTTAATAATCTACATAATCAGTCCTATCGAGGTACCTCTGCCGGCTATTATAAAAAGGATCATTCGACCAGAAAAGTTCAAGGAAGCAATTAACCTGCACTTTCGGTAAAGGAGAAAAATTATAATACCATTTACTCTTGTAAATTAAATTCGTCACTTGTTTCTCAAAAAAGACGAAATAAAACTAAAACAGGCTACTTCTACTTCTACTTCCTCATCTTTTCTTTCTATTTTCACTTCTCTTCTACTATTACTTTTCTTCTCTCACTTTTTAAAATATTTAGGTATATTCTATCATTATATTGTATTGTTATTTAAGTTTAAAATTAAGTATCTATTATGCTTATATAAAATGTTAACCATAATCAAATGTACTATAAAAGACTACGTCTTATTTGTACCCCGTATTAAAATAAAAATTGAAAAAAATTGAATATCCGTTCGGAAGAAAATCGGAGAATTTTCAATGGAGGCATCTGTTATCTGACACACAAATCAGAGAGAAACTTACGATAGAATTAAACGCAGACTATTGATGTGCGATGCGAAGCGTTGATCATTTTATTTTTGACAGCTACACGGAAAATATTTTCAGAAGTTCTCCGATAACAAATTGCTGCGGAACATTCAATAAAAAAAATATTTTTAATAAGTTGTTGCTGATTCGATTGCAACAAATTGGTTTTGTTATTTAGTTGCTATGCTTGTATTTTCAAGCTTCAGAATAAAAAAAAAAACAATCTTTTTGAATTGTTTTGATTAATTGTGTGAAGGCATGTACATTATACAATTCTAACTTCATTGTTAATAATTATGTCTTTTAAATTATCGGAATATTTTTCATACTGTGTGTGAATGAAGCATTTGATGGAAAATGTCAAATGAGTCCGTTTATATGCTTTATTTATTCTGTTCCGAAAGGGATACCTCGATCGCAATTTGAGTTCCGATCTAAAATAATTTCCGATCTGAACTTCTTCCGACGGATACCTCAAAATTGCTGTATGTTGCTATTAAATATTTGTTTTCAATAGTTTTTTTTCAGAACTTTTTTTATTATAAAGCTTTTTTTATTTATAAAGCTTTCATAGATATCTTAAAAAAAATTCATAGTATATAATGATTTGCGTTTCGGCTGTGAAAATATTGAAATAATAAATCACAATATTATAGTCATCCGTCCAATAAATAAATGAAACAGGATCCGAGAGGTACCAGGCGCCCTTACAACTCTGAAAATGCTACGAATGGAGGCACCACCTCGAGCGGACAGACTTGAGATTCAATTCAATTCAATTCTATCTCAATGTAGAGAACGCTTGCGCTGTCATGATAGCAACTGGTTTACATGACCATTTAGCAAATCCTTCTTTAATACGCGAACTATCCGACAGACTGCCTCCTCAAATTCGTCTTAGTTGGGGAACCTCTCGAAAAGGTTTAAATTCTATAGACCTGAATTTTTTTAGCGATTGGTTAGCTGATGTTGCACATTTAGCTTCGGAAGTGACACCTCTCTATCAATATGAATTCTTCTTGCCGAACTAAAGCATCTTTAAATGCCCACGATCATTTTAACTAAAATTCACAGCACAATAAAAAACTATGACCGTTGTGTTCACTAAATTGTAAGGCGATGGACCAGTGCCAACATTTTACAGAGCTGAATACAAATGATAGATGGGAGGTTGTAAAAAAGAACTTCTGCTGCAAAATATGTCTGCGCCAACATGGTAGGAATCGTTATCACTTTATAAAACCCTGCGGTGTGTCTGGTTGTATAATTAAACACCATAAATTGCTTCATAAAATGCAGCAACAAACTCTATCAACTGTTGTGAATGCCAAATTAAATTGTTCCCATCGACTAGAAAACAATAGTATTTAAATCCGTATTATACCAATTACATTATATAACGAAGATAAAAAAATACAAACATTTGCCTTTCTCGATAACAGCTCATCCATTTCACTCATGAATAAAGAGATCGCAGCCAAATTGGGAGTTGTTGGTGAACAACACCGCACGGAATATGCTTCAAGAAAAGTAAATCTACAAATTTCATCCGCACATATAAGCAAAAAATACAACATATTTAATGTACACACAGTAAAGTCACTAGAGCTTCCAAAACAGAGCATAAATATTGAAGAATTATCACAAAGATATCAGCATCTGTGCAATATTCCGATGGAGTCCTATTCCAAAGCAAAGCCACAAATCCTGCTTGGTTTAGATCTACGGAAATTGATTATTCCACTTCGATCGCGAGAAGAATCTGAGGAACAGCCGGTGGCATCTAAAACAAGGCTAGGCTGGACGGTATATGGACCGTTTACTCGCCAATCCACAAAGAACAACCCTGAAAAAACCGATACAACTATTTTAACTTTCATGCCTGCGACTGCATAAGATGTTAAGATGAAAACGCTTTTTAAGGAGTTCATGGCATTCGAATCACCCAGAACAGTTAACAAGACTGTGCTTCTGTCAGCGAACGATGAAATAGCAATTACAATTATACAAAAAATTGGACCAAAGAAGGAAACAAGTTTGTTGTGTCGTTGTTGTGGAAGACTGAGAAAAAAGAAATTTCTGTTAGCCGTAATATGGCTGAGCGACGATTAATGCATCTGGAAAAAAGAATGGAAAAAGATAAAAAGTTGTTTGACAATTTGAACTCGCAGATAAAGGAGTATGTGCGAAAGCAATATGCAAGAAAAATAAATGAAGAGGAAGTGCGACAGCAGTTGTTATATCCTATCTGGTATCTTCCAATTTTCCCAGTTGTGAATCGAAACGAACCAGACAAAACAAGTATAGTATGGGATGCTGCGGCAGCTGTAAACGGCATTTATCTCAACTCTCTGTTATTTTCGGGTCCCGATATAGTGCCATCCTTAATTTCTATTTTATTTCAATTTCGAGAGCGAACAGTTGCTATGCAGCAGATATAAGGGAGATGTTCCATCAAGTGGGAGTAAGAAAGTGTGATCAGCATGCGCAGAGATTTTTGTGGCGAAACCAAGATACAAAAATAATAGAAGAGTATATTATTTATGCGCACAATTTATTAAAAATTGAAATGCAAAACATTTCACTACTCAATATCACAGAGCAGTGATGGCAATCACCGAAATACATTATGTTGATGACTGGATCGATAGCTTCGATACAGCAGAAGAAGCAATAAATGTAGCAAACGATGTTATAAAGGGGGGAAGGCAACTTTGAGATTAGAATATTTTTGTCAAATTCTGAAGCCCTTCTTGACAGTGTGAAAGATAAAGGAGCCAATTATGAAAAAAGAACAAATGGCTGGCATGGATTCTCTGGGCCCGAAAAGGTTCTTGGTATGTGATGGTTATCCTCTGATGATTCCTTTTCGTATTCAATAAAAGCGTCTTCAATTAAATTTGAAATCTTGGCTGAAAATATATGGCCTACCAAAAGATAAGTTTTGAAGTTCCTAATGTCAGACCCTTTAGGATTAGTAGCAAATTTGTTGGTGTTATTGAAAATACTTTTGCAGGACATTTGGGCGTCCGCAATTAAATGGGATGAAAAGATTCAAGCACAACACCTCGAAAAATGGCGAAAATGGAAAAGCTTTATACCAGATCTTAAAAAAATAGTCATCGAAAGGCGGTATCTCAAGCAATTACGGTTTAATAAAAGCAGTTCTATACAACTACATATATTCGTCGATGCCAGCGAGACGGCCTACGCAGCGGTCGTATATTTTCGAGTGACAAATGGGGTTGAAGTTGATATTGTGCTTATCGCGGCCAAAACAAAGGTGGCTCCTTTGTTTTGGCCGCTATGTTAGGAATAAAACTTGCTGAAATAATCACAGCCTCAATTGAAATTAAAGAGAAATATTTTTGGTCAGATTCCAGAACTATATTGAGTTGGATCAATTCCGATCACAGTAAATATAAGCAATTTGTTGCACTTCGGATTGGTGCAGTTCTAGAAGCAACTGAAATCAATAATTGGAGATGAATTCCAGGAAAAGTTAATATTGCTGATGAGGCTACTAAGTGGCAAACCAAACACGAATTTCACTTGACGAACTTCATTAAAAAGGACGAAAATAATTTCAAAACGCTTGATAGCTAAAGACTTTGTAGAGGCTGAAAATTATTTATTCAACATGACTCCTTTCGCGAAGAAATATTAGCTCTTAACAAAAATATTCCAGTGGACAGAACAAGTATCCACCAAGCCGTTTTCCTACGTAAGGATCGATTATTTTGGTCCAATGTTCGTAAAAATAGGAAGACATTCAGAAAAGCGATGGGGCGTCCTAATCACATGTATGACCGTACGTGCAATACATCTTGAGGTCGCGCATACATTATCAAGAGATTCCTGCATAATGGCTTCAGCGTTTCATAGCTCGTAGAGGGTGGCCCTTAGAAACAGCGATAATGACCAACTTTCGTGGAGCAAGCAACGAACTGATAGAAGCAATAGGTAGTGTCAAAGTTCGGAAAATGGCAGATAATTTTACCGGGCAAAATCTAAAGTGGAATTTTAATCCACCTTATTCGCAAACCGCTTTTGGCGTCGCTGGGTGAGTGAGTACCTGCCCGATCTCACGAAACATACAAAACTGTTTGTGCCACAAAAACCAATTCAAGATGGAGACATAGTTATCATCGTTGACTCTGAGAGTCCTCGAAACAGTTGGCTTAAAGGAACCGTTATTAAAACTACCAGGCCCTGATGGACAAGTGAGAAGTGCTGTTGTGAAGACTATGACTGGCGTTTACACAAGACCCGCAGATGTAAGCCAGGTTGACGATAATGGAAAGACAGCCCAAGTAA
Organism: Baccha elongata; assembly: GCA_951217065.1. Classification (NCBI taxonomy): domain Eukaryota; kingdom Metazoa; phylum Arthropoda; class Insecta; order Diptera; family Syrphidae; genus Baccha; species Baccha elongata. The sequence goes on along the minus strand of CATNUY010000181.1, from coordinate 810,048 downwards.
CCGTCTTACCAGGGGAGGGTGTTTCCAAACCTGGCAGTACTACAGAATTCAAAGAATAGACGTCTAGTCAATTGTCAATATGTCGTACATCTTTAATCCATCGTCCATCTTTAATTCGCCATCCGTCTTTAATTTTACGTCCATCTTTAATTAGCCGTCCATCTTTAAATATTGCATTAATACTGTTCATTTTTCTTCGCCATATGCGAAGTAATGCGAATAATTAATACCTATACTGATTAATTTCTAATACTTAATAATATTTAATTACTAATGATTAATTTCTATTATATAGGAAATTAAAGCACACTTTATGAAGTACAGTATAAAAATCTGTTTTATTTCACATATGGTATATGTTCGAAAAGAGTTACAGAAAAGCAACAGGTACTACCTCCTGAACGTTAAATCACTTCAAGTAGCCTGCAGTGTAGAGTTTTGTCAAATAACCAAGCGAAATTTCAGACCGGGTCTGTTTTATGGCTTCAATTATCTCTTCTGTTTCGTAATCCTGCCTCCTCCTTCGTAGATTTTTCTTGAAAGTCAACCCCACACGTTTTCCATGATGTTCAGTTCGGGTGAATATGGTGGCCATGAAAGTAAGTTTACATTTTGGTTCTGAATCACGGCTTTTGTTGTGCGTGCGGTATGTATCGGTGCATTTTCTTGTTGGAAATCCATCGATGTCCATTAAATATTTCAGAAAACTACGGAAAAGTTCTCCAGAATCAATTTGTAAGTGATTGCGGTCATTTTGGTGCTCCACAGTTCCGTAATAGCTTGTTGTTCCCCATACCATTACACCACCTCCTTTGCTGTACCGCCTTTGGAGATGCATTTCTTCTCAAAGCATGAAAATAAAAGCTGTATCCATCAGGTCCGTCCAAATAAATTTTTTTTTCATCAGAAAAGACTAGGTATGCCACTCTCGATTCTATCTGATGTGACTTGTTGCAAATTCAAGCCGTTGGCTTTTACGTGCGGCATTCACTGATGGTTTTCTCTTCATTTTTTGATGGCGAATATGGTCGGCCTTCTGTATCGCCTAAAAAACATTCGATGTACTAGCTTTAACTCCAGTTTCTGCCTTGATTTTACTTACGGAGAGCCTTGAATTTGAAGCTGTTCTCAGTATCGCCCGCCTTTCCTTACATGTTAGTGATCTTCTGATTCTTCCTTTGCGGTTCTTTCCATACCTTTCCAGATCCTTAAGATTGTTGACAACACACTTGCTTCTTTCAATCTTCTTGGCTATAAAACGGATCGATTTCCCTTCTTCCCGGTAAGCTGGAATTTGGCCGATTTTCTCATTGGTTAATGTCTTTCCTCTGCCCATAGTAGTGGATTGTTTGCAGTTTTTACTTGAACTAAGCTCCCTCATACTTCAAGTACCCTTTTATTTGATTAAAATAACGGTAACAGGTAGATTTTGACACTGTCCTTAATCAAGTGAAACAAAACATGGCAGGTACATTTTATGACCTTTCTGGGAAAAGCGTCATAAATGTTGCAATTATCAAATTTTTTTCCCAAATACGGAGGGGTTTGAAAAATATCGCAAAATGAAAATGGAAAACTGCCTGTACTTAATCAAGTGACACGGAGTGTACATAATGTAGATTACTAAATTAGCAAAATAACAATAACAGCCAGCAATACTGCCATCCTTAGCGAGAAGGTCGTATCTTATATTAGAATTTTTAGCAAAGCATGCTGAGAAATGACCAATTTTCTTAGGCTTTCGACAGTTTTTTTTTTGGTAAAACTTATTTATTTAATTACTTTATACTATTTTTAAATAATATACTTTTTTTTTATTAAAAAATATATTCAGTTTTCAGAGTTTGAGACTAAACAAAACAAGAAAAATAAAAAATTAAAAAAATTGAGTTACGACCTTTTTGCTTTTACTAAAAACACTTTAAAAATACCACACTAAACTCAAATTTACTGCAGAAATAGAAAACAATAATATGCTCCCGTTCCTTGATGTAAAATTAATAAGAAACAACAATAAAATTAACTTCGATTGGTACACGAAACCAATGTCTTCAGTGAATGACAAATTTCGTGCCTTCACTATAAAAGCAATATTATTGTAAAAACAACAAAATAAAATAAAACAAAAACTTATTAAATTTAAAATGAAGTTTAGTCCATGACTTAATTTAAACACAAAATTGACATTATTGTTGTTATATTGTACAATTCGTACTAGAATGTCAGTTTCATTACTTGACCATTCTTTATTCCGTCAATTTTCATTGAATTTTTGAACAACAACAACAACTTAAAGATCTCCCACCAATTGTTAACGAATTTTATTATTCGTTTTTATTTTTGGCTTGAGATGAAGCCATTTCAAGGAGTGCCAATTCCTATCATCAGTCTCCTTATTAATGGTGCTGAGCTTTAATCCAATTTTATTATGAAAAACTTTCTACATGCAGATCATAGGATTCGAACCCACGCATTATTAGATTTGCTCAGTCTTCGAAATCGTATGCACTACGCATTCCACCGCTTATGACCACTGACTTCAGAGGTCGAGATGTGATGTTTGTTTCTCAAACGCATTTGGAACATCAGCATTTTTCTAAGCGCCTTTAAGTATGCTGTTTTGTTCCGCCTCCATTTTTCTCCTTACCTTAGGTAGGTAGCAGTAGGTAGGTAGGTAGAAATGGCTCTTACTCTACTAAAGGGTTTTCCAATAAGAGGTGTTATTTTGATATTCAAAGAAAAATGGAATTTTTTGAGATAAATGATCGGATGTTTATTTCATTATAAAGAGGAAGGTATGCCGTTAATAATGGAACACAACATCAGCCAAATGGCCGCCACGACCACGCTTACAGGACCATATCCTTTTCAGAAAATTTTCCATAACCAAATCGCAAAGTGGCTGCCCTATGTCCTCGATAGCCTCACGAATTTCATCTTTGAGGTCTTGAATCGACGCTGGGCTGTTGGCGTAGACCTTATCTTTCACGTGGCCCCAAAGCAAGAAGTCGCAAGGTGTTAAATCACAAGATCTCGGTGGCCAATTGTGATCACCTCTTCGAGAGATAACACGGTCCGGAAACTTTTCCCGTCAAAGATCGATGGTTTCATCGTCTCTGCCAAATTTTCACCATTTTTATAGTGAATTTTAATAATTTCAATGCGTTGTTGAAGCGTGTGTCGTTCCATTTGTATTAATGGCGTAGTTTCTACTTGTCAAATGTCAACAAATGACAGCTTCAAAAGTGACAGCTACCGATATAGCGGGCTATTCAAAATAACACCTCTTATTGGAAAACCCTTTAGAATAACCCAATTAGCGCTTGGTGCGCTGTTTTGATACCATAAACTCATGAGACCTAACATTTGTAGAGGTTGGAATATTACTTTGGTTGTTTTGATGTTTGGGGTTGTGTCGCTTGAGAGTTAATCCCTTTGTTACCAACCTCCATGGGAAACAAGAAATCCTTGGGCATCTCATCCAAGGGAAATGGACCATACCCACCACCAGGCTTTATGCCAGCTCCCATATGGGTGTCTTCGCTTAAAACCTTATCAGGCAGGGTGCTGGATGGCTTAGGTTAGAGCCAGTTTCCCCGTGGGATCAATACGATCTTAGGGAAAAGCATAATATCCGCAATTGACATGACCCGCCTACACGGCTGAGGAAATGGCTGCAGCGGAAATCATGCAGTTCTCTTGATCTGCTTTGTCTGTCCATGGAGAAGGTGAGATGTTGATACGGTTTGTTGCGTTTTATAGCAAGTCAGGTGCATTCGTAAAGCCCAGGAGGATTCTCTATGCTCGTAGCTAAGACCTATCACTTTGTGAAGGTTTGAATATCGTTTTGGTTGCTTTATGGTTTTAAGGTTTGAATTTGTGTTGCTTGGGAGTTAATCCCTTTGTTACCAACTTCCATATGGAAGACAAAAGATCCTCGGATACCTCACCCAAAGCAAGTGGCCCATACCCCCCACCAGGCTTTATGCCATTCTGTAAGCTCCGATATGGGTGTCTTCGCTTAAAACCTATTCAGGCAGAGAGCTGGATGGCTTAGGGTAGAACCAGTATACCCGTGAGATCAATTCAATTTAGGGAAAAACATGATATCCGCAGTTGACATGAACCGCCTACACGGCTAAAGAAATGGTACATGCGGAAATCATGTAGCTCTCCTGATCTGTTTTGTCTGCCTATGGAGAAGGTGAGATATTGATACTGTTTGTTACGTTTTATAGCTATTTAGTTGCATTTATAAAGCCAAGGAGATTTCCTATGCTCACAACTGAGATTTCGTTGAGACTGTCAAAAAAGTATTGACCGAAGAATTGACATCTTGGACTAGCCAAGGCAGGGCAGCAGCAGAGATAGTGGGTCAATGTTTCCTTTTCCTCTTCATCACCACAGCTACGACAATGAGTATTGTGTGGGATGCCCAATCTTGTCGCATGCTCTCCTATAGGCCAGTGACACGTGCTAACTGCAACGATTCTGGCTATGTCTGGTCTGGTTCTACATGGGCCACATCTTTTTTGGAGTGGCACAGCTAGTCAGACCATTTCATCTACGATTGAATACAGATAGATAATGAGACAGGAAAATGCCCTTCACAGCTCCTAGCGGAAAACTAACTGCTGCGGCAAGTGAGCTGTGAAGAGCCGATCCATGCCTGGCAAGTTCGTTATCCCTTTCATTCCCCTGAAAACCACTGTGGCCTGGGACCCAGATCAAAGTGACCCTCAGGCTATCATTAAAGTCTGCGACCTCGTCTAAACATTGTTGAACAAATTTAGAGGATATTGAGGCAGCATCAATGGCTTTGATGGCAGCTTGACTATCTATAAAAATAGCAGTATTACGGTTTTGATTTGGACCTTGCTTTAGTATTTTGCACGCTTCTTTGATTGCAAGCAATTCCGTCTGAAAAACGCTGGCGTAGTCCGGCAATCGAAGTGACTTAGATACATTAAGTGTTTCGGAGAAGACTCCCGCCCGAACCCCACACTCCATCTTTGAACCGTCCGAGAGAGAAAATTGTATCATAATTTTTCGTTATATCGACATCCTCCCACTCCTTTCGGGTAGGGAATGCCACGTTGAAACGTTAGTAAAGATTCAGAGAGGGAGTACGGTAATCGGTAGTTGTCGAAGTGAAGCCCGGGGGGAGTAATTTTGTTATGTTGCAGTGACCGAAAGGTCTGTTGGTCCAACAACCAATTTCCTTGAGCCTGTAAGCAGTGCAAGATACTAAATGTTGTATGTGTAGGTCGAGAGGAAGAAGATGTAAAATAACGCTCAGGGCATCGGAAGGGCAAGAACGCAGCGCTCTTTGAATCTTTTTGAGCTTATCGGTATTGTACGCTTTCCTTAGAGCAGGCCACCAGACAATCGATCCATAGGTTAGTATGGGTCGTACTACTGCGGTGTACGTCCATAAAAACATCTTCGACTGGAGTCCCCAGTTTTTACCGAATGTTTTACTGCAGGCATAAAAAGCTATGTTGGCTTTTTTAACCCTTTCTTCAATGTTAAATTTCCAGTTTTGTTTAGGGTCAAGAATTACACCCAGATATTTAGCAGGGGTTGAGAGTGAGAGAGAGTGACCATTGAGACAAGGAAGGGTGAAGGTAGGTATCTTATTTTTGTTTATAAAGAGCAACAGTTCCGTCTTGCTTTGATTAATCCCCAAACCGCAGCTAGTGGAACAGCCGTTAACTTTACGCAGAGACCTATGAGTGGTTTCAGTGATTTCCCCTTACCTTATTTCGATAGACTACAATTTGTAGCACATATCAAATAGGGAGAGATTGGAAGATTGAACAGACCAGACTATTTAAGTTATTATTGTTGTTATATTGTACTATTCATACTAGAATGTCAGTTTATATCTCATTGGTTGTGAAGACAAGTAATGTATCATCCTCCCTGACGACATTGGTTGGTACACGAAACCAATTTCGTCAGGGAGGATGATAAATTTCGTGTCTTCACAATCAATGAGATATAAGCTCAACACAGCTACAAACCTTATAAATAAAGTGTTGGACATAAGTGACAACGTGTTTAACAAAAAAAAAAACATAAACAAAATGAGAACAATGTTATAAAAGAACAATTACCCTATGTTAGGTTAGGTTTGCTGGATGAGAGCCATACGCTCAACTCCGCACTTATAGCCGGAGAGCTAGCTACCTAAATTCCTTTGCAATTTATAAAGCAACCATCTATGAATTAACTAATCCGGTCCTCGGGATTCTTATTGTCTTGATTTAAGGTCGGGATTTCGGTAGTCGAGATTTCATCAGTAGGGATTATGGGCGGCGGGGTTTCGTACTCGAGATTTAGACTTAGACTCGGGATTTTTGTTGCTCGGTTTTTGCCAGTCAAGAAAAGGATAATCAACATCCCCTATTGGAAGTTATATTGCAATGATGTGCTTGCTTCACCGCAGTTCTCCTCAAAGAAGTTTTTTTCGGGAACGGGAAGGAGAAAATCATCCAACCATAAACAAATGACCAGAGATATCTGAGTAGTTTACGTTAGGTAGTCTAGAGACTACTACGCTAATAAATTCGCGTAGTCAAAATGGAAAAAATGCTACTTTTCGTGAAAACATAATTTTTTTAAGTGTAAATAAATGTAGTACAAGTGCTGTCAAATTGAATATTTTCCGCTCTCATTTTATGTTGTTTTATTATTTATTGCTGTGGACCAGATTGTTTTCCCAATAAAAAAGCATTGCGTTGATTTTTTAAGTTTTTTGGCTATTTAATTTGACAGTAGAACTGAAAACCCAATTTACAACATTTTGACAGTTTGCGCTATGAATACGTAAACTTAACTATCTAACTACCTCTGTTTGGTGTCAGAAGTAACGAATGTAGTTTATCAAGAAGAGTAGTTTCTTGCCATCTCTGTGCCAAACGCTGCGCGCTGCCTATTCATTCTCTTTCATTCTTTTGCGTAGCCTGGTTTGTCGACTTTTTGTTGAGCTTACCTTTGTTTTCCGTCTTATAAAAATCTTAACTTCCCATTTGTAAAATGGGCTTGAAACCCAACGACCTTTTTATTTTTTGGGTATGAACCCTGCGACCATAAACGTGTCTTCCCTTTTGAGTTTGGCTTGAAGCCCAAAAAACCTTAAGTAGAAAGATGAATAGTGTTATGGTGTTCTACCTGCCTATTTTAGAGTAACGGGTTTAAAGGCCGTCCTGTTAGCCAGTTTATTGTTTTTAGCCTGTGGCTTACAAATTTAGGTTGATGTTCTACCTGGCTAATCTGATGTTCCCAGGTTTAAAGGCCATCCTGGTAACCAGTATGTTGTTTTTATCCTTGCGGCCTTCAATATTATTTATTAAAAATACCTTTTGTTTTATGTGAGAATTTATTTGACGGCGACTTTTTTTATAATTATGATTATAACGACTGATGAAATTACTGCTTTACTGATTATAGTGACGGGTTTTACAAAAACTGAATCAATTGATTGATACTGACTATGGTCACAATGACTGGTTACAATTAGTGATTACAATGACTTATCACAATGACTGATAATTTGTTTAATTTCTATTAATATTATAGATTCATAGATTTATATTAATATTATAGATGATTTATTGACCAATTTGGATTTAAATTGAACAAGTTGAGAAGATGTTATAAACACCTTTTTTTATTTCGAATTTTTTGGTCACAATGGACGTGAAAATAAAACAATTGAATTAACATTCTTTTACCGACGACGTTTCCGCAGGTGTTGCTACCTTCTTCAGGAAAAATTTATTTTTGCAACATATATGTAGAAAAAACACAATATAGTACCATTTATATGACAACTTTAAAGAGACTTACATTAAAATTATACAGATGTCATCATCACTGTATAAAAATATGAGGCAAGATTCTCCTTAACAGACATCGTCCTACGTGGCCTTATCGGTGCAGGGCCATAACTCCTCGGGACATAAGAACAAAATGTTTTTTTTTTTAACTTATATCCCACTTCGGTGGGACATAAGTCCAAAATCGAATTTTGGAATTATGTCTATAACCAAAGTGAGACATAAGTCCAACAAATTTTCTTTTTGAAGAGAGACATAAGTTCAAAATTTCAATACCAAACTTGCACCCACCCAAACTCGCACCCACCCCAAATCCTATTGTGGGCCAAGCAGGAGGGTTTGCAGTGGCAGCATACTCCCCCTTACCAATCTCAACTGTTGAGAAATACATGGGCCACCCGGGTCTTATGACTCCTCAGGACATAAGTCCAAAACTCTTTTGTTTGGAATTGTGTCCCACTTTGGTTGGACATAATTCCAAAAATCGATTTTGGACTTATGTCCCATCAAAGTGTGAATGTTAAGGGGAGAGGTGACGTGACATACAAACTTTTTCGTTTTATCAGATGGTGGGATTTGTGTGGGGCATAGTCTGCGCAGATATATTGTGTGATGTGGAAGGGCGCGTATGGGCCGCTTTAATGTCATACGAAAATAGGTTACAAGAATGTTTATGTACCTACCTACCAATTTCAGCACTTTCTTATATGGTGTTCAAAATATATTTCATAAACATTAAAAATTTCAATTTATTTCAAATGCAATTTCTAAATTTGTCTAACATATCTACTTTCAAAAAATAGGTAAGGCAGGTACCTACTCCTGCTATATCTAGTAAACAGAAGCTATACCTTTTTGGAAAGCCAGAAATATATTTTTTTATGTTCTTTTTATTGAATTAGTTTTCAAACACAAATTTTTGAAAAAAATATATCAAAATTAGATTTTTCAAAATTTTATGTAGGTAATTTAAAAAAATCCATGTTTTTATTAATGTTCGGTCTAAAACAGAAAACCAGATGCTCAATTGACTTGTACTTTTTGATAAAGTTCAAAATAACTTAAACCACCTTTTCTTTAAAAAGAAATTTTTTTAGTTCCTACATGACTGGACTTTTATGTAATTTAGTGAAAATTAAAAAATGAAACTTTCCTTTTATTATTTTTAAAACATCAAGAATTTTATTATCATACAATAAAGGGAAAAAGTACTAGATATATACTATTTACTTGTGATTATAGGTAATGCATATAAGGCAAGTTATGCATTCGTGCAAAAAAATTGAGATAACAATCAAAAATGACATACGATGATAGAGAAGATGAAAAACGTGGGTCTAGAAATTCTGTTTGTGTCTGTATGTATGTATGTCAGTCCGTGTGTTTTAGCATCTACAGCCTAATCGGCTGTACGATTTCCTAAAAATTTGGTACGTAGGGTTTGTAGACCATTCCATAGAGGAGAAATTAAATTTTTTTTAGCTCAAAAAATAACGGTACCTGCCATATAATGGTTTTAAAAAAGCTTAAATTTCTCAAAAACGGGTCAAACGATTTTCTTAAAAAAAATTACAGATAGTTTTTATCTGATTGTCTTTTGTAAAGTTGAAAAAAAAAAAAATTATGCAAGCCTATTAACGGTACGCCCCATATAACGGTTAATTTTGTTTATTAATTAATGATATTGATAGTGGAAACTGGGTTGGCGATCGCGTGCGGTTTCCCGTTAAACAGTAGTAGTAGAATTTTTGGGACGGGGAAACGTTGCACGAGATGTAATCATATTGATTATTATTTTTTTTTTCGCGGGAAAGCGAGATATTGTGTTTGTGAAACCGTTACGGTCTTCTGGAATCTTTATTATGAACTGAAAAACTATCTCTGACATATAATTTTTGAAGATAAGCAACTAAGCCGCCCTTTCCAGCATTGCGAATGTTACAGAGGCATTTGAATTTTACAAAACAAAAACAAAAAAATATAGAGTTCCGAAAAATTTCGAACTTGTCAACTGATCGCCTAGTAAGATTGTGCGGTATACCAACTTTAAATTTTGTAATGTTTATTTCAATTCAATTTTAATTTCATGGACTTCTTTTGGTTGACTAAAGCATACCTAGGAACAAATAAATAAAAAAAAAGCCGGACAAAGCACGAAGCCTGGCCTGAGTCTGACAAAAGAGTAAAAAGCTTGACACGTCAGGCCAAATCCTGACGTTTGGTAGCCCTAGTCCCATAGAACCGTTATTTTTTTCTTGAGCTATCTCATTAACGGGTTAATCGATTTTAATTAATTTTTTTTCGATACCAAAACTTTGCAAAATTGGTTATTTTAGTTTTAATAATTTTTTGTAAACTCAATACTTGGAAAACGGTTTTATTAAACAAATGTATTTTGTATGCATACAATGCAAACTATTTAGAACTTTAAACTGGCGTTTTTTGTAATGGTAAATATGTGTTTATTTAATATATACATATATAACTTGAATTCTCCTTCCACCAATGTGAAGCGAGAGTTCACTACTACCACTTCTATTATTGGCCAAAATAAGCGTGTTTATAGCAGTGATTCCAATTCATCATCCACCATCATAGTAACAAAACAAATTAAACTCGTCCATATTTCCTCCGTCGACCCATTCTCATTCTTGAAGAATCGACACCAATAGAAAAGAAGAAAATACCAAAAGAAACTATCCTAATCGTGTAAGTTGAGAATATTGTGCTTTTTCTTCTTCGGCTTTTTTGGTCGCAATGTTTTTATAAATGAAACAAAGATTTCATTTCTTTCCCAACGCTTCGACGGTGGTTGCCATCTTCTTCAGGGGATCTTTTATTAACAAAATCGAATGCACAATTCTTAAGCAATATTGTAACTTTAAAAGAAAATTAGCCCAACAAAAGCACAATCAATCCTTTCTGCTCGCATGCAGACAATACGATCTTATACCAAATCATATCCACAAATCCACAAACAGTACTCAAAAACTATTTTCTTCGGACATTTTTTAACTTGCGCAATAAAAAACAAGATATAAATAGGATTAAAATTGAAAAGCTTAAATCCTCACTTTGGAAAAGCCTTAACATTACAATACATGACAAATGGTTTGTAAACAAAATTGATGTTGAATTCCCGCTTGAGGTTAAATGGCAAAAAATCTCGCTGCCTCTTGGAAAGAATACATTTCCTCTCTTCCAACTAATTGCGGATGGTAAAGAAATAATTCGAAGTATGAAAGATGAAGCGGAACAAGAGGTGACAAGAGCCGAATATAGTAACATGCTCCACTCATTTCAACGTAATCATACCAACGACAGTATCGCAAAATACATACTGAAAGTTCATAAAGACACTGTAGAGTTCCTTAAGAAAAACAAAAAAATGTGATTATTGTTTAAGCTGATAAGGGCAATACAACTTTTGCAATGAACCGCGAAGAGTATGATGCGAAAATGAAAGAACTGCTATCTGATCGTTCTACCTATCGACTTACACGGGACCCCCCTTTCTTCCCTACAAAATAATAACAATGATCTTGTGAAATGGCTTCATGCTAATAAGATAATTGACGACAGACAAAGGGCATTGAAGATCACATACATATCTCAAATACCATCTATATATGGACTACCGAAAATCCATTGGCGCATAATTATAGTCAAAATAACTCGATCCTAAAAAGTATTTAACACTTTGTTAACGTTTTTTCAACATATAGACCGATAGAGCTAACTCTATGATAAAAACATACTTTAAACCCAGGAAATCTCCATTTTATCTTATTAGATCCGACTCTAATTTTTTGACAGATAAACTACCCACCCTCTCAAAAGAGAATGAAACTACACACAAACACTGTTTAAATCCAACAACAAAATTTCTCTTTGGAAGTTATTACTGGAAATTCCATAAATTGTTTATAATATGATACAAACTTATTACCTGGCGATAATGTTAAGTTAATGTTTGTTAGGATTAACTTAACTAATTTAAAAGGAGGCGACTATAATTTTGCGCCATTATCTCCAACAATTGCAGACTTGATAAAATTCAGTTTACCGTTGAAAGAGAACAAAATTGTGCTTTAAACTTCTTAGATGTCAAAATCCGTCGGGTTGATAAACGAATCTCTTTGACTGGTTTCAAAAAGATACAGCATCAGGAAGGCTTGTCAACTTTAGATCAAACCAGGCTAAGCACATAATTATGAACTTAGCATCCAACCTTATAACAAAAGTCTTCACATTGAGTGATCAGGAGTTCCACTCGGCTAACGAGAACAAAGTCACCCAGATTCTCGTAGACAATGGCTACCCAATGAATATAATACGGAGCTTATTAGACCGACAAAAACATAAAGCTCCTGATATTGTTCCGAGTTTGGAAAGAGATATGGGGGTTTACAAGAGCATAGTGTATGTCCCTAAATTATCAGAAAACTTCAAAGAAATAATTAAAAAGAATACCGAAGATGTCAAATTAGTCTATAAATCCACAAAGACGCTAGCACCGCTTTTTAGCAAAAACAGAGAAAGATAAGTGCACCGATGTGGTATATAAAATAAATTGTCTAGGCAACGAAAAAGAAAATTGTGACTTATGCTATGTAGGAACTACAAAACAATTCCTACGTCAAAGAATTTCAAACCACAAATCCGACATTAAACTTAGGAGCAGCGGAAAGACAGCAATGGCTTACCACAACATAGAACGCGGACATAAACCAGATTTCGACAGGACGGAAATACTAGAAACGGAGCGACATATTTCAAAGCGGTACAGACTAGAAACCCTCCATATCATAAATAACAAAAACAACATGAACCGCAAACAAGACTCACAAAATATTTCATCTGTTTACTGCTCACTGGTGACTGGGAGGAAACCATGACAAATCTTCATTTTGAAGTGTTTAAGTAAAAAAAATAAAATAAATAAATAAAAATAAACATACCAAAAAGAAACTAGAGAAGCAGGGGTCACACAAAAGTGACATTTTTTATCACTTCTCATACTCCACTCCTCAGTTCAATTTAAGGAACAAGTTAAACCTATTCACTGTCTCCCAAATTTAGGACTGCCCATTGGCATAGCCAGCCCGTCCATGCAGCAGTGAATTAGGGTGTTTCATCTCTACAGCCGCGCCTGGTCTGATGGCCGCCTCAGCATTTCAGCTTCGTCGGTAGAGTGGGGTCTGGAGAAGAAACGTGTTAAATAATTATAGACCAGTATCAGGTGTTATTGAACTAGTTTATTTTAAAAATCCTAGGGCCCGAATTGTCGCCCATGATATTTAACCAACAAGACATCTTGAACACAGTTAGTGAATTAAAAGGCAAGTCGAGAAACTGAACGAATTTCGTAAGGGCGTACAGATGTTGGTGACCCTGGAGCCATAACTATCCCCTCCTGAAATTGTTTATTTTTTTATGCCATAAAAAGCTAACTTGAATCAATAATTCAACAAGTCCACTAAATTAATGCTAAGTCTTCTGCTTAGTTTAAATTATTTTTATTTATTATTTAATGTTTTCATTGTAAAGTAGGTATATAAAATTTGTATTATAACAAAAACATTATTCATAACTTAAACCAGGCCACGGCTAGACACTTCTAGCTTAATGATTGCAATCGTAATCTTGTTGCATACTTTAGCTTTTTGTTAAAAAAGTTGAACTGAAACAAGCTGAAATTCGCGTATTGACAAGGTGCTCACACGTCGTCAACTGATATAAGTATATCTTATCTTTAATCTATATCTATAATCTATAATCTATAATCTATGATATAAATAAAAATCAATTGCTAAACAGTTTTGTACGATCATTACTGCAAAACCGCTGCACTTATTTGGCTAATTATTTTTTTGTTGTATTTGTTATTGTCAGGACATGGTTTGTATGAAAACAAAAAATGGAAAACAGTAGGGAAAGGAGTAAATTTGTGTGCAAAACGTATCTAGGGAAAAAAACACTGTAAAAATAGTAGGATCAAATAAGGAACAAATTGACATATTGATTTTCATTTTCACTATAAAAAATATATTTGAATTTTGTAAAAAAAATGTGTCAGCTATCTTCATTTGAATGTGATTTACCACTATTTCCACTGGCAATGTAACCGAGCGGTCTAACGATTTAATGATAAAGAAATGGGTCAGGTATGTACATATTTGAAATACCTTTATTTCCACTTGCAGACTAACTGAGCGGTCTATTGCGCTGCCGTTGTCAAGGCTCTAAACCGACTGTTTTTTTGTGTTACGATAAAAAAAAGTGTTAGCTACATACATATATGCTAATTCATGTCCTGCCGCTGACACGGCTCTAACGTCCCCATTACCTATGATTAGCGAATCGAAGTTCCGCCTAAAAACGAACGATAAAGAAATCCAAGATTTATTAATATTATTAAAGCTAGTTACGACGTTCCAACAAAGAAACACCTCCTTTCGTCAAACTTTTCCCTTTTGGTGTAAAAATGACAATTTATTTCGATTCGCTAATCATAATTGGGGCCTAAAACTGGCTAATAAGAAAATAATCAACCCTATCATAGGCTCCATTGGAACGATTTCGTATAGGCTATACGAATTGCAGATATAATCCAATATACGTAGTATGGGGTTGTTCTGATTTTCGTTCGAATTACGAATTGAATTCGTAATGTGTTCTACATTTCGTAAAATTTGATTATACACAGCACGAGCGTTTAGGAAATATGGATAGGATTTAAAAGGATTTTCCCCCTCAAAGAGGGGGAAAATCGTGTGAGGCAAGGCATTTCACAAACGTGTTGTTCGGCTAAAGAAAGAATCTCTATATTTAACAGTACGTCCGAAATTAGGCTCAAGGGTGAACTGATGAGCATTCATAGCTAAGCGAGTATTACGGCGGAATATTTTAAGGGGAGGAATGCAACTGGCTATTTCAATTGAACACTGTTTATAGAAGAAACGATAAAATAACGTTAAACAAGAAACATTACAACGGTGTTCTAAGGAAACAAAAGTTTCAGTAATGGATATGTATCCAATCAGTTTTAGGGCTCTTTTTTTAATTCTTTCTAATAGATTCAATTGAATTTTAGGATCACCTGCCCAGATATGAGAGTTGTATTCAAGTTTTGGGCGAATGTATGCCTCATAAACTGTAGTCAGATCAGCAGGAGAAAAAAATTGTTTGCATCTTTTCAGAAAATTTTCCATAACCAAATCGCAAAGTGGCTGCCCTATGTCCTCGATAGCCTCACGAATTCCATCTTTGAGGTCTTGAATCGACGCTGGGCTGTTGGCGTAGACCTTATCTTTCACGTGGCCCCAAAGCAAGAAGTCGCAAGGTGTTAAATCACAAGATCTCGGTGGCCAATTGTGATCACCTCTTCGAGAGATAACACGTTCCGGAAACTTTTCCCGTCAAAGATCGATGGTTTCATCGTCTCTGCCAAATTTTCACCATTTTTATAGTGAATTTTAATAATTTCAATGCGTTGTTGAAGCGTGTGTCGTTCCATTTGTATTAATGGCGTAGTTTCTACTTGTCAAATGTCAACAAATGACAGCTTCAAAAGTGACAGCTACCGATATAGCGGGCTATTCAAAATAACACCTCTTATTGGAAAACCCTTTAGAATAACCCAATTAGCGCTTGGTGCGCTGTTTTGATACCATAAACTCATGAGACCTAACATTTGTAGAGGTTGGAATATTACTTTGGTTGTTTTGATGTTTGGGGTTGTGTCGCTTGAGAGTTAATCCCTTTGTTACCAACCTCCATGGGAAACAAGAAATCCTTGGGCATCTCATCCAAGGGAAATGGACCATACCCACCACCAGGCTTTATGCCAGCTCCCATATGGGTGTCTTCGCTTAAAACCTTATCAGGCAGGGTGCTGGATGGCTTAGGTTAGAGCCAGTTTCCCCGTGGGATCAATACGATCTTAGGGAAAAGCATAATATCCGCAATTGACATGACCCGCCTACACGGCTGAGGAAATGGCTGCAGCGGAAATCATGCAGTTCTCTTGATCTGCTTTGTCTGTCCATGGAGAAGGTGAGATGTTGATACGGTTTGTTGCGTTTTATAGCAAGTCAGGTGCATTCGTAAAGCCCAGGAGGATTCTCTATGCTCGTAGCTAAGACCTATCACTTTGTGAAGGTTTGAATATCGTTTTGGTTGCTTTATGGTTTTAAGGTTTGAATTTGTGTTGCTTGGGAGTTAATCCCTTTGTTACCAACTTCCATATGGAAGACAAAAGATCCTCGGATACCTCACCCAAAGCAAGTGGCCCATACCCCCCACCAGGCTTTATGCCATTCTGTAAGCTCCGATATGGGTGTCTTCGCTTAAAACCTATTCAGGCAGAGAGCTGGATGGCTTAGGGTAGAACCAGTATACCCGTGAGATCAATTCAATTTAGGGAAAAACATGATATCCGCAGTTGACATGAACCGCCTACACGGCTAAAGAAATTGTACATGCGGAAATCATGTAGCTCTCCTGATCTGTTTTGTCTGCCTATGGAGAAGGT
Source organism: Baccha elongata (assembly GCA_951217065.1). Taxonomy (NCBI): domain Eukaryota; kingdom Metazoa; phylum Arthropoda; class Insecta; order Diptera; family Syrphidae; genus Baccha; species Baccha elongata. Next base: position 793,668 of record CATNUY010000181.1, on the reverse strand, counting down.
GAGATATTGATACTGTTTGTTACGTTTTATAGCTATTTAGTTGCATTTATAAAGCCAAGGAGATTTCCTATGCTCACAACTGAGATTTCGTTGAGACTGTCAAAAAAGTATTGACCGAAGAATTGACATCTTGGACTAGCCAAGGCAGGGCAGCAGCAGAGATAGTGGGTCAATGTTTCCTTTTCCTCTTCATCACCACAGCTACGACAATGAGTATTGTGTGGGATGCCCAATCTTGTCGCATGCTCTCCTATAGGCCAGTGACACGTGCTAACTGCAACGATTCTGGCTATGTCTGGTCTGGTTCTACATGGGCCACATCTTTTTTGGAGTGGCACAGCTAGTCAGACCATTTCATCTACGATTGAATACAGATAGATAATGAGACAGGAAAATGCCCTTCACAGCTCCTAGCGGAAAACTAACTGCTGCGGCAAGTGAGCTGTGAAGAGCCGATCCATGCCTGGCAAGTTCGTTATCCCTTTCATTCCCCTGAAAACCACTGTGGCCTGGGACCCAGATCAAAGTGACCCTCAGGCTATCATTAAAGTCTGCGACCTCGTCTAAACATTGTTGAACAAATTTAGAGGATATTGAGGCAGCATCAATGGCTTTGATGGCAGCTTGACTATCTATAAAAATAGCAGTATTACGGTTTTGATTTGGACCTTGCTTTAGTATTTTGCACGCTTCTTTGATTGCAAGCAATTCCGTCTGAAAAACGCTGGCGTAGTCCGGCAATCGAAGTGACTTAGATACATTAAGTGTTTCGGAGAAGACTCCCGCCCGAACCCCACACTCCATCTTTGAACCGTCCGAGAGAGAAAATTGTATCATAATTTTTCGTTATATCGACATCCTCCCACTCCTTTCGGGTAGGGAATGCCACGTTGAAACGTTAGTAAAGATTCAGAGAGGGAGTACGGTAATCGGTAGTTGTCGAAGTGAAGCCCGGGGGGAGTAATTTTGTTATGTTGCAGTGACCGAAAGGTCTGTTGGTCCAACAACCAATTTCCTTGAGCCTGTAAGCAGTGCAAGATACTAAATGTTGTATGTGTAGGTCGAGAGGAAGAAGATGTAAAATAACGCTCAGGGCATCGGAAGGGCAAGAACGCAGCGCTCTTTGAATCTTTTTGAGCTTATCGGTATTGTACGCTTTCCTTAGAGCAGGCCACCAGACAATCGATCCATAGGTTAGTATGGGTCGTACTACTGCGGTGTACGTCCATAAAAACATCTTCGACTGGAGTCCCCAGTTTTTACCGAATGTTTTACTGCAGGCATAAAAAGCTATGTTGGCTTTTTTAACCCTTTCTTCAATGTTAAATTTCCAGTTTTGTTTAGGGTCAAGAATTACACCCAGATATTTAGCAGGGGTTGAGAGTGAGAGAGAGTGACCATTGAGACAAGGAAGGGTGAAGGTAGGTATCTTATTTTTGTTTATAAAGAGCAACAGTTCCGTCTTGCTTTGATTAATCCCCAAACCGCAGCTAGTGGAACAGCCGTTAACTTTACGCAGAGACCTATGAGTGGTTTCAGTGATTTCCCCTTACCTTATTTCGATAGACTACAATTTGTAGCACATATCAAATAGGGAGAGATTGGAAGATTGAACAGACCAGACTATTTAAGTTATTATTGTTGTTATATTGTACTATTCATACTAGAATGTCAGTTTATATCTCATTGGTTGTGAAGACAAGTAATGTATCATCCTCCCTGACGACATTGGTTGGTACACGAAACCAATTTCGTCAGGGAGGATGATAAATTTCGTGTCTTCACAATCAATGAGATATAAGCTCAACACAGCTACAAACCTTATAAATAAAGTGTTGGACATAAGTGACAACGTGTTTAACAAAAAAAAAAACATAAACAAAATGAGAACAATGTTATAAAAGAACAATTACCCTATGTTAGGTTAGGTTTGCTGGATGAGAGCCATACGCTCAACTCCGCACTTATAGCCGGAGAGCTAGCTACCTAAATTCCTTTGCAATTTATAAAGCAACCATCTATGAATTAACTAATCCGGTCCTCGGGATTCTTATTGTCTTGATTTAAGGTCGGGATTTCGGTAGTCGAGATTTCATCAGTAGGGATTATGGGCGGCGGGGTTTCGTACTCGAGATTTAGACTTAGACTCGGGATTTTTGTTGCTCGGTTTTTGCCAGTCAAGAAAAGGATAATCAACATCCCCTATTGGAAGTTATATTGCAATGATGTGCTTGCTTCACCGCAGTTCTCCTCAAAGAAGTTTTTTTCGGGAACGGGAAGGAGAAAATCATCCAACCATAAACAAATGACCAGAGATATCTGAGTAGTTTACGTTAGGTAGTCTAGAGACTACTACGCTAATAAATTCGCGTAGTCAAAATGGAAAAAATGCTACTTTTCGTGAAAACATAATTTTTTTAAGTGTAAATAAATGTAGTACAAGTGCTGTCAAATTGAATATTTTCCGCTCTCATTTTATGTTGTTTTATTATTTATTGCTGTGGACCAGATTGTTTTCCCAATAAAAAAGCATTGCGTTGATTTTTTAAGTTTTTTGGCTATTTAATTTGACAGTAGAACTGAAAACCCAATTTACAACATTTTGACAGTTTGCGCTATGAATACTTACTTTATTTTATTACGTAAACTTAACTATCTAACTACCTCTGTTTGGTGTCAGAAGTAACGAATGTAGTTTATCAAGAAGAGTAGTTTCTTGCCATCTCTGCGCTGCGCGCTGCCTATTCATTCTCTTTCATTCTTTTGCGTAGCCTGGTTTGTCGACTTTTTGTTGAGCTTACCTTTGTTTTCCGTCTTATAAAAATCTTAACTTCCCATTTGTAAAATGGGCTTGAAACCCAACGACCTTTTTATTTTTTGGGTATGAACCCTGCGACCATAAACGTGTCTTCCCTTTTGAGTTTGGCTTGAAGCCCAAAAAACCTTAAGTAGAAAGATGAATAGTGTTATGGTGTTCTACCTGCCTATTTTAGAGTAACAGGTTTAAAGGCCGTCCTGTTAGCCAGTTTATTGTTTTTAGCCTGTGGCTTACAAATTTAGGTTGATGTTCTACCTGGCTAATCTGATGTTCCCAGGTTTAAAGGCCATCCTGGTAACCAGTATGTTGTTTTTATCCTTGCGGCCTTCAATGTTATTTATTAAAAATACCTTTTGTTTTATGTGAGAATTTATTTGACGGCGACTTTTTTTATAATTATGATTATAACGACTGATGAAATTACTGCTTTACTGATTATAGTGACGGGTTTTACAAAAACTGAATCAATTGATTGATACTGACTATGGTCACAATGACTGGTTACAATTAGTGATTACAATGACTTATCACAATGACTGATAATTTGTTTAATTTCTATTAATATTATAGATTCATAGATTTATATTAATATTATAGATGATTTATTGACCAATTTGGATTTAAATTGAACAAGTTGAGAAGATGTTATAAACACCTTTTTTTATTTCGAATTTTTTGGTCACAATGGACGTGAAAATAAAACAATTGAATTAACATTCTTTTACCGACGACGTTTCCGCAGGTGTTGCTACCTTCTTCAGGAAAAATTTATTTTTGCAACATATATGTAGAAAAAACACAATATAGTACCATTTATATGACAACTTTAAAGAGACTTACATTAAAATTATACAGATGTCATCATCACTGTATAAAAATATGAGGCAAGATTCTCCTTAACAGACATCGTCCTACGTGGCCTTATCGGTGCAGGGCCATAACTCCTCGGGACATAAGAACAAAATGTTTTTTTTTTTAACTTATATCCCACTTCGGTGGGACATAAGTCCAAAATCGAATTTTGGAATTATGTCTATAACCAAAGTGAGACATAAGTCCAACAAATTTTCTTTTTGAAGAGAGACATAAGTTCAAAATTTCAATACCAAACTTGCACCCACCCAAACTCGCACCCACCCCAAATCCTATTGTGGGCCAAGCAGGAGGGTTTGCAGTGGCAGCATACTCCCCCTTACCAATCTCAACTGTTGAGAAATACATGGGCCACCCGGGTCTTATGACTCCTCAGGACATAAGTCCAAAACTCTTTTGTTTGGAATTGTGTCCCACTTTGGTTGGACATAATTCCAAAAATCGATTTTGGACTTATGTCCCATCAAAGTGTGAATGTTAAGGGGAGAGGTGACGTGACATACAAACTTTTTCGTTTTATCAGATGGTGGGATTTGTGTGGGGCATAGTCTGCGCAGATATATTGTGTGATGTGGAAGGGCGCGTATGGGCCGCTTTAATGTCATACGAAAATAGGTTACAAGAATGTTTATGTACCTACCTACCAATTTCAGCACTTTCTTATATGGTGTTCAAAATATATTTCATAAACATTAAAAATTTCAATTTATTTCAAATGCAATTTCTAAATTTGTCTAACATATCTACTTTCAAAAAATAGGTAAGGCAGGTACCTACTCCTGCTATATCTAGTAAACAGAAGCTATACCTTTTTGGAAAGCCAGAAATATATTTTTTTATGTTCTTTTTATTGAATTAGTTTTCAAACACAAATTTTTGAAAAAAATATATCAAAATTAGATTTTTCAAAATTTTATGTAGGTAATTTCAAAAAATCCATGTTTTTATTAATGTTCGGTCTAAAACAGAAAACCAGATGCTCAATTGACTTGTACTTTTTGATAAAGTTCAAAATAACTTAAACCACCTTTTCTTTAAAAAGAAATTTTTTTAGTTCCTACATGACTGGACTTTTATGTAATTTAGTGAAAATTAAAAAATGAAACTTTCCTTTTATTATTTTTAAAACATCAAGAATTTTATTATCATACAATAAAGGGAAAAAGTACTAGATATATACTATTTACTTGTGATTATAGGTAATGCATATAAGGCAAGTTATGCATTCGTGCAAAAAAATTGAGATAACAATCAAAAATGACATACGATGATAGAGAAGATGAAAAACGTGGGTCTAGAAATTCTGTTTGTGTCTGTATGTATGTATGTCAGTCCGTGTGTTTCAGCATCTACAGCCTAATCGGCTGTACGATTTCCTAAAAATTTGGTACGTAGGGTTTGTAGACCGTTCCATAGAGGAGAAATTAAATTTAAATTTAAATTAAATGGTTTTAAAAAAGCTTAAATTTCTCAAAAACGGGTCAAACGATTTTCTTAAAAAAAATAGTTTTTATCTGATTGTCTTTTGTAAAGTTGAAAAAAAAAAAAAATTATGCAAGCCTATTAACGGTACGCCCCATATAACGGTTAATTTTGTTTATTAATTAATGATATTGATAGTGGAAACTGGGTTGGCGATCGCGTGCGGTTTCCCGTTAAACAGTAGTAGTAGAATTTTTGGGACGGGGAAACGTTGCACGAGATGTAATCATATTGATTATTATTTTTTTTTTCGCGGGAAAGCGAGATATTGTGTTTGTGAAACCGTTACGGTCTTCTGGAATCTTTATTATGAACTGAAAAACTATCTCTGACATATAATTTTTGAAGATAAGCAACTAAGCCGCCCTTTCCAGCATTGCGAATGTTACAGAGGCATTTGAATTTTACAAAACAAAAACAAAAAAATATAGAGTTCCGAAAAATTTCGAACTTGTCAACTGATCGCCTAGTTAGATTGTGCGGTATACCAACTTTAAATTTTGTAATGTTTATTTCAATTCAATTTTAATTTCATGGACTTCTTTTGGTTGACTAAAGCATACCTAGGAACAAATAAATAAAAAAAAAGCCGGACAAAGCACGAAGCCTGGCCTGAGTCTGACAAAAGAGTAAAAAGCTTGACACGTCAGGCCAAATCCTGACGTTTGGTAGCCCTAGTCCCATAGAACCGTTATTTTTTTCTTGAGCTATCTCATTAACGGGTTAATCGATTTTAATTAATTTTTTTTCGATACCAAAACTTTGCAAAATTGGTTATTTTAGTTTTAATAATTTTTTGTAAACTCAATACTTGGAAAACGGTTTTATTAAACAAATGTATTTTGTATGCATACAATGCAAACTATTTAGAACTTTAAACTGGCGTTTTTTGTAATGGTAAATATGTGTTTATTTAATATATACATATATAACTTGAATTCTCCTTCCACCAATGTGAAGCGAGAGTTCACTACTACCACTTCTATTATTGGCCAAAATAAGCGTGTTTATAGCAGTGATTCCAATTCATCATCCACCATCATAGTAACAAAACAAATTAAACTCGTCCATATTTCCTCCGTCGACCCATTCTCATTCTTGAAGAATCGACACCAATAGAAAAGAAGAAAATACCAAAAGAAACTATCCTAATCGTGTAAGTTGAGAATATTGTGCTTTTTCTTCTTCGGCTTTTTTGGTCGCAATGTTTTTATAAATGAAACAAAGATTTCATTTCTTTCCCAACGCTTCGACGGTGGTTGCCATCTTCTTCAGGGGATCTTTTATTAACAAAATCGAATGCACAATTCTTAAGCAATATTGTAACTTTAAAAGAAAATTAGCCCAACAAAAGCACAATCAATCCTTTCTGCTCGCATGCAGACAATACGATCTTATACCAAATCATATCCACAAATCCACAAACAGTACTCAAAAACTATTTTCTTCCAAAGAATCTCTCGACCAATACGCCAAAACAGAAACTAAATTTCACTTTAAAGTACTGAACATAGAAATCTCTGAAATATTCCACAAAATAAAAAACACACAGAAGACACTTAGAATGCTCAGCAAAAAAATAAAAGAAAACATATAACTGTTGATGAACATAAACAATTTATTTCAAAGCAAAACCAGACATTTTTTAACTTGCGCAATAAAAAACAAGATATAAATAGGATTAAAATTGAAAAGCTTAAATCCTCACTTTGGAAAAGCCTTAACATTACAATACATGACAAATGGTTTGTAAACAAAATTGATGTTGAATTCCCGCTTGAGGTTAAATGGCAAAAAATCTCGCTGCCTCTTGGAAAGAATACATTTCCTCTCTTCCAACTAATTGCGGATGGTAAAGAAATAATTCGAAGTATGAAAGATGAAGCGGAACAAGAGGTGACAAGAGCCGAATATAGTAACATGCTCCACTCATTTCAACGTAATCATACCAACGACAGTATCGCAAAATACATACTGAAAGTTCATAAAGACACTGTAGAGTTCCTTAAGAAAAACAAAAAAATGTGATTATTGTTTAAGCTGATAAGGGCAATACAACTTTTGCAATGAACCGCGAAGAGTATGATGCGAAAATGAAAGAACTGCTATCTGATCGTTCTACCTATCGACTTACACGGGACCCCCCTTTCTTCCCTACAAAATAATAACAATGATCTTGTGAAATGGCTTCATGCTAATAAGATAATTGACGACAGACAAAGGGCATTGAAGATCACATACATATCTCAAATACCATCTATATATGGACTACCGAAAATCCATTGGCGCATAATTATAGTCAAAATAACTCGATCCTAAAAAGTATTTAACACTTTGTTAACGTTTTTTCAACATATAGACCGATAGAGCTAACTCTATGATAAAAACATACTTTAAACCCAGGAAATCTCCATTTTATCTTATTAGATCCGACTCTAATTTTTTGACAGATAAACTACCCACCCTCTCAAAAGAGAATGAAACTACACACAAACACTGTTTAAATCCAACAACAAAATTTCTCTTTGGAAGTTATTACTGGAAATTCCATAAATTGTTTATAATATGATACAAACTTATTACCTGGCGATAATGTTAAGTTAATGTTTGTTAGGATTAACTTAACTAATTTAAAAGGAGGCGACTATAATTTTGCGCCATTATCTCCAACAATTGCAGACTTGATAAAATTCAGTTTACCGTTGAAAGAGAACAAAATTGTGCTTTAAACTTCTTAGATGTAAAAATCCGTCGGGTTGATAAACGAATCTCTTTGACTGGTTTCAAAAAGATACAGCATCAGGAAGGCTTGTCAACTTTAGATCAAACCAGGCTAAGCACATAATTATGAACTTAGCATCCAACCTTATAACAAAAGTCTTCACATTGAGTGATCAGGAGTTCCACTCGGCTAACGAGAACAAAGTCACCCAGATTCTCGTAGACAATGGCTACCCAATGAATATAATACGGAGCTTATTAGACCGACAAAAACATAAAGCTCCTGATATTGTTCCGAGTTTGGAAAGAGATATGGGGGTTTACAAGAGCATAGTGTATGTCCCTAAATTATCAGAAAACTTCAAAGAAATAATTAAAAAGAATACCGAAGATGTCAAATTAGTCTATAAATCCACAAAGACGCTAGCACCGCTTTTTAGCAAAAACAGAGAAAGATAAGTGCACCGATGTGGTATATAAAATAAATTGTCTAGGCAACGAAAAAGAAAATTGTGACTTATGCTATGTAGGAACTACAAAACAATTCCTACGTCAAAGAATTTCAAACCACAAATCCGACATTAAACTTAGGAGCAGCGGAAAGACAGCAATGGCTTACCACAACATAGAACGCGGACATAAACCAGATTTCGACAGGACGGAAATACTAGAAACGGAGCGACATATTTCAAAGCGGTACAGACTAGAAACCCTCCATATCATAAATAACAAAAACAACATGAACCGCAAACAAGACTCACAAAATATTTCATCTGTTTACTGCTCACTGGTGACTGGGAGGAAACCATGACAAATCTTCATTTTGAAGTGTTTAAGTAAAAAAAATAAAATAAATAAATAAAAATAAACATACCAAAAAGAAACTAGAGAAGCAGGGGTCACACAAAAGTGACATTTTTTATCACTTCTCATACTCCACTCCTCAGTTCAATTTAAGGAACAAGTTAAACCTATTCACTGTCTCCCAAATTTAGGACTGCCCATTGGCATAGCCAGCCCGTCCATGCAGCAGTGAATTAGGGTGTTTCATCTCTACAGCCGCGCCTGGTCTGATGGCCGCCTCAGCATTTCAGCTTCGTCGGTAGAGTGGGGTCTGGAGAAGAAACGTGTTAAATAATTATAGACCAGTATCAGGTGTTATTGAACTAGTTTATTTTAAAAATCCTAGGGCCCGAATTGTCGCCCATGATATTTAACCAACAAGACATCTTGAACACAGTTAGTGAATTAAAAGGCAAGTCGAGAAACTGAACGAATTTCGTAAGGGCGTACAGATGTTGGTGACCCTGGAGCCATAACTATCCCCTCCTGAAATTGTTTATTTTTTTATGCCATAAAAAGCTAACTTGAATCAATAATTCAACAAGTCCACTAAATTAATGCTAAGTCTTCTGCTTAGTTTAAATTATTTTTATTTATTATTTAATGTTTTCATTGTAAAGTAGGTATATAAAATTTGTATTATAACAAAAACATTATTCATAACTTAAACCAGGCCACGGCTAGACACTTCTAGCTTAATGATTGCAATCGTAATCTTGTTGCATACTTTAGCTTTTTGTTAAAAAAGTTGAACTGAAACAAGCTGAAATTCGCGTATTGACAAGGTGCTCACACGTCGTCAACTGATATAAGTATATCTTATCTTTAATCTATATCTATAATCTATAATCTATAATCTATGATATAAATAAAAATCAATTGCTAAACAGTTTTGTACGATCATTACTGCAAAACCGCTGCACTTATTTGGCTAATTATTTTTTTGTTGTATTTGTTATTGTCAGGACATGGTTTGTATGAAAACAAAAAATGGAAAACAGTAGGGAAAGGAGTAAATTTGTGTGCAAAACGTATCTAGGGAAAAAAACACTGTAAAAATAGTAGGATCAAATAAGGAACAAATTGACATATTGATTTTCATTTTCACTATAAAAAATATATTTGAATTTTGTAAAAAAAATGTGTCAGCTATCTTCATTTGAATGTGATTTACCACTATTTCCACTGGCAATGTAACCGAGCGGTCTAACGATTTAATGATAAAGAAATGGGTCAGGTATGTACATATTTGAAATACCTTTATTTCCACTTGCAGACTAACTGAGCGGTCTATTGCGCTGCCGTTGTCAAGGCTCTAAACCGACTGTTTTTTTGTGTTACGATAAAAAAAAGTGTTAGCTACATACATATATGCTAATTCATGTCCTGCCGCTGACACGGCTCTAACGTCCCCATTACCTATGATTAGCGAATCGAAGTTCCGCCTAAAAACGAACGATAAAGAAATCCAAGATTTATTAATATTATTAAAGCTAGTTACGACGTTCCAACAAAGAAACACCTCCTTTCGTCAAACTTTTCCCTTTTGGTGTAAAAATAACAATTTATTTCGATTCGCTAATCATAATTGGGGCCTAAAACTGGCTAATAAGAAAATAATCAACCCTATCATAGGCTCCATTGGAACGATTTCGTATAGGCTATACGAATTGCAGATATAATCCAATATACGTAGTATGGGGTTGTTCTGATTTTCGTTCGAATTACGAATTGAATTCGTAATGTGTTCTACATTTCGTAAAATTTGATTATACACAGCACGAGCGTTTAGGAAATATGGATAGGATTTAAAAGGATTTTCCCCCTCAAAGAGGGGGAAAATCGTGTGAGGCAAGGCATTTCACAAACGTGTTGTTCGGCTAAAGAAAGAATCTCTATATTTAACAGTACGTCCGAAATTAGGCTCAAGGGTGAACTGATGAGCATTCATAGCTAAGCGAGTATTACGGCGGAATATTTTAAGGGGAGGAATGCAACTGGCTATTTCAATTGAACACTGTTTATAGAAGAAACGATAAAATAACGTTAAACAAGAAACATTACAACGGTGTTCTAAGGAAACAAAAGTTTCAGTAATGGATATGTATCCAATCAGTTTTAGGGCTCTTTTTTTAATTCTTTCTAATAGATTCAATTGAATTTTAGGATCACCTGCCCAGATATGAGAGTTGTATTCAAGTTTTGGGCGAATGTATGCCTCATAAACTGTAGTCAGATCAGCAGGAGAAAAAAATTGTTTGCATCTTTTTAGGAAACTTAAGCATTTAGCAGCGTTTTTCGCGACTTCGAATAGATAGATAGATAGATTCTATATTTTTTTCAATTAAAATTGGTACACATTTTTTTTCTTAAGAATACGGACGTGGCTATTCTGCCGTCTGCCGGACTTCGAATATGTGATCATGCCACAAGAGGTGATCGGTAATACACATACCGAGAACGCAGAGCTTTTCTATTTCTTCGATGCAAGTGCCATTCATGGAAAGTGGCAACGGTGGTATATTACACTTGGCCGACAGAAGACAGCATTGTGTTTTTGAAGCATTAAATTCCACACGGTTGCTTACACCCCATTCTATAATGCTTTTAAGATCGGAATTTAATGAGTTTAACATACGATGCTGCTCCAGTTCCACATCCGAAGAGCAGGGATGTGAATCTGGTTACGAATATGAAAAACTGAGGGTGCTGTCGTCACCGAAACAATTTAATTGATTAGAAGTTTCAGACAAGAGGGCATTGATAAATATCAGGAAGAGAGTCGGAGACAAAACGGAGCCTTGGGGCAAACCAGCATTTATTTTTTGTAAATCAGATTTAAAACCATCCAAAACAACTTGAATTGAGCGGTCTGAAAGGTAATTTCTAATCCATCGAAGAAGAGATTCATCGATACCAAATGCACGCATTTTCGATAAGAGAGCTTCATGCCAAACTCTATCAAATGCTTTTGAAATATCAAGCGCAATAACCTTGGTTTCACCAAACTGGTGTAAGGATTGGTTCCATTTTTCGGTGAGATATGCCATCAGATCACCAGTGGACCTATTGCTACGAAAGTCGTACTGCCGGTCATTAAGAAGCTTTCGTTCTTCAAGATATTTCTTTAGCTGTTTATTAATCAGCGTTTCCATGACCTTACAATTGGTCGGTAATTTGAGGGGGAGGAGGACTCGCCTTTTGTAGGGACTGGCTGGACAAATGCTGTTTTCCATCCACTCGGAAAGTGTCCAGAAATATCTGGACCAGCGGATTTGTGTATATCAAGATCTTTTAAGACTCTTGCTACTGTACGAGTGCGAAAGAAGATTTGTCCCATAAAACCGTTTACGCTCTCAAGAACAGGAGGAGTCATGTCACTCTGTGGAAGCGTAGAATTTGCAGCAAACTGAGTTGCAAACAAATTGCTTGTGAGCTTACCACAGGAGTGTTATTATAAACAAGCGTTGGAACCGACGAAGATGTTGAATTTTTAATATTTTTTACAAATGACCAAAAAATTTTACTACCTTTGGGACTCTGTAGTATTTTTTGCCGTAATTGTTGGTCATGTAAAAATTTGGTTCTTTGAATATGAGTGTTGCAGGCATTCCGAGCTTGATTGTACCTTTTCCGGTTTTCCTCAGTGGGGTTGGCTTAATAACATCGGAAGTTTGACTCTCTGATCCTGATAACCTCTTTACAGCCATTATCGTACCAGGTTTTAATACTTTTAGTCCTGTTAGGGATAAAAGTTTTCATACCATTGAGTATTAAGCCTGTAATCATATCAGCAGTGGAAGCTACGTCACTATCGAGGAAGCATAGTGACCAGTTAAAGTTAAGAAAGAAATTACTGAGACCGTCCCAATTGGCTTTCTCATATTGCCAAACGGTTCTCTTTGTGATTTTTTCTTTAACCGAGTTTGCTGAACATGAGAAATTTGCTGATATTATACAGTGATCCGACGTGCCGAGATAAATACACTAATAGTGTATTTATCAGGATCAGAGGTAAGGAACAAGTCAAGTGTATTCGGAGAATAGCCTTCAATATCAGGTATTCGAGTTGGCTCGTTTACAAGCTGAGTTAAGTGATTTAACTCAGCAAAGATCTCAGCATACCTTCCTTCGGTTGTTGTCTGACCAGAATGTCGAAGCCAAGAAGAATTGTGGACATTAAAATCGCCCGTAATAACGATTTCAGTGTGAGAATAATGGGAGACAATTCTTGTAATGGAGTCAGACAGCGCATCAAATTCGTTGGAAGTTGAATTAATGTCTAAATTTGGACTTCTATAAATAAAACAAGTGTGAATGATGCGCTTACCTACAGTGAATTTAAACCACATAAAATTAAAGTTCGTAGTGGAACAGTGGCCATATTGCGGCTGAAGCTGGTAAGCAACATCATTCCTAATATATATTTCGAGACCATAATGAGAAATAAATAAAGGCACTAAGTTATAACCCTGGAGTTTAAATTCTTAAACATCAGAATTTTCACCCACTTGGGTCTCGCTTAGTGCCAAAACAGCTGGTCTGTACTTAACAGAATGCACGTATGCTGATAGAAATTTTTTTCTTAGACCACGAATGTTACTGTAGTCAACACGAAACTTACCCGTAATTTTAACTTCAAATACACAAAAAAAAAACACAATTTAAACGATAACGATAACAGTATACTAAGCTCAGGAATAGATAAAAGCGTATGTTAATAGTCTCAATCAAACTAATATAAGTGTTATGCCTATCATCATCATCATCGGCTCGACAACCGGGGTCCGGTCCTGGCCTCCTTCAACAAGTCTCTCCACCTATACCGGTCTCGAGCCGACGCCATCCAGTTGCGCACCCCAAGGCTCCGGGCGTCCTGGTCTACGCCATCTCTCCAGCGCAAGCATGGTCTACCACGCTGTCGTCTGCCATAGAATGTACCACAAAGAACTTTCCGAGCAGGTTCCTCTTTGCTCATGCGAGCTAGGTGCCCTGCCCACCGAAGTCTACCGAGCCTAATTTTTGTCACCATATCTGCTTCAAGGTAGATTGCGTACAATTCGTGATTGTACCGTCTCCGGAATCGTCCCTCCTCACATATGGGGCCAACAATACTCCTTAAGACTTTTCTCTCGAACGCGGCTAAGAGGTCAGAGTGCCTTTTGCTAAGCAATTAAGTCTCGGATCCATATGTGAGTACTGGCAGGACCATGGTCCTGTACAGCAGTAGTTTTGAAGTTATTGTGAGATTTCTGGATTTGAAGAGCTTTGACAGACTGTAGTAGGCTCTGTTGGATTTGAGAAGCCGCCCGCGTATTTCTTCTTCTATATTGTTATCGGCTGCTACTATTGACCCAAGGTATTTAAAGGATTGCACCACTTCAAATTCGTGCTCCGCTACCTTGATTGTTTGACCAACTGTTCCTCTCGCATTCGACGCCACCATGTACTTTGTTTTACCTTCACTAATGTGCAGCCCCAGATTTTGTGCCGCCTGCTCGATCTGGATGAAGGAATCGTGTACAGCTTGCTCGGTTCTTCCGATGATGTCGATGTCGTCTGCGTAAGCCAGTATCTGGCTGGAGCTGTTGACGATGGTCCCTCTTGTTGCCGTGCCAGAGTCACAGATTTAAAACCATCCAAAACAACTTGAATTGAGCGGTCTGAAAGGTAATTTCTAATCCATCGAAGAAGAGATTCATCGATACCAAATGCACGCATTTTCGATAAGAGAGCTTCATGCCAAACTCTATCAAATGCTTTTGAAATATCAAGCGCAATAACCTTGGTTTCACCAAACTGGTGTAAGGATTGGTTCCATTTTTCGGTGAGATATGCCATCAGATCACCAGTGGACCTATTGCTACGAAAGTCGTACTGCCGGTCATTAAGAAGCTTTCGTTCTTCAAGATATTTCTTTAGCTGTTTATTAATCAGCGTTTCCATGACCTTACAATTGGTCGGTAATTTGAGGGGGAGGAGGACTCGCCTTTTGTAGGGACTGGCTGGACAAATGCTGTTTTCCATCCACTCGGAAAGTGTCCAGAAATATCTGGACCAGCGGATTTGTGTATATCAAGATCTTTTAAGACTCTTGCTACTGTACGAGTGCGAAAGAAGATTTGTCCCATAAAACCGTTTACGCTCTCAAGAACAGGAGGAGTCATGTCACTCTGTGGAAGCGTAGAATTTGCAGCAAACTGAGTTGCAAACAAATTGCTTGTGAGCTTACCACAGGAGTGTTATTATAAACAAGCGTTGGAACCGACGAAGATGTTGAATTTTTAATATTTTTTACAAATGACGGTTTTACAAATGAATGTCCCATAAAACCTTTTACGCTCTCAAGAACAGGAGGAGTCATGTCACTCTGTGGAAGCGTAGAATTTGCAGCAAACTGAGTTGCAAACAAATTGGCCTTTGCTTGTGAGCTTACCACAGGAGTGTCATTATAAACGAGCGTTGGCGTTGAAACCGACGAAGATGTTGAATTTTTAATATTTTTTACAAATAACCAAAAAATTTTACTACCTTTGGGACTCTGCAGTATTTTTTGCCGTAATTGTTGGTCATGTAAAAATTTGGTTCGTTAAATATGAGTGTTGCAGGCATTCCGAGCTTGCTTGTACCTTTTCCGGTTTTCCTCAGTGGGGTTGGCTTAATAACATCGGAAGTTTGACTCTCTGATCCTGATAACCTCTTTACAGCCATTATCGTACCAGGTTTTAATACTTTTAGTCCTGTTAGGGATAAAAGTTTTCATACCATTGAGTATTAAGCCTGTAATCATATCAGCAGTGGAAGCTACGTCACTATCGAGGAAGCATAGTGACCAGTTAAAGTTAAGAAAGAAATTACTGAGACCGTCCCAATTGGCTTTCTCATATTGCCAAACGGTTCTCTTTGTGATTTTTTCTTTAACCGAGTTTGCTGAACATGAGAAATTTGCTGATATTATACAGTGATCCGACGTGCCGAGATAAATACACTAATAGTGTATTTATCAGGATCAGAGGTAAGGAACAAGTCAAGTGTATTCGGAGAATGGCCTTCAATATCAGGTATTCGAGTTGGCTCGTTTACAAGCTGAGTTAAGTGATTTAACTCAGCAAAGATCTCAGCATACCTTCCTTCGGTTGTTGTCTGACCAGAATGTCGAAGCCAAGAAGAATTGTGGACATTAAAATCGCCCGCAATAACGATTTCAGTGTGAGAATAATGGGAGACAATTCTTGTAATGGAGTCAGACAGCGCATCAAATTCGTTGGAAGTTGAATTAATGTCTAAATTTGGACTTCTATAAATAAAACAAGTGTGAATGATGCGCTTACCTACAGTGAATTTAAACCACATAAAATTAAAGTTCGTAGTGGAACAGTGGCCATATTGCGGCTGAAGCTGGTAAGCAACATCATTCCTAATATATATTTCGAGACCATAATGAGAAATAAATAAAGGCACTAAGTTATAACCCTGGAGTTTAAATTCTTAAACATCAGAATTTTCACCCACTTGGGTCTCGCTTAGTGCCAAAACAGCTGGTCTGTACTTAACAGAATGCACGTATGCTGATAGAAATTTTTTTCTTAGACCACGAATGTTACTGTAGTCAACACGAAACTTACCCGTAATTTTAACTTCAAATACACAAAAAAAAAACACAATTTAAACGATAACGATAACAGTATACTAAGCTCAGGAATAGATAAAAGCGTATGTTAATAGTCTCAATCAAACTAATATAAGTGTTATGCCTATCATCATCATCATCGGCTCGACAACCGGGGTCCGGTCCTGGCCTCCTTCAACAAGTCTCTCCACCTATACCGGTCTCGAGCCGACGCCATCCAGTTGCGCACCCCAAGGCTCCGGGCGTCCTGGTCTACGCCATCTCTCCAGCGCAAGCATGGTCTACCACGCTGTCGTCTGCCATAGAATGTACCACAAAGAACTTTCCGAGCAGGTTCCTCTTTGCTCATGCGAGCTAGGTGCCCTGCCCACCGAAGTCTACCGAGCCTAATTTTTGTCACCATATCTGCTTCAAGGTAGATTGCGTACAATTCGTGATTGTACCGTCTCCGGAATCGTCCCTCCTCACATATGGGGCCAACAATACTCCTTAAGACTTTTCTCTCGAACGCGGCTAAGAGGTCAGAGTGCCTTTTGCTAAGCAATTAAGTCTCGGATCCATATGTGAGTACTGGCAGGACCATGGTCCTGTACAGCAGTAGTTTTGAAGTTATTGTGAGATTTCTGGATTTGAAGAGCTTTGACAGACTGTAGTAGGCTCTGTTGGATTTGAGAAGCCGCCCGCGTATTTCTTCTTCTATATTGTTATCGGCTGCTACTATTGACCCAAGGTATTTAAAGGATTGCACCACTTCAAATTCGTGCTCCGCTACCTTGATTGTTTGACCAACTGTTCCTCTCGCATTCGACGCCACCATGTACTTTGTTTTACCTTCACTAATGTGCAGCCCCAGATTTTGTGCCGCCTGCTCGATCTGGATGAAGGAATCGTGTACAGCTTGCTCGGTTCTTCCGATGATGTCGATGTCGTCTGCGTAAGCCAGTATCTGGCTGGAGCTGTTGACGATGGTCCCTCTTGTTGCCGTGCCAGAGTCACGGATTGCTTTCTCCAACGCCAGGTTGAAGAGGAGGCAGTCCAAACCATCCCCTTGTCGGAGTCCATTAAAGATGTTGATTGGTCTGGATAGCAATCCGGCTATTTTTACTTGGCTTGTTACGTTGGTCATTGTCAACCTACATAGTCGTGTAATTTATTTTTGATGCCGAATTCTCTCATGGCTTTGTAAAGTTCTACCCTGGATATGCTATCATAGGCGGCCTTAGAGTCTATAAACAGGTGGTATGTTGGGATGTTAAATTCTAGACATTTTTCCATCGCCTGCCTAAGGGTAAAGATCTGATCAGTTGTTGATTTGCCTGGAATGAAACCACACTGATATTTAGCAATTCATTAAAGTACACTTCCCATCGCTCCAGTATGCTTTGTGGATCGGTGATCAGATTTCCCTCTCCGTCCTTGCAGTATGTGCAGCGTGGTGTGTACTGCGTCATGTTTCGGACGGATTGGTAGAACTTCCGCGCCTGGTGCGGACCTCGCTCTCGGCTTTTTTCTATTTCACAGATTAAGTTCTTCTCCCAGGCTGATTTTTTCTGTCTGTGAAGCCGTTTTTCTATTCTTCTGAGCTCTTTATATTCTTCTTCACGTGCCCGCGTTCTATGAGATTGTTGCATTTCTCGGTACGCAACATTCTTACGTTCAGTCGCTAGCTTGCTTTCATCATCAAACCAGTCGTTCCGATTTCTACGACTGCTGCCTAAGATGGAGTTGGCAGTACTAATGACAGTATTCTTAAGGCGTGTCCACTTCTCATCTACGCCCAGCATACTGGCTCTAGGACTTACTCTCCCTAAATCAAGTGATTCTAGGGCGAGTCCTAACGCATTACCAAAGGTGTTACTGGCATTTTCATTGCGCAGGGCGACCGTGTTGATTCGAACCTGATCGGCGGATGCAATACGTCTTCGCAAGGCAATCCGCCCTCGGAAGACCATACCAACAAGATAGTGATCCGAGTCGATATTGGCGCCTCGGTACGTTCGTACCGTCATCAAGTTCGAGTAGTGGCGACGGTCTATCAACACGTGGTCTATTTGGTTGCGAGTGACTCCATCAGGTGATACCCAGGTGGCTTTGTAGATATCTTTTCGCGGGAACCTGGTACTCGCAACGACCATGTTTTTCGATGCTGCCAATTCTAAGACTCGAAGTCCATTGTCATTAGTGTTCTCATGCAAACTATGGGTGCCTGCGTAATGCCTGAATACCGGCTCCCGACCTATTTTTGCGTTCAAATCCCCAAGGATGATTTTTACGTCATACCTTGGACAGGCATTGAGGGTCCTCTCGACTTGTTCGTAGTAAGTCTCTTTTCTTCGTCTGATGACTCCTCCGTAGGTCCGTGAACGTTAATGAGGCTGATGTTCGTAAATTTGCCTCGCACGCGAAGGGTGCATAGCCTTTCGCTTATAGCGTTAAAGCCGATGATGGTAGACTTCATTTTTTCGCTGACTAGGAAGCCTACCCCGAGCACATGGTGTTTTGTTTGACAGCTGTAGTATACGTCATATTCTTTTTAATATTTAACTATTAATATTTAACTATGTGTCTGTAAGGCACATTGCCTTTTTTAAATGCAACAGATGTTGCACGACACTAGTTAGAAGGAATAGAAAGATAGGAAAGAATTGTTTTGGTACAATGGATAGAGAGCTAGTTGATTTTTATTTTTCATTGCATAACCTCATGGGCGACGTCCAGCATAAGCTGGGAGGTATGCTGAAAAGAAAAAAATGCTTTGTAACAGAGTGAGGATTGAACCTGCACCCTCTGGGTTAACAAGCAAGCACTTAATCCATTGTACCATTGCCGCCCACAATGGTACAATGGATTTTTTCTGTAAAACACCATTCCCTGTCCATCTGATTTCTTGAAGTACTGTTATGTCAGCTTTATATTTTGACAGGGCATCAGCTAGCTGCTGAGCAGCTCGAGCTCTATAGAGCGATCGTACGTTCCATAAGAAAATTCGTAAATCGTTTTGCCGTTTTCGTTGCGTAGGTTGTCGTCGTGAGATCAGTCCGTTTCCGAGGCTTGTTGTCGGTCTCGTAATTCGAAGTTTTACGGAACAGGGAATTAACCTGTTGCCAACCTGAGGAACCAGCCTGATCATATTAGCCAAACCTTTTTTTAAAAGGCTTGTTACTAGCGGCCGCCGCGAAGAGGCTATGATCACACTTCCATCAGTCCCGAATAGTAACGGCACGTGCATGTTTTCGTATGCTACAAGTTATTCCCCTTATTCGTCTGATGGCTGACCGCCTATATATTAGTTTAAATGAGAAAAATCAACATTGCAACTAACCATCACTAAGCTATGCGCCAAATGCTACATGAAGAAGCTTTCGTTCTTCAAGATATTTCTTAAGCTGATTACTAATCAGCGTTCCCATGACCTTAGAAAGAAGGGACGTAAATGCAATTGGTCGGTAATTTGAGGGGGAGGAAAACTCGCCTTTTTTAGGGACTGGCTGGACAAATGCTGTTTTCCATCCACTCGGAAAGTGTCCAGAAATATCTGGACCAGCGGATTTGTGTATATCAAGATCTTTTAAGACTCTTGCTACTGTACGAGTGCGAAAGAAGATTTGTCCCATAAAACCTTTTACGCTCTCAAGAACAGGAGGAGTCATGTCACTCTGTGGAAGCGTAGAATTTGCAGCAAACTGAGTTGCAAACAAATTGGCCTTTGCTTGTGAGCTTACCACAGGAGTGTCATTATAAACGAGCGTTGGCGTTGAAACCGACGAAGATGTTGAATTTTTAATATTTTTTACAAATAACCAAAAAATTTTACTACCTTTGGGACTCTGCAGTATTTTTTGCCGTAATTGTTGGTCATGTAAAAATTTGGTTCGTTAAATATGAGTGTTGCAGGCATTCCGAGCTTGCTTGTACCTTTTCCGGTTTTCCTCAGTGGGGTTGGCTTTATAACATCTTAAGTTTGACTCTCTGAACCTGATAACCTCTTTACAGCCATTATCGTACCAGGTTTTAATACTTTCAGTCCTGTTAGGGATAAAAGTTTTCATACCATTGAGTATTAAGCCTGTAATCATATCAGCAGTGGAAGCTACGTCACTATCGAGGAAGCACAGTGACCAGTTAAAGTTAAGAAAGAAAGTACTGAGACCGTCCCAATTGGCTTTCTCATATTGCCAAACGGTTCTCTTTGGGGTTTTTTCTTTAACCGAGTTTGCTGAACATGAGAAATTTGCTGATATGATCCGACTTGCCGAGAGGTGCTAACACACTAATAGTGTATTTATCAGGATCAGAGGTAAGGAACAAGTCAAGTGTATTCGGAGAATGGCCTTCAACATCAGGTATTCGAGTTGGCTCGTTTACAAGCTGAGTTAAGTGATTTAACTCAGCAAAGATCTTAGCATACCTTCCTTCGGGTGTTGTCTGACCAGAATGTCGAAGCCAAGAAGAATTGTGGACATTAAAATCGCCCGTAATAACGATTTCAGTGTAAGAATAATGGGAGACAATTCTTGTAATGGAGTCAGACAGCGCATCAAATTCGTTGGAAGTTGAATTGATGTCTAAATTTGGACTTCTATAAATAAAACAAGTGTGAATGATGCGCTTACCTACAGTGAATTCAAACCACATAAAATTAAAGTTCGTAGTGGAACAGTGGCCATATTGCGGCTGAAGCTGGTAAGCAACATCATTCCTAATATATATAGACCATAATGAGAAATAAATAAAGGCACTAAGTTATAACCCTGGAGTTTAAATTCTTAAACATCAGAATTTTCACCCACTTGGGTCTCGCTTAGTGCCAAAACAGCTGGTCTGTACTTAACAGAATGCACGTATGCTGATAGAATTTTTTTTCTTAGACCACGAATGTTACTGTAGTCAACACGAAACTTACCCGTAATTTTAACTTCAAATACACAAAAAAAAAAACACAATTTAAACGATAACGATAACAGTATACTAAGCTCAGGAATAGATAAAAGCGAATGTTAATAGTCTCAATCGAACTAATATAAGTGTTATGCCTATATATTAGTTTAAATGAGAAAAATCAACATTGCAGTTAACCATCACTAAGCTATGAGCCAAATGCTACATGAGTCTATTCATCGACACTGCAGTGTGTGAAAAAAAAAATAATCCACACAACAGCTAGAATCGATGAACAGACCACACAGCAGTTAGAGGAAGAGATAGAAAGGGCAGGGAAAACCGTTCGTCACTGATTTGGCTTTTGATTATGTTATGATGTGTGGGCTCTGTTTTGTATTATTTTTTTCTTTTATATTATTTTGATAAGTATAATATTATGCACTTTAGTTTGTATGTATGAATATTATATTTTTTTGATAAGAGGAAACTAATTATTTATTTTTATTGTTTTTTATTGCGGGTGAGGTTGCTTAACAAAAAAATATTTGTGTGAACGATGCTTTCTTTTTGACATGCATAGTCCGAAATTGTTTCTTAGCGGCCTGTGATAGGGCTAAATAGTATTAGAAGAGTGACGACTGATGAGCGAAGAGATTCTTGACATTTATATTTTACTAAGGCCTCAACAGTGCTTTAAGGAGCCGTGTGGTTTTACTGGCTTTTGAGTATGGTTAGTTTATAGGCACCAGTTCGAAAGGGGGAGGTTTTTAATCCCACCTTTGCGCTGTCGGCGTTTTTTAAAAAATGCAAAAAAATAATATCAGTTAAATAGTTTGCTTTGCAAGTTTAAGACAGTTGCTCTTTAAACATTTTGACTAACTTTTTAAAATAAATTTGACAGTTTCATGCGTTAAATTCAAGCTATCCTTTTTGGGATTGTTATTTGAGTTTATAATTTATATGAGGCTGGGCATGCAAAAGTTTAACATTAAGGATTAGTCGATGCGAAAGAAGTGCATAACTCATTTTAACTTATGAAATCGTAAAAATGTTGCATTTGTCCTGGAGCATTTCTAGGGACGCAAGCATTCTTTGCCAGCCACTTTTGCGCTCACAGCCTCAATTATCTCTATGGTAAAAAAACAGTAAGTTGACATTTCCAATTGCCTTATTTGCTTTGCACAAAATTTTTCTCAACTCGCAGCGTCAAAGGAAAATATTGTTCAAATTAACAAAAAACCGTGCTTGTTGGTTAAGGGAACGAGCCATTTTAACAGTGACAATTAAATAAGTACATCGACGATTGAATATAAAAATTCAGAGTGAAATTAATGGCCGCATTCACTTATTTACCCCGAACGATTCCATTACCGATACCATTGAAGCAATCAATTATCCAACTGCAGTGATAATCGTGCTACGTAATCTTAATCAAGTAAAATTGTCCAATGGAAGAAGGCTTACTGTTAAAAGGATAATGATCAACTTAATTGAAGCAACTATAATCATAAGAAATTTCAAAGGTGGGCAAGTTTTATTTCCAAGAATACCACTAAATCCAACTGACATCGATTTGGTATTTAAGTGTATCCCGGTTCCGGTACGTTGCTTGCTCGAGGGTCGAGAAACCATCGGTGCTATTTGGTTTCTCTCCGGATAGAAAGGCAAACAATATTATAAATTACAAAGCATTGCAATAAGTTTAATTGCTATTTATTTAATTGCCATATTATTTCATTTATTGTTACTGTAAAGAGTAGATTTCATTTTTAAATTAGTAGAAAGATATCTATAGCCGTGCGAAGCCGGGACGGGCAGCTAGTATAATATAAATAAAACTTTTTGAAACACTTAAAAACTGTCTAGTTTTCAAAACATTCCATGTAGTACAGTCAATAAAGGTTTTCAATTGGACATAAATCGGACAGTTTTGAGACTTGTGCCCGCAGTCCCAAAGGAAGAAATTAGCTCACACTGTGTGCTAGGTGGTTCCATTTGGACTGAGAGCCTGTCCAATAACATCACACTAGATCTATATGAGACTATGCCCGTTCAAAGGCAATTTACACCTACTAGGAACAAATCAGTGCTCTGATGCTATTGCCAAAAATAGAGTGCTAGTCCGAAAAGCCAGTCCTAAAGGGAAGTTCCAAAAACTTGAAAAGTGAAAGTTGAAATAGGGATATTGCTTGATTTGTTAGAGCCAACTGGTGCTGTTGAGAAAAGCGGTAAAATCATTTATCCTTTTGTTCAACAGCACGTTTAGGTTGTCGAGAAATAGGCTACCGAATGCCTGGAGGCGAGACCTAGCCAGGGCCAGACAGTAGCAGAGGAAATGTTCAATAGTTTCCTTCTCTAGCGGATTTCTACAACTACGGCAGTAGCCAGTGACGATTGCAACTATCCTGGCCGTGTCTATTCTGTTTCGTTTTATTAAATCATTCGATCTGTTTTTGGCATAGGTTGGTCATATCTTCCTAGTTATTCTGAAAAAAAAAAATGGTCATATATTCTGCCCTTCACGAAGCCCAGTGGAAGATCTACTGATTCCGCCTGAGAGACGAGAAGGGCTGATCCTTGCATAGCAAGATCATCTGCTCGTTTGTTGCCTTGGATGTCGCTATGGCCTGGGACTTATTATACTATCACTGAAACCTAAGAGCTCTGCTCTGCATTGATGAACTATCTTTGAAGACACCAGGCAGCTGTTAATTGCTTTAATTGCAGCTTTGCTATCTATACAAATGGCTACATTGTGAATATTCTGGTTAGATATTGTTTTTTGTTTGAGTATCCTACAGGCTTCCTTAAAAGCAAGCACTTCAGCTTGAAATATGCCGGGCAGACGGAACGATTGACTAATTTTAAGTTTGTCGGAGTAAACACCCGCTCCAACTCCATTAACCATCTTTCAGCCTTCAGTGAAAATTGTGGTGTCATATTCATTTGTCACCGTATCATTTTTCCATTCGTCTCTGGTAGGAAAAAGCACATTGAAACTTTTATCAAAGTCAATACAAGGGTATTGGTAGGCAATATGGACTGAGCGAAGATCTATTGTCAACAGTTTTAAAATTTGTCCATGACCATAGGGTCTGTCTGTCCAACAGCTTGCTTCTTTAAGCCTCGTTGCACTACAGGATACTATGTATTTGATGTGAAGGTCTAGAGGCAAAAGGCATCGGTTGGGCAAGATCTAATTGCACCTGTGAAACCTATGCTGGCTGTTCTTTGAATCTTTTTCAGTTTGTCTATATTATATTTTTTGCTTAGGGCTGGCCACCATACAATCGATCCGTATGTTAGAATTAGACGAACTACAGCTGTGTAAGTCCATAATATCATTTTAGGCTTCAAACCCAATTTTTTCCGAAAGTTTTACTACATGCATAAAAGGCTATACTTGCTTTCTTCACACGTTCTTCGATATTGATTTTCCAGAAGCTTAGGGTCCAGAATAACTTCTTAGGTATTTAGCTTTTATTGATAGAGAAAGAGTGTGACCGTTCAACTTGGGTAGGGTGAAGAGGGAATTTAAGTCCTAGTGGTGAAGAGCATCAATTCGGTTTTATTTGGACTGACACCTAGTCCACAGCTAGTAGCCCAGATGTCAACTCTTTTCAAGGCAGTTTCCATGATATCACTTATCACTGG
Source organism: Baccha elongata (assembly GCA_951217065.1). Lineage (NCBI taxonomy): Eukaryota > Metazoa > Arthropoda > Insecta > Diptera > Syrphidae > Baccha > Baccha elongata. The sequence continues at coordinate 768,766 of CATNUY010000181.1, read as the reverse complement.
AGGAAATGCCCCTGATGTCATAACCACCAGGTCATCCGCATACGCCACCGCCTTTACACCACAGTTGTCCATTTCACAAAGGATTGTGTCCATGACAAGCATAGTAAGGGGGTTAGAACTCCTCCCTGAGGTGTACCCCTATCTACGAGTTTTATACTGTGGTCGTTACCCAACGTTGCTTGAATGATTCTTGATCTTAACATGGATCAAGCATCAACGCCGAACTTGACAAGAGATCCCTGAATCGAATTAGCAAGAACGTTTTTGAAAGCTCCCTCGACGTCAAGGAAGGTTGCAAGGGTATATTCTTGTATTGAATTGTTTTTTCAATGGTGCGCACTACCTCGTGAAGAGCCGTTTCCGTGGACCTTCGCCTAAGGTAAGCGTGCTGTGATTTGGAAAAAGGATTTCTATCTAAAATCCCTCTAATGTGTATGTCAATTATTCTTTCAAGTATTTTCATGGCGAAGAAAGTGAGGCTGATGGGCCTAAAGTCCCCACCTTCGGAATGAAAATAACTTTGACTTGTCTCCACGACTTGGGGACGTAGTCAAACCGGAAACAATTCAAATAAAGTTTTTTTATTATCAGTATAATAATTTTGTATTTTTTTATCATGAATAAAAGTTGCAAATTTTCTTGAATTTAAATGTTAAGTTAACAATGTGTTTCAATTAAGAATTTTTGAAGAGGGATGAGGGGGTAATAAGGGGAAGAGTAAAGGAGGTGGAAAAATGAAGATTCCAAGTAAAGGGGCATCGAAGCGGATAAGATGCCATGGTTGGGAGGGTAGAGGCAATGTTCCGCAGACGGTAACACCATTCGTCAAAAGCCTGGTATTAATTTTTGTGACAGCTCTTATGGTCAAAGAACTCTTTCAGCTTACCTGAGCTAGCTATATGGAATTATACCAGCACTAACCAAACGCCAACAAAAGAGCTCGTTACAAATGGCGTCCATGATCGCTATCTAAAAGATAGAAATCATATTTATTGATCCTTTTCAAATCTTCGATTTTTTTAATAATTAATTTTTTTTTATTTTTTTTATACACATTAAATAAATATTTTTGCGTGGAGCTTTCTAACATCTCTTGTAAGTCCAGATGACTGAAGGCAAAGCATTCGGTATCGTGTAGCGACAGGTATTGTGGAATGCTGCATCAAAAATGCTGTGTATGCTTAGATGCGTGAGTCCTCTGGTCATTTGTTTAGTAAGTGCTCACAGGTTGAGACCAAATAGCATACACATAAACATACCTACATTTGAAGAGACTTTATGATGTAAAGATCGTCTTTAAATGTCCTTCAAAGCAATCTTTCCGTTGTAGAGCCTTTATAGCTAAATAGCAATGGGCTGCAAAGTCCAAAATTGTCCAATGGAAGAAGGCTTACTGTTAAAAGGATAATGATCAACTTAATTGAAGCAACTATAATCATAAGAAATTTCAAAGGTGAGCAAGTTTTATTTCCAAGAATACCACTAAATCCAACTGACATCGATTTGGTATTTAAGTGTATCCCGGTTCCGGTACGTTGCTTGCTCGAGGGTCGAGAAACCATCGGTGCTATTTGGTTTCTCTCCGGATAGAAAGGCAAATAATATTATAAATTACAAAGCATTGCAATAAGTTTAATTGTTATTTATTTAATTGCCATATTATTTCATTTATTGTTACTGTAAAGAGTAGATTTCATTTTTAAATTAGTAGAAAGATATCTATAGCCGTGCGAAGCCGGGACGGGCAGCTAGTATAATATAAATAAAACTTTTTGAAACACTTAAAAACTGTCTAGTTTTCAAAACATTCCATGTAGTACAGTCAATAAAGGTTTTCAATTGGACATAAATCGGACAGTTTTGAGACTTGGTACAATTACTCAGGGGTGTCTGGAGATAACCCAAAAAAACAGTTTCCAAAAATCCGACTGGAGCGCTTGCTGCAGGGAGAATAAACATGTTATTTTTTAGGGGTTTCGCCTTTATTTTAGAAACTGTTAATAAAATCAAAATTTAAAAAAAAATGAAGCTTAAACAATTCTCTAAAAAAAAGATTATGTATATTTTGTCTGTTTCTGTAATATGTAGGTAGGTAGGTAAAATGGCGGTTTCGCAGAACAACTGTTCCGAAGAAACCCAATTAGCACCGAAAAGCTCCGTTTTGATACCATAGCTCCGTTTTGATACCGTTTGACCTAATTTATGTGATATAGTAGTAGTGACTGTTAAGCTAAGGGGATCAGTTTTTGGTCTGTGCCCGCAGTCCCAAGGGAAGAACTTAGCTCACACTGTGTGCTGGGTGGTTCCATTTGGACTGAGAGTCGACCAATTAACTTTACACTAGATCTATATGAGACTAGGCCCGTTCAAAGGCAAGGCACACCTACCAGGTATAAATCCGTGCTTTGATGCTTTCGCCAAAAAATAGAGTAAGTGCTAGTCCGAAAAGCCATTCTTAAAGGGAAGTTCCAGAAACTTAAAAGGTGAAAGTTGAAATGGAGAGTGAGTGAGTGCTTTGAAAATCTAAGGGGACCAGTTTTTGGTCTGTGCCCGCAGTCCCAAAGGAAGAAATTAGCTCACACTGTGTGCTAGGTGGTTCCATTTGGACTGAGAGCCTGTCCAATAACATCACACTAGATCTATATGAGACTATGCCCGTTCAAAGGCAATTTACACCTACTAGGAATAAATCAGTGCTCTGATGCTATTGCCTAAAATAGAGTGCTAGTCCGAAAAGCCAGTCCTAAAGGGAAGTTCCAAAAACTTGAAAAGTGAAAGTTGAAATAGAGATATTGCTTGATTTGTTAGAGCCAACTGGTGCTGTTGAGAAAAGCGGTAAAATCATTTATCCTTTTGTTCAACAGCACGTTTAGGTTGTCGAGAAATAGGCTACCGAATGCCTGGAGGCGAGACCTAGCCAGGGCCACACAGTAGCAGAGGAAATGCTCAATAGTTTCCTTCTCCAGCGGATTTCTACAACTACGGCAGTAGCCAGTGACGATTGCAAAGATCCTGGCCGTGTCTATCCTGTTTCGTTTTATTAAATCATTCGATCTGTTTTTGGCATAGGTTGGCCATATCTTCCTAGTTATTTTACCTTGCCACCTCTTTGTTAATTCTGAAAAAAAAATGGTCATATATTCTGCCCTTCACGAAGCCCAGTGGAAGATCTACTGATTCCGCCTGAGAGACGAGAAGGGCTGATCCTTGCATAGCAAGATCATCTGCTCGCTCGTTGCCTTGGATGTCGCTATGGCCTGGGACTTGCATTGATGAACTATCTTTGAAGACACCAGGCAGCTGTTAATTGCTTTAATTGCAGCTTTGCTATATATACAAATGGCTACATTGTGAATATTCTGGTTAGATATTGTTTTTTGTTTGAGTATCCTACAGGCTTCCTTAATAGCAAGCACTTCAGCTTGAAATATGCAGGGCAGACGGAACGATTAACTAATTTTAAGTTTGTCGGAGTAAACACCCGCTCCAACTCCATTAACCATCTTTCAGCCTTCAGTGAAAATTGTGGTGTCATATTCATTTGTCACCGTATCATTTTTCCATTCGTCTCTGGTAGGAAAAAGCACATTGAAACTTTTATCAAAGTCAAGACAAGGGTATTGGTAGGCAATATGGACTGAGTGAAGATCTATTGGCAACAGTTTTAAAATTTGTCCATGACCATAGGGTCTGTCTGTCCAACAGCTTGCTTCTTTAAGCCTCGTTGCACTACAGGATACTATGTATTTGATGTGAAGGTCTAGAGGCAAAAGGCATCGGTTGGGCAAGATCTAATTGCACCTGTGAAACCTATGCTGGCTGTTCTTTGAATCTTTTTCAGTTTGTCTATATTATATTTTTTGCTTAGGGCTGGCCACCATACAATCGATCCGTATGTTAGAATTGGACGAACTACAGCTGTGTAAGTCCATAATATCATTTTAGGCTTCAAACCCAATTTTTTCCGAAAGTTTTACTACATGCATAAAAGGCTATACTTGCTTTCTTCACACGTTCTTCGATATTGATTTTCCAGAAGCTTAGGGTCCAGAATAACTTCTTAGGTATTTAGCTTTTATTGATAGAGAAAGAGTGTGACCGTTCAACTTGGGTAGGGTGAAGAGGGAATTTAAGTCCTAGTGGTGAAGAGCATCAATTCGGTTTTATTTGGACTGACACCTAGTCCACAGCTAGTAGCCCAGATGTCAACTCTTTTCAAGGCAGTTTCCATGATATCACTTATCACTGGAGGAAATGCCCCTGATGTCATAACCACCAGGTCATCCGCATACGCCACCGCCTTTACACCACAGTTGTCCATTTCACAAAGGATTGTGTCCATGACAAGCATAGTAAGGGGGTTAGAACTCCTCCCTGAGGTGTACCCCTATCTACGAGTTTTATACTGTGGTCGTTACCCAACGTTGCTTGAATGATTCTTGATCTTAACATGGATCAAGCATCAACGCCGAACTTGACAAGAGATCCCTGAATCGAATTAGCAAGAACGTTTTTGAAAGCTCCCTCGACGTCAAGGAAGGTTGCAAGGGTATATTCTTGTATTGAATTGTTTTTTCAATGGTGCGCACTACCTCGTGAAGAGCCGTTTCCGTGGACCTTCCCCTAAGGTAAGCGTGCTGTGATTTGGAAAAAGGATTTCTATCTAAAATCCCTCTAATGTGTATGTCAATTATTCTTTCAAGTATTTTCATGGCGAAGAAAGTGAGGCTGATGGGCCTAAAGTCCCCACCTTCGGAATGAAAATAACTTTGACTTGTCTCCACGACTTGGGGACGTAGTCAAACCGGAAACAATTCAAATAAAGTTTTTTTATTATCAGTATAATAATTTTTTATTTTTTTATCATGAATAAAAGTTGCACATTTTCTTGAATTTAAATGTTAAGTTAACAATGTGTTTCAATTAAGAATTTTTGAAGAGGGATGAGGGGGTAATAAGGGGAAGAGTAAAGGAGGTGGAAAAATGAAGATTCCAAGTAAAGGGGCATCGAAGCGGATAAGATGCCATGGTTGGGAGGGTAGAGGCAATGTTCCGCAGACGGTAACACCATTCGTCAAAAGCCTGGTATTAATTTTTGTGACAGCTCTTATGGTCAAAGAACTCTTTCAGCTTACCTGAGCTAGCTATATGGAATTATACCAGCACTAACCAAACGCCAACAAAAGAGCTCGTTACAAATGGCGTCCATGATCGCTATCTAAAAGATAGAAATCATATTTATTGATCCTTTTCAAATCTTCGATTTTTTTAATAATTAATTTTTTTTTATTTTTTTTATACACATTAAATAAATATTTTTGCGTGGAGCTTTCTAACATCTCTTGTAAGTCCAGATGACTGAAGGCAAAGCATTCGGTATCGTGTAGCGACAGGTATTGTGGAATGCTGCATCAAAAATGCTGTGTATGCTTAGATGCGTGAGTCCTCTGGTCATTTGTTTAGTAAGTGCTCACAGGTTGAGACCAAATAGCATACACATAAACATACCTACATTTGAAGAGACTTTATGATGTAAAGATCGTCTTTAAATGTCCTTCAAAGCAATCTTTCCGTTGTAGAGCCTTTATAGCTAAATAGCAATGGGCTGCAAAGTCCTAGAACGAAACAAGACAATAGTTCTAATTCAATTGATAAAAGTTAAATATATATAAAGTAAATACCTAGTATAATTTCACATTTTTTTTTAAGTTTGTATTTTTTTTTTGAAAAGGTTCAAGCACTTCGGCATCTTCATTTTTAATTATTTCGTTGCATTTCCATATCCTTTTGCGATCCTCATCCCTCGTTTGTTTATGAGTAAAGTTTTTCTATACAAAAAGTAAAATGAAAATTATATAGGTTTAATTATTTCAATATAAATAAATTTCAACTTTTGAAATCTTTTAAAAAAGATTATTATAGAGTTGAAATTTTGAATAAATTTAAATTGAAAAATTCTGTTTTCCTTTCTCACCATTTTTCTTGGATTTAAAAATTTGTATTGTTGTTTTATTTCTCCTTTTTACAAGCACTATAGGAAGGTAGATTTGGGTTGTTAAGTTATGAGCAAAAGTCGGCGTTCGTCGTTGCAAAATTGTACTTTTGAACAATACAAAACTCATTCAGAAGCGAGGTTTGAAGAATTTTTTAATCGTTTTTGAACCAAAATAGATCGCCTTAATCTAGATAATTCATTAAGCTTTTCACAAGAGCTTAATTCAACTTTCAGTGATTCCACATTCACTATGTCCACCAATAATCGGGGTGAAAATCTACCAAACGTTGAGGAGGGTAATGAATCACCCAACGAAAATATCCCTGGTCCGTCAAATAGGCAGCAGCCTTCAGAAGAAGATGACTTGGCGGCCAGAATTGAGAGTAGTCTGGAGACAATTCTTGTAATGGAGTCAGACAGCGCATCAAATTCGTTGGAAGTTGAATTGATGTCTAAATTTGGACTTCTATAAATAAAACAAGTGTGAATGATGCGCTTACCTACAGTGAATTTAAACCACATAAAATTAAAGTTCGTAGTGGAACAGTGGCCATATTGCGGCTGAAGCTGGTAAGCAACATCATTCCTAATATATATTGCGAGACCATAATGAGAAATAAATAAAGGCACTAAGTTATAACCCTGGAGTTTAAATTCTTAAACATCAGAATTTTCACCCACTTGGGTCTCGCTTAGTGCCAAAACAGCTGGTCTGTACTTAACAGAATGCACGTATGCTGATAGAAATTTTTTTCTTAGACCACGAATGTTACTGTAGTCAACACGAAACTTACCCGTAATTTTAACTTCAAATGCACAAAAAAAAACACAATTTAAACGATAACGATAACAGTATACTAAGCTCAGGAATAGATAAAAGCGAATGTTAATAGTCTCAATCGAACTAATATAAGTGTTATGCCTATATATTAGTTTAAATGAGAAAAATCAACATTGCAATTAACCATCACTAAGCTATGCGCCAAATGCTACATGAGTCTATTCATCGACACTGCAGTGTGTGAAAAAAAAAATAATCCACACAACAGCTAGAATCGATGAACAGACCACACAGCAGTTAGAGGAAGAGATAGAAAGGGCAGGGAAAACCGTTCGTCACTGATTTGGCTTTTGATTATGTTATGATGTGTGGGCTCTGTTTTGTATTATTTTTTTTTTCTTTTATATTATTTTGATAAGTATAATATTATGCACTTTAGTTTGTATGTATGAATATTATATTTTTTTGATAAGAGGAAACTAATTATTTTTTTTTATTGTTTTTTATTGCGGGTGAGGTTGCTTAACAAAAAAAGAAAAATTACTAGTGAACATTATTGCGATGAGTTATGAGAATGACAGTAAAGAATAAATGCTGTCAATAATTGCAAATTGGAAATTAAGTTGCAAAATATTCATTATATCTTAATGAATAATGATAAGGCATATTTGTGTGAACGATGCTTTCTTTTTGACATGTATAGTCCGAAATTGTTCCTTAGCGGCCTGTGATAGGGCTAAATAGTATTAGAAGAGTGACGACTGATGAGCGAAGAGATTCTTGACATTTATATTTTACTAAGGCCTCAACAGTGCTTTAAGGAGCCGTGTGGTTTTACTGGCGTTTGAGTATGGTTAGTTTATAGGCACCAGTTCGAAAGGGGGAGGTTTTTAATCCCACCTTTGCGCTGTCGGCGTTTTTTAAAAAATACAAAAAAATAATATCAGTAAAATAGTTTGCTTTGCAAGTTTAAGACAGTTGCTCTTTAAACATTTTGACTAACTTTTTAAAATAAATTTGATAGTTTCATGCGTTAAATTCAAGCTATTCTTTTTGGGATTGTTATTTGAGTTTATAATTTATATGAGGCTGGGCATGCAAAAGTTTAACATTAAGGATTAGTCGATGCGAAAGAAGTGTAAAACTCATTTTAACTTATGAAATCGTAAAAATGTTGCATTTGTCCTGGAGCATTTCTAGGGACGCAAGCATTCTCTGCCAGCCACTTTTGCGCTCACAGCCTCAATTATCTCTATGGTAAAAAAAACAGTAAGTTGACATTTCCAATTGCCTTATTTGCTTTGCACAAAATTTTTCTCAACTCACAGCGTCAAAGGAAAATATTGTTCAAATTAACAAAAAACCGAGTTGTTGGTTAAGGGAACGAGCCATTTTAACAGTGACAATTAAATAAGTACATCGACGATTGAATATAAAAATTCAGAGTGAAATTAATGGCCGAATTCACTTATTTACCCCGAACGATTCCATTACCGATACCATTGAAGTAATCAATTATCCAACTGCAGTGATAATCGTGCTACGCAATTTTAATCAAGTAAAATTGTCCAATGGAAGAAGGCTTACTGTTAAAAGGATAATGATCAACTTAATTGAAGCAACTATAATCATAAGAAATTTCAAAGGTGAGCAAGTTTTATTTCCAAGAATACCACTAAATCCAACTGACATCGATTTGGTATTTAAGTGTATCCCGGTTCCGGTACGTTGCTTGCTCGAGGGTCGAGAAACCATCGGTGCTATTTGGTTTCTCTCCGGATAGAAAGGCAAATAATATTATAAATTACAAAGCATTGCAATAAGTTTAATTGTTATTTATTTAATTGCCATATTATTTCATTTATTGTTACTGTAAAGAGTAGATTTCATTTTTAAATTAGTAGAAAGATATCTATAGCCGTGCGAAGCCGGGACGGGCAGCTAGTATAATATAAATAAAACTTTTTGAAACACTTAAAAACTGTCTAGTTTTCAAAACATTCCATGTAGTACAGTCAATAAAGGTTTTCAATTGGACATAAATCGGACAGTTTTGAGACTTGGTACAATTACTCAGGGGTGTCTGGAGATAACCCAAAAAAACAGTTTCCAAAAATCCGACTGGAGCGCTTGCTGCAGGGAGAATAAACATGTTATTTTTTAGGGGTTTCGCCTTTATTTTAGAAACTGTTAATAAAATTAAAATTTAAAAAAAAATGAAGCTTAAACAATTCTCTAAAAAAAAGATTATGTATATTTTGTCTGTTTCTGTAATATGTAGGTAGGTAGGTAAAATGGCGGTTTCGCAGAACAACTGTTCCGAAGAAACCCAATTAGCGCCGAAAAGCTCCGTTTTGATACCATAGCTCCGTTTTGATACCGTTTGACCTAATTTATGTGATATAGTAGTAGTGACTGTTAAGCTAAGGGGATCAGTTTTTGGTCTGTGCCCGCAGTCCCAAGGGAAGAACTTAGCTCACACTGTGTGCTGGGTGGTTCCATTTGGACTGAGAGTCGACCAATTAACTTTACACTAGATCTATATGAGACTAGGCCCGTTCAAAGGCAAGGCACACCTACCAGGTATAAATCCGTGCTTTGATGCTTTCGCCAAAAAATAGAGTAAGTGCTAGTCCGAAAAGCCATTCTTAAAGGGAAGTTCCAGAAACTTAAAAGGTGAAAGTTGAAATGGAGAGTGAGTGAGTGCTTTGAAAATCTAAGGGGACCAGTTTTTGGTCTGTGCCCGCAGTCCCAAAGGAAGAAATTAGCTCACACTGTGTGCTAGGTGGTTCCATTTGGACTGAGAGCCTGTCCAATAACATCACACTAGATCTATATGAGACTATGCCCGTTCAAAGGCAATTTACACCTACTAGGAATAAATCAGTGCTCTGATGCTATTGCCTAAAAAAGAGTGCTAGTCCGAAAAGCCAGTCCTAAAGGGAAGTTCCAAAAACTTGAAAAGTGAAAGTTGAAATAGAGATATTGCTTGATTTGTTAGAGCCAACTGGTGCTGTTGAGAAAAGCGGTAAAATCATTTATCCTTTTGTTCAACAGCACGTTTAGGTTGTCGAGAAATAGGCTACCGAATGCCTGGAGGCGAGGGCCAGACAGTAGCAGAGGAAATGCTCAATAGTTTCCTTCTCCAGCGGATTTCTACAACTACGGCAGTAGCCAGTGACGATTGCAAAGATCCTGGCCGTGTCTATCCTGTTTCGTTTTATTAAATCATTCGATCTGTTTTTGGCATAGGTTGGCCATATCTTCCTAGTTATTTTACCTTGCCACCTCTTTGTTAATTCTGAAAAAAAAATGGTCATATATTCTGCCCTTCACGAAGCCCAGTGGAAGATCTACTGATTCCGCCTGAGAGACGAGAAGGGCTGATCCTTGCATAGCAAGATCATCTGCTCGCTCGTTGCCTTGGATGTCGCTATGGCCTGGGACTTGCATTGATGAACTATCTTTGAAGACACCAGGCAGCTGTTAATTGCTTTAATTGCAGCTTTGCTATATATACAAATGGCTACATTGTGAATATTCTGGTTAGATATTGTTTTTTGTTTGAGTATCCTACAGGCTTCCTTAATAGCAAGCACTTCAGCTTGAAATATGCAGGGCAGACGGAACGATTAACTAATTTTAAGTTTGTCGGAGTAAACACCCGCTCCAACTCCATTAACCATCTTTCAGCCTTCAGTGAAAATTGTGGTGTCATATTCATTTGTCACCGTATCATTTTTCCATTCGTCTCTGGTAGGAAAAAGCACATTGAAACTTTTATCAAAGTCAAGACAAGGGTATTGGTAGGCAATATGGACTGAGTGAAGATCTATTGGCAACAGTTTTAAAATTTGTCCATGACCATAGGGTCTGTCTGTCCAACAGCTTGCTTCTTTAAGCCTCGTTGCACTACAGGATACTATGTATTTGATGTGAAGGTCTAGAGGCAAAAGGCATCGGTTGGGCAAGATCTAATTGCACCTGTGAAACCTATGCTGGCTGTTCTTTGAATCTTTTTCAGTTTGTCTATATTATATTTTTTGCTTAGGGCTGGCCACCATACAATCGATCCGTATGTTAGAATTGGACGAACTACAGCTGTGTAAGTCCATAATATCATTTTAGGCTTCAAACCCAATTTTTTCCGAAAGTTTTACTACATGCATAAAAGGCTATACTTGCTTTCTTCACACGTTCTTCGATATTGATTTTCCAGAAGCTTAGGGTCCAGAATAACTTCTTAGGTATTTAGCTTTTATTGATAGAGAAAGAGTGTGACCGTTCAACTTGGGTAGGGTGAAGAGGGAATTTAAGTCCTAGTGGTGAAGAGCATCAATTCGGTTTTATTTGGACTGACACCTAGTCCACAGCTAGTAGCCCAGATGTCAACTCTTTTCAAGGCAGTTTCCATGATATCACTTATCACTGGAGGAAATGCCCCTGATGTCATAACCACCAGGTCATCCGCATACGCCACCGCCTTTACACCACAGTTGTCCATTTCACAAAGGATTGTGTCCATGACAAGCATAGTAAGGGGGTTAGAACTCCTCCCTGAGGTGTACCCCTATCTACGAGTTTTATACTGTGGTCGTTACCCAACGTTGCTTGAATGATTCTTGATCTTAACATGGATCAAGCATCAACGCCGAACTTGACAAGAGATCCCTGAATCGAATTAGCAAGAACGTTTTTGAAAGCTCCCTCGACGTCAAGGAAGGTTGCAAGGGTATATTCTTGTATTGAATTGTTTTTTCAATGGTGCGCACTACCTCGTGAAGAGCCGTTTCCGTGGACCTTCCCCTAAGGTAAGCGTGCTGTGATTTGGAAAAAGGATTTCTATCTAAAATCCCTCTAATGTGTATGTCAATTATTCTTTCAAGTATTTTCATGGCGAAGAAAGTGAGGCTGATGGGCCTAAAGTCCCCACCTTCGGAATGAAAATAACTTTGACTTGTCTCCACGACTTGGGGACGTAGTCAAACCGGAAACAATTCAAATAAAGTTTTTTTATTATCAGTATAATAATTTTTTATTTTTTTATCATGAATAAAAGTTGCACATTTTCTTGAATTTAAATGTTAAGTTAACAATGTGTTTCAATTAAGAATTTTTGAAGAGGGATGAGGGGGTAATAAGGGGAAGAGTAAAGGAGGTGGAAAAATGAAGATTCCAAGTAAAGGGGCATCGAAGCGGATAAGATGCCATGGTTGGGAGGGTAGAGGCAATGTTCCGCAGACGGTAACACCATTCGTCAAAAGCCTGGTATTAATTTTTGTGACAGCTCTTATGGTCAAAGAACTCTTTCAGCTTACCTGAGCTAGCTATATGGAATTATACCAGCACTAACCAAACGCCAACAAAAGAGCTCGTTACAAATGGCGTCCATGATCGCTATCTAAAAGATAGAAATCATATTTATTGATCCTTTTCAAATCTTCGATTTTTTTAATAATTAATTTTTTTTTATTTTTTTTATACACATTAAATAAATATTTTTGCGTGGAGCTTTCTAACATCTCTTGTAAGTCCAGATGACTGAAGGCAAAGCATTCGGTATCGTGTAGCGACAGGTATTGTGGAATGCTGCATCAAAAATGCTGTGTATGCTTAGATGCGTGAGTCCTCTGGTCATTTGTTTAGTAAGTGCTCACAGGTTGAGACCAAATAGCATACACATAAACATACCTACATTTGAAGAGACTTTATGATGTAAAGATCGTCTTTAAATGTCCTTCAAAGCAATCTTTCCGTTGTAGAGCCTTTATAGCTAAATAGCAATGGGCTGCAAAGTCCTAGAACGAAACAAGACAATAGTTCTAATTCAATTGATAAAAGTTAAATATATATAAAGTAAATACCTAGTATAATTTCACATTTTTTTTTAAGTTTGTATTTTTTTTTGAAAAGGTTCAAGCACTTCGGCATCTTCATTTTTAATTATTTCGTTGCATTTCCATATCCTTTTGCGATCCTCATCCCTCGTTTGTTTATGAGTAAAGTTTTTCTATACAAAAAGTAAAATGAAAATTATATAGGTTTAATTATTTCAATATAAATAAATTTCAACTTTTGAAATCTTTTAAAAAAGATTATTATAGAGTTGAAATTTTGAATAAATTTAAATTGAAAAATTCTGTTTTCCTTTCTCACCATTTTTCTTGGATTTAAAAATTTGTATTGTTGTTTTATTTCTCCTTTTTACAAGCACTATAGGAAGGTAGATTTGGGTTGTTAAGTTATGAGCAAAAGTCGGCGTTCGTCGTTGCAAAATTGTACTTTTGAACAATACAAAACTCATTCAGAAGCGAGGTTTGAAGAATTTTTTAATCGTTTTTGAACCAAAATAGATCGCCTTAATCTAGATAATTCATTAAGCTTTTCACAAGAGCTTAATTCAACTTTCAGTGATTCCACATTCACTATGTCCACCAATAATCGGGGTGAAAATCTACCAAACGTTGAGGAGGGTAATGAATCACCCAACGAAAATATCCCTGGTCCGTCAAATAGGCAGCAGCCTTCAGAAGAAGATGACTTGGCGGCCAGAATTGAGAGTAGTCTGGAGACAATTCTTGTAATGGAGTCAGACAGCGCATCAAATTCGTTGGAAGTTGAATTGATGTCTAAATTTGGACTTCTATAAATAAAACAAGTGTGAATGATGCGCTTACCTACAGTGAATTTAAACCACATAAAATTAAAGTTCGTAGTGGAACAGTGGCCATATTGCGGCTGAAGCTGGTAAGCAACATCATTCCTAATATATATTGCGAGACCATAATGAGAAATAAATAAAGGCACTAAGTTATAACCCTGGAGTTTAAATTCTTAAACATCAGAATTTTCACCCACTTGGGTCTCGCTTAGTGCCAAAACAGCTGGTCTGTACTTAACAGAATGCACGTATGCTGATAGAAATTTTTTTCTTAGACCACGAATGTTACTGTAGTCAACACGAAACTTACCCGTAATTTTAACTTCAAATGCACAAAAAAAAAACACAATTTAAACGATAACGATAACAGTATACTAAGCTCAGGAATAGATAAAAGCGAATGTTAATAGTCTCAATCGAACTAATATAAGTGTTATGCCTATATATTAGTTTAAATGAGAAAAATCAACATTGCAATTAACCATCACTAAGCTATGCGCCAAATGCTACATGAGTCTATTCATCGACACTGCAGTGTGTGAAAAAAAAAAATAATCCACACAACAGCTAGAATCGATGAACAGACCACACAGCAGTTAGAGGAAGAGATAGAAAGGGCAGGGAAAACCGTTCGTCACTGATTTGGCTTTTGATTATGTTATGATGTGTGGGCTCTGTTTTGTATTATTTTTTTTTTCTTTTATATTATTTTGATAAGTATAATATTATGCACTTTAGTTTGTATGTATGAATATTATATTTTTTTGATAAGAGGAAACTAATTATTTTTTTTTATTGTTTTTTATTGCGGGTGAGGTTGCTTAACAAAAAAAGAAAAATTACTAGTGAACATTATTGCGATGAGTTATGAGAATGACAGTAAAGAATAAATGCTGTCAATAATTGCAAATTGGAAATTAAGTTGCAAAATATTCATTATATCTTAATGAATAATGATAAGGCATATTTGTGTGAACGATGCTTTCTTTTTGACATGTATAGTCCGAAATTGTTCCTTAGCGGCCTGTGATAGGGCTAAATAGTATTAGAAGAGTGACGACTGATGAGCGAAGAGATTCTTGACATTTATATTTTACTAAGGCCTCAACAGTGCTTTAAGGAGCCGTGTGGTTTTACTGGCGTTTGAGTATGGTTAGTTTATAGGCACCAGTTCGAAAGGGGGAGGTTTTTAATCCCACCTTTGCGCTGTCGGCGTTTTTTAAAAAATACAAAAAAATAATATCAGTAAAATAGTTTGCTTTGCAAGTTTAAGACAGTTGCTCTTTAAACATTTTGACTAACTTTTTAAAATAAATTTGATAGTTTCATGCGTTAAATTCAAGCTATTCTTTTTGGGATTGTTATTTGAGTTTATAATTTATATGAGGCTGGGCATGCAAAAGTTTAACATTAAGGATTAGTCGATGCGAAAGAAGTGTAAAACTCATTTTAACTTATGAAATCGTAAAAATGTTGCATTTGTCCTGGAGCATTTCTAGGGACGCAAGCATTCTCTGCCAGCCACTTTTGCGCTCACAGCCTCAATTATCTCTATGGTAAAAAAAACAGTAAGTTGACATTTCCAATTGCCTTATTTGCTTTGCACAAAATTTTTCTCAACTCACAGCGTCAAAGGAAAATATTGTTCAAATTAACAAAAAACCGAGTTGTTGGTTAAGGGAACGAGCCATTTTAACAGTGACAATTAAATAAGTACATCGACGATTGAATATAAAAATTCAGAGTGAAATTAATGGCCGAATTCACTTATTTACCCCGAACGATTCCATTACCGATACCATTGAAGTAATCAATTATCCAACTGCAGTGATAATCGTGCTACGCAATTTTAATCAAGTAAAATTGTCCAATGGAAGAAGGCTTACTGTTAAAAGGATAATGATCAACTTAATTGAAGCAACTATAATCATAAGAAATTTCAAAGGTGAGCAAGTTTTATTTCCAAGAATACCACTAAATCCAACTGACATCGATTTGGTATTTAAGTGTATCCCGGTTCCGGTACGTTGCTTGCTCGAGGGTCGAGAAACCATCGGTGCTATTTGGTTTCTCTCCGGATAGAAAGGCAAATAATATTATAAATTACAAAGCATTGCAATAAGTTTAATTGTTATTTATTTAATTGCCATATTATTTCATTTATTGTTACTGTAAAGAGTAGATTTCATTTTTAAATTAGTAGAAAGATATCTATAGCCGTGCGAAGCCGGGACGGGCAGCTAGTATAATATAAATAAAACTTTTTGAAACACTTAAAAACTGTCTAGTTTTCAAAACATTCCATGTAGTACAGTCAATAAAGGTTTTCAATTGGACATAAATCGGACAGTTTTGAGACTTGGTACAATTACTCAGGGGTGTCTGGAGATAACCCAAAAAAACAGTTTCCAAAAATCCGACTGGAGCGCTTGCTGCAGGGAGAATAAACATGTTATTTTTTAGGGGTTTCGCCTTTATTTTAGAAACTGTTAATAAAATCAAAATTTAAAAAAAAATGAAGCTTAAACAATTCTCTAAAAAAAAGATTATGTATATTTTGTCTGTTTCTGTAATATGTAGGTAGGTAGGTAAAATGGCGGTTTCGCAGAACAACTGTTCCGAAGAAACCCAATTAGCGCCGAAAAGCTCCGTTTTGATACCATAGCTCCGTTTTGATACCGTTTGACCTAATTTATGTGATATAGTAGTAGTGACTGTTAAGCTAAGGGGATCAGTTTTTGGTCTGTGCCCGCAGTCCCAAGGGAAGAACTTAGCTCACACTGTGTGCTGGGTGGTTCCATTTGGACTGAGAGTCGACCAATTAACTTTACACTAGATCTATATGAGACTAGGCCCGTTCAAAGGCAAGGCACACCTACCAGGTATAAATCCGTGCTTTGATGCTTTCGCCAAAAAATAGAGTAAGTGCTAGTCCGAAAAGCCATTCTTAAAGGGAAGTTCCAGAAACTTAAAAGGTGAAAGTTGAAATGGAGAGTGAGTGAGTGCTTTGAAAATCTAAGGGGACCAGTTTTTGGTCTGTGCCCGCAGTCCCAAAGGAAGAAATTAGCTCACACTGTGTGCTAGGTGGTTCCATTTGGACTGAGAGCCTGTCCAATAACATCACACTAGATCTATATGAGACTATGCCCGTTCAAAGGCAATTTACACCTACTAGGAATAAATCAGTGCTCTGATGCTATTGCCTAAAAAAGAGTGCTAGTCCGAAAAGCCAGTCCTAAAGGGAAGTTCCAAAAACTTGAAAAGTGAAAGTTGAAATAGAGATATTGCTTGATTTGTTAGAGCCAACTGGTGCTGTTGAGAAAAGCGGTAAAATCATTTATCCTTTTGTTCAACAGCACGTTTAGGTTGTCGAGAAATAGGCTACCGAATGCCTGGAGGCGAGGGCCAGACAGTAGCAGAGGAAATGCTCAATAGTTTCCTTCTCCAGCGGATTTCTACAACTACGGCAGTAGCCAGTGACGATTGCAAAGATCCTGGCCGTGTCTATCCTGTTTCGTTTTATTAAATCATTCGATCTGTTTTTGGCATAGGTTGGCCATATCTTCCTAGTTATTTTACCTTGCCACCTCTTTGTTGATTCTGAAAAAAAATGGTCATATATTCTGCCCTTCACGAAGCCCAGTGGAAGATCTACTGATTCCGCCTGAGAGACGAGAAGGGCTGATCCTTGCATAGCAAGATCATCTGCTCGCTCGTTGCCTTGGATGTCGCTATGGCCTGGGACTTGCATTGATGAACTATCTTTGAAGACACCAGGCAGCTGTTAATTGCTTTAATTGCAGCTTTGCTATATATACAAATGGCTACATTGTGAATATTCTGGTTAGATATTGTTTTTTGTTTGAGTATCCTACAGGCTTCCTTAATAGCAAGCACTTCAGCTTGAAATATGCAGGGCAGACGGAACGATTAACTAATTTTAAGTTTGTCGGAGTAAACACCCGCTCCAACTCCATTAACCATCTTTCAGCCTTCAGTGAAAATTGTGGTGTCATATTCATTTGTCACCGTATCATTTTTCCATTCGTCTCTGGTAGGAAAAAGCACATTGAAACTTTTATCAAAGTCAAGACAAGGGTATTGGTAGGCAATATGGACTGAGTGAAGATCTATTGGCAACAGTTTTAAAATTTGTCCATGACCATAGGGTCTGTCTGTCCAACAGCTTGCTTCTTTAAGCCTCGTTGCATTACAGGATACTATGTATTTGATGTGAAGGTCTAGAGGCAAAAGGCATCGGTTGGGCAAGATCTAATTGCACCTGTGAAACCTATGCTGGCTGTTCTTTGAATCTTTTTCAGTTTGTCTATATTATATTTTTTGCTTAGGGCTGGCCACCATACAATCGATCCGTATGTTAGAATTGGACGAACTACAGCTGTGTAAGTCCATAATATCATTTTAGGCTTCAAACCCAATTTTTTCCGAAAGTTTTACTACATGCATAAAAGGCTATACTTGCTTTCTTCACACGTTCTTCGATATTGATTTTCCAGAAGCTTAGGGTCCAGAATAACTTCTTAGGTATTTAGCTTTTATTGATAGAGAAAGAGTGTGACCGTTCAACTTGGGTAGGGTGAAGAGGGAATTTAAGTCCTAGTGGTGAAGAGCATCAATTCGGTTTTATTTGGACTGACACCTAGTCCACAGCTAGTAGCCCAGATGTCAACTCTTTTCAAGGCAGTTTCCATGATATCACTTATCACTGGAGGAAATGCCCCTGATGTCATAACCACCAGGTCATCCGCATACGCCACCGCCTTTACACCACAGTTGTCCATTTCACAAAGGATTGTGTCCATGACAAGCATAGTAAGGGGGTTAGAACTCCTCCCTGAGGTGTACCCCTATCTACGAGTTTTATACTGTGGTCGTTACCCAACGTTGCTTGAATGATTCTTGATCTTAACATGGATCAAGCATCAACGCCGAACTTGACAAGAGATCCCTGAATCGAATTAGCAAGAACGTTTTTGAAAGCTCCCTCGACGTCAAGGAAGGTTGCAAGGGTATATTCTTGTATTGAATTGTTTTTTCAATGGTGCGCACTACCTCGTGAAGAGCCGTTTCCGTGGACCTTCCCCTAAGGTAAGCGTGCTGTGATTTGGAAAAAGGATTTCTATCTAAAATCCCTCTAATGTGTATGTCAATTATTCTTTCAAGTATTTTCATGGCGAAGAAAGTGAGGCTGATGGGCCTAAAGTCCCCACCTTCGGAATGAAAATAACTTTGACTTGTCTCCATGACTTGGGGACGTAGTCAAACCGGAAACAATTCAAATAAAGTTTTTTTATTATCAGTATAATAATTTTGTATTTTTTTATCATGAATAAAAGTTGCACATTTTCTTGAATTTAAATGTTAAGTTAACAATGTGTTTCAATTAAGAATTTTTGAAGAGGGATGAGGGGGTAATAAGGGGAAGAGTAAAGGAGGTGGAAAAATGAAGATTCCAAGTAAAGGGGCATCGAAGCGGATAAGATGCCATGGTTGGGAGGGTAGAGGCAATGTTCCGCAGACGGTAACACCATTCGTCAAAAGCCTGGTATTAATTTTTGTGACAGCTCTTATGGTCAAAGAACTCTTTCAGCTTACCTGAGCTAGCTATATGGAATTATACCAGCACTAACCAAACGCCAACAAAAGAGCTCGTTACAAATGGCGTCCATGATCGCTATCTAAAAGATAGAAATCATATTTATTGATCCTTTTCAAATCTTTCGATTTTTTTAATAATTAATTTTTTTTTATTTTTTTTATACACATTAAATAAATATTTTTGCGTGGAGCTTTCTAACATCTCTTGTAAGTCCAGATGACTGAAGGCAAAGCATTCGGTATCGTGTAGCGACAGGTATTGTGGAATGCTGCATCAAAAATGCTGTGTATGCTTAGATGCGTGAGTCCTCTGGTCATTTGTTTACTAAGTGCTCACAGGTTGAGACCAAATAGCATACACATAAACATACCTACATTTGAAGAGACTTTATGATGTAAAGATCGTCTTTTAAATGTCCTTCAAAGCAATCTTTCCGTTGTAGAGCCTTTATAGCTAAATAGCAATAGGCTGCAAAGTCCTAGAACGAAACAAGACAATAGTTCTAATTCAATTGATAAAAGTTAAATATATATAAAGTAAATACCTAGTATAATTTCACATTTTCTTTAAGTTTGTATTTTTTTTTTTGGAAAAGGTTCAAGCACTTCGGCATCTTCATTTTTAATTATTTCGTTGCATTTCCATATCCTTTTGCGATCCTCATCCCTCGTTTGTTTATGAGTAAAGTTTTTCTATACAAAAAGTAAACTGAAAATTATATAGGTTTAATTATTTCAATATAAATAAATTTCAACTTTTGAAATCTTTTAAACAAGATTATTATAGAGTTAAAATTTTGAATAAATTTAAATTGAAAAATTCTGTTTTCCTTTCTCACCATTTTTCTTGGATTTAAAAATTTGTATTGTTGTTTTATTTCTCCTTTTTACTAGCACTATAGGAAGGTAGATTTGGGTTGTTAAGTTATGAGCGAAAGTCGGCGTTCGTCGTTGCAAAATTGTACTTTCGAACAATACAAAACTCATTCAGAAGCGATGTTTGAAGAATTTTTTAATCGTTTTCGAACCAAAATAGATCGCCTTGTTCCCAACTATGTAACTCGATTCTACTTTTGATTCTATTCGCAAATCATTTCCGATTCTACTTTCAACTGGCACTATGTATGAAATGAGAATCGAATAAAATAAGTCCCAAAAATATCCCACAATATTTCCGATTTTCAAACGAGTCTCGCATTCTATTGACAGATGAATTGAAAAAGGAGTCAATAAACATTTTTTTTTTGTGAAACATTTTAAATTAAATCAAGTTTTTGAATGAAAATATTAACTTAAGTTGTTAAGTTCTATCAGATTTTTTCCAATGGGCAGTAAATTGGAACAAGAAAAAACGCTATAAATGCAATACATTGTACTTTGTATAAAACACGGAGGTAGGTATAATGGTGCTTATCGCAAAAAGAATTATTAAAAATGCAAGTACATATGTATATTAAAGCGATTTTAGAGTGAAATGTTTTATTTTCAGTTTTGCATTAAAAATAGCGCTTTTAGAAGATGAATTTATGTGTTGATCCTTGAATTTTTTTGTAAAAATCGGTGCGTTTCGTCATTGCGTGTTGGCCAAGAACATTGAATTGAGAAGCTTTTGTGTTCGCACTTTTAAGTGAGTCCTTACGTTGAAAATGTATTATTGATTAGTTAAAAACAGTTAAATAAATATTAACAATTACAAAAAATATGTTTTCATGCATATTGTATGCTTTCGTTTAATTTTAAAGGATTGCTCGCAAACACATTTGCATGCGAACAATATTATGCGAATTCGAATGGTTTTGACATCTACTTTCGAGTTAGGTAGTTTCAAATTTGCGAAAGGAAATTTTTTCATTCGACTTTCGTTTATTAGAGCGTTCTTATAGAATTAGGGATTTTGCGAATTCGATTATTTTAATTGTAGAATCGAGTTATATAGTTGGGCCCCTTAATCTAGATAATTCATTAAGCTTTTCACAAGAGCTTAATTCAACTTTCAGTGATTCCACATTCACTATGTCCACCAATAATCAGGGTGAAAATCTACCAAACGTTGAGGAGGGTAATGAATCACCCAACGAAAATATCCATGGTCCGTCAAATAGGCAGCAGCCTTCAGAAGAAGATGACTTGGCGGCCAGAATTGAGAGTAGTCTGATGATGAACCAAGTCAGATTCTTCCAGCAAATCGACATGTTCATGGTCATTATGGTCAATGTCATTAAAAAACTTGAGACTATTTAGCCTTCTGCCGTTGCTCCAAACACTCATGAGACTTCTGGGGACAACCCATTCCGTCAAAAAGCACCACCAAATTTTTCGCGCGAACGTCAAAGTCAACTTGATAGAAATTCCATAACACCTTCAATTGTCAGCATATCTGATTCATGCAGAGAGGTGGAACATCAAGTATGACGGAACAGAGAATGTTGGAGATTTTTTATTCAAGGTCGGCCGATTACAAACTTCATCATCATACACTGATGATCCAATCGCCGCCCACACTCTGTTAAGTGGAAAAGCTAATAATTGGTTTTGGGGGTATTTGCGTAGAAACCCTGAAGCTACATTGTCAGCAATAAAAATGGCAATGACGAAGGAATTTGGGCGGCAGGATGAGTGGGGAAATTCGTTCCTCAAGAAAAAACCCCGAGCCAACTGGTAATGAAACCGTTCCATCCAAAATCTTAAAAAGTGAAATCCCTCTCAGCACCCAGTCTCATCCTATGAACACCTAATCGCTCAAATCCTTTCACGAGTAAGCTAAACTATTATAAAGTTCGTTCTCGAATTATGGGAACTAATAATACTTTAGGTTTCAAAAATGAAAAAAGTTTCGCAAACGGATTTGAGAATCCATTATTTCTTTTAAATCAGACGGTAGAATGTATGCAGATGTTTAGAAAACGAATCTGTTTTTGGTTTGTTGGATAGCGGGGCATCCATATCTGTGTTGGGCAAAGAGTGTTGGGAATTAATAAAAAGAATTGGAGTGGAAGTGAAACCATATAAAAACATTGTTCGCACTGCAGACGGTAAGTCGCATGACATAGTGGGTCATTGTGAAATTCAAACCACATACAATGGTATCACAAAGCCCATTTCTTTTTACTTAATTCCCAATCTTACACAAAAACTGTATCTGGGAATGGATTTTTGGCGAGAATTTCATCTTATGCCAACAGTTAGCGAATTACAAACCGATGTCGGATTAAATGAAGAGGAGGTAAATTTCAAGGATGAGATCAGAGCGCCCAATTAAAAATTTGTCGTTTTAGGCCTGGGTAAGACAACTTTGGGCTGTCATATCATTGATACGGGAACAGCGGTTCCCATTAAATCGACACTATCCATTGTCTCCAGTTCGCCAGGAAGAAGTTTACAAAGAATTGGATCGCATGCATGTTGCTGCCTGTAGTTTGCCTAGACTTTCGAAAAGTCAATGCAGTCACGGTAAAAGATGCATATCCGCTGCCACATATCGAAGGGTTACTAAGTCGAATTAAAGATACGCACTTCATAACCGGCTTAGACCTTAAAGATGCCTTTTGGCATATGCCCATACGACGTCAAGTCGCAAGAAAAGACAGCATTTGCAGTACCGGGTAGACCACTATACCAAATTAAGGTCATGCCGTTTGGGCTGAGTAATGCCGGTCAAACAATGAGTCGTATCATTGATCAAGTAGTGCCTAGTTCATTACGCGAAAATGTATTTATCTATTTGGATGATTTACTGATAAGTACAGCGAATTTTGATTCTCATATTCGTATTCTGAACGAAGTGGCTGCTTGTCTTCGCAGGGCGAACCTTACAATTAACCCCGATAAGAGCATGCGTGAAATTAAGTACCTAGGGTACATTGTAGGTCAAGGTACATTAAAAACCAATCTTGACAAAATCGAGGCAATGGTTAATTTCCCTGTACCCACGACCATAAGACAGGTTAGAAGATTTTTGGGCTTAACTGGTTGGTATCGGCGATTTATTCAAAATTATGCCGATTTAGTATCACCGTTAACCGATTGCCTGGAAAATAAAAATAAATTTGAGTTAACTTCTGAAGCTTATGTCAATGAAGGAGTTGAATGGAAGGTTGGCTAGATGGAGTTTGGAGCTCCAAGGTTTTGAATTTTCAATTTTCGTTCTGGATCCCTCAACGTAGTAGCTGATTCCCTTTCCCGTATAGACATGGAAGACATTTCAGCTCAGTCAGCAATTAGAAAACATGATGTTAATGAAGATTCTTCGATTATGTTATGTGGTGAGGCATACCTCGATTCGGTCAAGTTTGATTCGGAGTAATATGCCCAGTTGAGAAAAAACATCACCTCAAATCAATCTGCACTTCCTGACCTAGTTATATCGGGAAAATTTAAATATAAAAGACTTAGGTTCAGAAGTGGAGACGTGGATGAAGAAGATTCACTTTGGCGCTTGTGGTTGCCTGACACACTCACTCAAAATTTGATTGAAATGGCTCATAATACAAAATTAACTTGTCACAGCGCCTTCGCTAAAACATATGCCCGAATTCGTGAGAAGTATTACTGGCCAAAAATGGTAAATGACATAAAATGCTTTGTGAGTGAGTGTGTATTGTTCAAGACAGTGAAAGCAGCAAATGCGAATTTAAGACCACCAATTGTTAACAGATTGTGTCTGAAAGACCTATTCAGCGGTTGTATATCGACCTCTTAGGACCGTATCCACGTACTAAAAGAGGAAACGTTTACGTTTTCATTGTGGTAGATCACTTTACCAAATTTACTTTTCTTAAGGCGCTTCCCAAAGCTACCTCAACTCGTATTGTGCAATATTTAGAAAGTGAAGTGTTTCATACTTTCGGGACCCCTGAGTTTATTCATTCCGACAACGGACGTCAATTTGTGTCTAAAGAGTTTAAAAGATTTTTAAATAGTTATGGCATTAGGCAAGTACGAACGGCGTTGTACTCTCCTCAGGCTAACATTTCGGAAAGGGTAAATCGGAGTTTGCTTAGTAAGTTACAAGTGTTAATTTCTAATGAACAAAATGATTGGGATAATCACTTGTCCAGTATTGCGATCTGACACGCACGAATAGTTAGGCTGCCAACCATATTTTGCTCTTTTTGGCCAAAATATGGTATCCCATGGTTCTTCTTATCAAATACTTCGTGACTTAAAAGCACTATCCGACCCCGAAATGTTAGTCGCACCTAAAGTGCTTAAAACAACCCTTGCCAGGCAGAAGTTGTCGGAGAATTTGTTTAGGGCATACGTTAAGTCGAAAAACAAATATAATTCGCGATCTAAACAAGTGACTTACCGGGAAGGGCAGGAAGTATTCCACCGAAACTTTGCTCAAAGTAGCTTTGTTCATGGCATTAATGCCAAACTGCTTCCAAAGTTTCTTAAGCCCCGAGTTCGCAGGGTAGTAGGCAACTGCATGTATGAGCTGGAAACGCGGGCAGGAAAATCCATTGGCATTTTCCATGCCAAAGATATTCGGCAATGATGTCAGCATTAGAATATCTGAAAAACAAAACACAACGCAAAGTATCGATTTCAAGGTATTTATTAAATAAAATACTTATCTGACGGATAAATAAATTTGCCCGGCTTCTTTGCAATGTTGTTGGCTTGGCTATGGCTATCTATTATGGTTCAAATATGAGATATTACATAATGAATGTTACTCAATGTTGTTAGGATTGTTACAACTCGAAAAGGTATGTAACTGGAAAAGGTTGCAAAGAGATGAATATGTAACTGTGGCTTTAACAACTGCTATATTCAAAAATAAAACGGTACAAGCATAATTCAACTAAAATGCTGTTTCAAATGTTTATTGCTGAGCGCACTTTCATATAGTTGGCAGTAGTTTAATCAAGAGTTCAGTAGAATTTCGCTAGAGTACCATAGTGTATATATAAAACATATATTTTATTCAGTTGAGTTGAATAAGTCTATTTTTGAATTACCGACATAATTATCGGATTTTAAGATTATTTAATTTAAATAAAGTGAGTGCCAGAGGAAAATTCATATATACAGGGGTGGAATCGGCTATGGTGTTTTGTGATAAGTGACAGTCAAAATCTACACTTTCTGTCTGCGTAAGGTGATCATCACAGTGATAGCTAAAAACCAATCACCAAAATATTGTGATAGTCATCTTCTCATGAAATTGACGTTTCATTTTTATTTTTGTGGCAATGTGACTAGAGTTACCACACACATACAAAACATTATAAAGTTTTCAACTTTTTTTCAATTTTAGTCACCAAATCATCAAAAACAATATTTCTTTTACCATATGAGTATACAACAATCGAAAATAAATGGTTAAATTTAGAGATATTGCATTTATTCACTAAAAAAATAACAATTTAAATGAATTTACTTGAAAATATGACTACGTCAACAATGTTTTTCACAAATGTCACTGACAAATTGAACAAAGTTGAATTGAGTTGAATTGGTGGATGTGATCACCTTACGCAGAAGGAAAAATCAATTTGATCACAAGTGATCAAAAATGTGACAATTAACTATCATATCACGCGATTCCACCCCAGGAAAATTTTTAAAACACCTACCTACAAACTGGTTACAAGGCAACTTATTTAATTTTTTTTTACCAGTGTGCCAATAAAGCCTATAGAGTGTTTTTTTTTTTTTGTGGTTGCAGTTTTTGCAAAGGCAGTTATCCGCTGGATAACTGCCTCGATTTTTCATCGCATGTCTTATATCGTCAAAACTTTAAGTTTTCGATTTAATCGACAAAGGAAAAGCTGTGAAAGGATCCTACCCAGCGTTCAAACGAAAGATTTGAAATATCTGCTTTTTGAAAGTCCCAACGGTCATATAAAACAGTAACAAAGCCAATCGAAAAATCACCCTTCAAATTGGTGCAACGGTTAGGCCCACGAACAAAGGGTCCTTGGTTCAAGTATTGAGAAAAACATTTTTTTTTTACTTTTTGTAAATTTTTTTTTATTTTAAATTAATTATTTTAACTCATTTTTCTTTTTGAATTTTAAAACAAAGAAAAATCTTTTGCAGCATATATAGCATATATAAACGCGCGATTGAAGTAGTTTAATTTTGATTCGAAATTTCAATTGATATTTTAATAAAGTGATTTAAGTAAAATACGTTAACGATAACAAGACAAGGTACTCCGCTGGAGCGATTGGATGCTGTGGCCACATAAGATGTAATTGCTGCGTAGGTACGGTTTTTATGATCCCTGTCACTTTTTACGTCATTATTTTATTAATTTGAAATTTCGTGGAAAAGGTTGTATATAGAGGGGACTTTAAAAAAAATTATTTTATTAATTGTGCGATATAAAAGAGGATTGGAAATCCCATCTTTATATCTTTCATATAGAAGCTCCAATAAATTTTTTTGTTTTTATAATTTTAACGTAAAATAAAAACTTATTCAAAAGAGATAAATCAAATAAAGTATATATATTTTTTTATTATCAGTTAATCAGCATAATTTTTGATTGTTTTATCATGAATAAAAGTTGCACATTTTCTTGAATTTAAATGTTAAGTTAACAATGTGTTTCAATTAAGATTTTTTATAGAGGGATGAGGGGGGTATAAGGGGAAGAGTAATGGAGGTGGAAAAATGAAGATGCCAAGTAAAAGGGGATTTAAGCGGATAAGATGCCATGGTTGGGAGGGTAGAGGCAATGTTCCGCAGACGGTAACCCCATTCGTCAAAAGTCTGGTATACATTTTTGTGACAGCTCTTATGGTCAAAGAATCCTTTCTGCTTACCTGAGCTAGCTATATGGGATTATACCAGCACTGAACAAACACCAACAAAAGAGCTCGTTACAATTTGTAGAAGATAAGATTTTGTTTCGAGTAACATTTTCCAAGATAAACGTGAAGTTCAAAAAAAAAATTCTTACTCTAAACTGCCGATAGATTTGTTTTATAAACTTGCACGTAAACAAACCAAATAAATGTTATTATTTTTTAAGGAATTGAAATAAGCTATATTTTTGTATCAGATTTTTTTTTTGATACGACAAACAGTTTCTAAGTTAAATGGGAAAAACCGAAAAAACTGCATGTTTATCCCAACTGCCGCTAGGGTATTTCAAAAACTATTACAGATACGGGAAAAATATACATAATCTTTTTTTTAGAGAATACTTTCTTTTTGTAGAAGATGCATTTTGTTTTGGATTTGAGCAAAAGTTTCCAAGATAAAATAACATCTCTGTCGCAAGCGCTCCAGTCGGATTTATGGGGACTTTTTTGTCAAGTTTTAAAACTGTCCGATTTATTTGCATTTAAAGCCCATTATTGACTGGACTATTGTTGATTTACAGGTCCAACAGAATTTATTTTTTATCATGAATGTGTTGCATCGATTTGTAAAATGTTTTTATTTATTTGCAGCTAAAAAAAAATCACAGCTTTCGGTTATTGTGGTGCCTGTGTCATTCAGTTTGGTTGCTGTTACATTAATTGTGTTTGGGGTTTCCTACTATATCCAAAATAGGAATCGGTAGGTTTCACTATTTTTTCCAGTTTCTGTTTACTAAAAGTTATGTTTACTTAACCAGATTCAATGTAGAAGTAGCTGATTTTAACTTTGGCGAAACAGATCCCGTCGATATGGAGTACAAAACATTTCACCAGCGTCTCATCGAAAGTCTGTGCGATGCTATCCAATATAGAGATCGAAGTGAAAGCAGTGAGTTTCTGTCAGACACTAGTCCGATAGAAAATGAAGGTGAAAGGCAAATGCGCTATAATTCAATGACATAAGTGAAGTAGTGGCGTAGTTATAATATGTTGGAAGTGTTCATATTTATTAGACATGCATATATGTATCTAAGAGAACCAAATCACACTGTCCCTTCAATTTTAATAACAGTGACGTAAAATCTTGAAATTTCATGGAACAGCAATATTTATTTAATGTTATACGTGTTTATTTATTAAGGACTAGTTGTTACCCGGCGCGTTGCTACCGCAGAAAAAAAAAATATCTTTTTTAATTTGTAAAAGTTACCTTTTTTTAATGAATAAACAATGAAATTGATATAATATTATTTTGTTGATTTTAGTATTTTAGTGCTATTGGTAAACAACATTTTTTTTGTTTTTCCATTTTCAGCAAAAACAAATAAATTTCTTGTCCATCCGACTCTGGCAATATACAGGGTGTCCCGGAACTAAACGTCAAGCGGGTACCGGGTGATAGGGTAGGTTATACCCATATTTCGAATAGTAAGAACAAAAATTTATCTCTCTGGATTACTTAATAATAGCAATATTTAGAAAAATTATGAAAATCGATACCCAGGGCCACATTTTTATGTACTGTGGTCACAAATTTTGATATTTTTCAGTGATTTTTTTTTCAATCTCGAAATCCAAAATAAATACTGTAAGTTTCGCAAGAAAAATTAAGTTTAACTGAGTCATTGTTCAAACAAATTGTGCAAGCAACGCATACTTTTTAAAAAATATAATACACTACCCACGGCACACTATGGAGTAAATAAATGCATGCAAAAAAGAGACAAAAGTTAATTTTCAAAATTCCAAAATTATAAAGTAAAATTTTTAGAAAACGATAGTCTAATTCCCATAGCTTAAGAAAATTCACAATTTTTGTATTTTAGTATGACTTAATTGGCCACACCACATGTTCAAAGTCAGTGAAAATTAGAGCACCATTTTTTTTTTGCATTAAAAAAAAAAACTGCAAATTTCAATTAATTATAACTATAATATTTCGCACCATTTGATTGAATCTTAAAAATGTTTAATTAAATTGAAGGTGTGTTCTAATGTATTCAAATTTTATGTAAAAAAGTTGAATTAATATTTGTAGCGACTTAATTGAAAAACCGCCTTTAAAATGTAATTTTTCGTGTTTTGTGCTTTCTATCATATTCATTTTCTTTTTGTTTTCTGACAAATTCCGTAGAGCTCTTTATGTGAAATAATAGAGCAAACCATAAAGCTTCAGTTGAAACTAAAATTGACTGCAGGTTCTTTGCAGGTTTGTTTGTTATATGTGTTAGAAAGTGTGATGATTTATGCATTTTTAAACTTTTTCTTTAAAAATAAAAACAATTTCGATAAACAGGGTAACCCCTTACAGGCTTACAGGGAGATAATTTTTAAGGAAATAATACTTGTATATATGCCAAGAATAAAATTGTTCCACTGCAAGCGTTTTTTACCAGTGTTGCCATTATTTCTTACCTATTCAAGAAAAGGCCTTTTTCGATGCACCCATACCCATGTTAACAACAAATGTTGTGTTAATATAAATGGTTGTTGTTTAGTATTTTGTTTTTAGAAGCAATACTAGCATTTATAACCGTTTTAAATAAAATCGACATGTTTTTTATAATCTTGAGATATTCAATATTGAAGAAATACCCATTTTTCTTGACCATGCTAGTTTTTGACTTCGGGTCAATTTTCTTCAGAAAATGCGTAGTAAACATAATGGTTGAAGAATTTTTTCTTTACGTTACAATAATACAAATAAAAATTTGTATAGAAATTAAAATAAAAGAATTTTTTGCTAAAATCTTCATTTTTTATTTTTTTTTTAAATTTATGATAAACTTATTAATAAAATGTCGAAAGTATATTAATTTTTAGTAGACTACTCCTATCTCAACTATTATGAGAAACAGTGGTAAAAGTTATTTTTTTTTTTAATTTTGTGTCTCAACAATTTTTTTAAATAAAAAAAACATCTTAAAAACATGTGTTATTGCTTAAAACAAATATAAAATAAATTTTGAATGTCACGAAAAATCGTGTTAGACGGATATCTAACCATTGGGACCAAAAAATTATTTTGTCCCGTTTTTTCAAGTGCGGCAAGTTGTTTAAAAAAATGGCCATTTTATCAAGTTTTCAAAATAGTTCAACAATTGCCACTTGCTACTTTCATAATCATGTTACCAATTAATGGAATGAATGCACATATGAAGTCTTGTGGTGTGAAGGAGCCAACTGTACGCACTTAAATCGCTTCTGTCAAATCGAGATCTCGCCTTTTTGTTGGTGTGTGTATACATTGGCGGTCAGCCATCAGACGAATAGGGGGAATAACATGCAGCATACGAAAACATGCACGTGCCGTAACTATTCGGGACTGATGGAAGTGTGATCATAGCCTCTTCGCGGCGGCCGCTAGTAACAAGCCTTTTTAAAAAAGGTTTGGCTAATATGATCAGGCTGGTTCCTCAGGTTGGCAACAGGTTAATTCCCTGTTCCGTAAAACTTCGAATTATGAAACCGACAACAAGCCTCGGAAACGGACTGATCTCACGACGACAACCCACGCAACGAAAACGGCAAAACGATTTACGAATTTTCTTATGGAACGTACGATCGCTCTATGGAGCTGGAGCTGCTCAGCAGCTAGCTGATGCCCTGTCAAAATATAAAGCTGACATAACAGCACTTCAAGAAATCAGATGGACAGGGAATGGTGTTTTACAGAAGAAAGAATATGACGTATACTACAGCTGTCATACAAAACACCATGTGCTCGGGGTAGGCTTCCTAGTCAGCGAAAAAATGAAGTCTACCATCATCGGCTTTAACGCTATAAGCGAAAGGCTATGCACCCTTCGAGGCAAATTTACGAACATCAGCCTCATTAACGTTCACGGACCTACGGAGGAGTCATCAGACGAAGAAAAGAGACTTACTACGAACAAGTCGAGAGGACCCTCAATGCCTGTCCAAGGTATGACGTAAAAATCATCCTTGGGGATTTGAACGCAAAAATAGGTCGGGAGCCGGTATTCAGGCATTACGCAGGCACCCATAGTTTGCATGAGAACACTAATGACAATGGACTTCGAGTCTTAGAATTGGCAGCATCGAAAAACATGGTCGTTGCGAGTACCAGGTTCCCGCGAAAAGATATCTACAAAGCCACCTGGGTATCACCTGATGGAGTCACTCGTAACCAAATAGACCACGTGTTGATAGACCGTCGCCACTACTCGAACTTGATGACGGTACGAACGTACCGAGGCGCCAATATCGACTCGGATCACTATCTTGTTGGTATGGTCTTCCGAGGGCGGATTGCCTTGCGAAGACGTATTGCATCCGCCGATCAGGTTCGATCAACACGGCTGCCGTGCGCAATGAAAATGCCAGTAACACCTTTGGTAATGCGTTAGGACTCGCCCTAGAATCGCTTGATTTAGGGAGAGTAAGTCCTGGGGCCAGTATGCTGGGCGTAGATGAGAAGTGGACACGCCTTAAGAATACTGTCATTAGTACTGCCAACTCCATCTTAGGCAGCAGTCGTAGAAATCGGAACGACTGGTTTGATGATGAATGCAAGCTAGCGACTGAACGTAAGAATGTTGCGTACCGAGCAATGCAACAATCTCATAGAACGCGGGCGCGCGAAGAAGAATATAAAGAGCTGAGCTCAGAAGAATAGAAAAACGGCTTCACAGACAGAAAAAATCAGCCTGGGAGAAGAACTTAATCTGTGAAATAGAAAAAAGCCGAGAGCGAGGTCCGCACCAGGCGCTAAAGTTCTACCAATCCGTCCGAAACATAACGCAGTACACACTACGCTGCACATACTGCAAGGACGGAGAGGGAAATCTGATCACCGATCCACAAAGCATACTGGAGCGATGGGAAGTGTACTTTAATGAATCGCTAAATGGTCAACTCACTGCAGAAGTGGAGGCTCCACTGCTTCAAGACGAATACCCTATGTTGCCGTCACTAAGCATAGAAGAGGTTGAAAAGGCTATAGACCGGCTAAAGAAAAACAAAGCCCCGGGAGCTGATGGTATAGACAGCTCTACGTCAGGCAATTCATGATATTATAGTGCACGTGTGGGAGCATGAAGAAATGCCAGAAGACTGGCGAAAAGGTATAATATGCCCCATACATAAGAAAGGAGATGTCACAACGTGCAGCAACTATAGAGGTATCACGTTGTTGAGTACCGCCTATAAGATACTCTCCTCTAATTTACAAGACCGGATAACCCCATACGCTAAAACCATCATCGGACAATATCAGTGTGGTTTCATTCCAGGCAAATCAACAACTGATCAGATCTTTACCCTTAGGCAGGCGATGGAAAAATGTCTAGAATTTAACATCCCAACATACCACCTGTTTAAAGACTTTAAGGCCGCCTATGATAGAATAGCCAGGGTAGAACTTTACAAAGCCATGAGAGAATTCGGCATCCCAAATAAATTGACACGACTATGTAGGTTGACCATGACCAACGTAACAAGTTAAGTAAAAATAGCCGGATTGCTATCCAGACCAATCAACATCTTCGATGGACTCCGACAAGGGGATGGTTTGGCCTGCCTCCTCTTCAACCTGGCGTTCTAGAAAGCAATCCGTGACTGGCACGGCAACAAGAGGGACCATCGTCCACAGGTCCAGCCAGATACTGGCTTACGCAGACGACATCGACATCATCGGAAGAACCGAGCAAGCTGTACAAGATTCCTTCATCCAGATCGAACAGGCAGCACAAAATCTGGGGCTGCACATTAGTGAAGGTAAAACAAAGTACATGGTGGCGTCGAATGCGAGAGGAACAGTTGGTCAAACAATCAAGGTAGCGGAGCAAGAATTTGAAGTGTTGCAATCCTTTAAATACCTTGGGTCAATAGTAGCAGCCGATAACAATATAGAAGAAGAAATACGCGGGCGGCTTCTCAAATCCAACAGAGCCTTCTTGTCTGTCAAAGCTCTTCAAATCCAGAAATCTCACCATAACTTCAAAACTACTGCTGTACAGGACCATGGTCCTGCCAGTACTCACATATGGATCCGAGACTTGGGTTCTTAGCAAAAGGCACTCTGACCTCAGCCGCATTCGAGAGAAAAGTCTTAAGGAGAATTGTTGGCCCCATATGTGAGGAAGGACGATTTTGGAGACGGTACAATCATGAATTGTACGCAATCTACCTTGAAGCAGATATCTTGACAAAAATTAGACTCGGTAGACTCCGGTGGGCAGGGCACCTAGCTCGCATGAGCGAAGAGGAACCTGCTCGGAAAGTTCTTTGTGGTACATTCTATGGCAGACGACAGCGTGGTAGACCATGCTTACGCTGGAGAGATGGCGTAGACCAGGACGCCCGGAGCCTTGGACCGGGATAGGTGGAGAGACTTGTTGAAGGAGGCCAGGACCGGACCCCGGTTGTCGAGCCGATGATGATGATGTGTATACATTGGTGGATATGTTTCTATGTGGTTAGGTTTTTAATGAATAAGGGATTTTTTAAATTACCACCATGTCATATTGCACCGAATTGACAGATTTTCTGACATCACGTTTTTTTTCAGACTGTCAAAGCCTTGCAAAAAGTTAATTATGAAAAGTCAGTTTGACAGTAAAAATACCAATATGTCATATGGCACCGAATTGACAGATTTTCTGATATCGGGTCAGAAGTTTGACAGTCTGAAAAAAGCACGATACATGTTTCCAGCTGTCATTCGTAAAGGGTGAGTTGTCATTTTGTTTTTTGAAATATGGTAAAGTTTATTGAACACAACGAAAACGTCAAAACTTGTTGCAGTAGTTAAGTTTTTACTTAACAGAAAATACAATTTAGTGCTAATTTTGTCTTCCCGTTGCGCATTTTAACCATTAACGTGTGGCGCTGCAGTAATCATGCTTGTTTTAAGCAGCAAAGACAATTTAGTGCTAATTCTGACTTCCCGTTGCATATTTCAACTACTCATCTTCTTTTGAGGTCAGGCCCATCTGGAATGAAGTCACATAGGAAGTCTCGTTGTGTAAAGGAGCCAACTGTACGCACTCAAACCGCTTCTGTGAAACCGAGATCTCGCCTTTTTGTTGGTGTGTGTGTACATTGGTAGATATGTTTCTATGTGGTTAGGTTTTAAATGAATAAGGGATATTTAAAATTACCAATATGTCATATGGCACCGAATTGTCAGATTTTCCGACATCACATTTTTTTCTTACTGTCAAAGCCTTGCAAAAAGTTAATTATGAAAACTCAGTTTGACAGTAAAATTACCAATATGTCATATGGCACCGAATTGACGGATTTTCTGACATCACGTTTTTTTCTGACTGTCAAAACCTTGCAAAAAGTTAGTTATGAAAATTCAGTTTGACAGTCTGAAAAAAGCGCGATACATATTGATACATATTGAACACCCCGAAATCGTCAAAATTAGTTGCAGGCCCATGTTCTGTAACTATCGCATCGATATAATTTATCGAGAAACGATGTAGATTGAAACGAAACTCATTTTATCGCTTAAATGAAGTTCTGTAACTTTGACAGTCTATAACTTTATCGTTTGGAACATGGACGTATATATATGGACTGCTAGTCCAATGGCAGTTCCATACAATAATTGTCAAAAAAATGTCGCCAATATTGAATATCGCGATGCTAGCCCTCCAGACGCCACTGTAGGCAAAACAAAAAACTACTAAATTTCCACGTAGAAACATCTGTTTTAAAAATTTAAAAATTTAAATTTCATTCAAAGAAATGTGCGACATCTATGAGTATTTACCTGTGAATGTTTTTGTTTTGACGTTTCAGTGTACAAATTATTTTGTAAGGAAACATTTTGTATCTCGTAGCGAAATTTCCGTTCAATTTTATAATTTTTCCCGTGATTTTTATTATTATTTAATTAAAAGTGAAAAGTGACATTCATTATGTTTTATTATCACGGCAAGCTGCAAGTAAGCAACCATTGCGAGGACAAGCAACCTCTCTTGCAAGTGGCAGTATGGGCAATTGAGGAATATGAAGACCTTTTTTTTGTACGGAGCTTCCGAAGATGGTGAGAAAATGGTCTGCAAATATATTTTCTTTATCATAGATAATTTTTGATGAAAATTGAAAATTTTGGTTTTTTGTGTGTCAATCAAGTAAATCATTATTTTTCACAAAAAAATTGGGAAGGAGGACTTCGAGTATTGGCTGTCAATATATTAGGACGTTTTCTGTTGAATTCGGATAAAAACATTCATTATGTTTTATTATCACGGCAAGCTGCAAGTAAGCAACCATTGCGAGGACAAGCAACCTCTCTTGCGAGTGGCAGTATGGGCAATTGAAGAATATGAAGACCTATTTTTGTATGGAGCTTCCGAAGATGGAGTAAATGGTCTGCAAATATATTTTCTTTATCATAGATTATTTTTGATTTTACCAAGAAATGGAACGCCCTAAAGGAGTAGACGTTATTGCTTTGTACCACAAGTTATTGACATCAGCTCAGGTATCGACTAATAGCACACAATACCCGTTAGTTGCGCGCTAGCAAAACTCAGCGCTAGAGTGCATCATTGTCAAGAGTTTAAGTAAAAACCAAAATGGGTAATGCAAATTTATTGTTTCTAAAGTGAAATTCAAAGCCAATTCAACAAGGCCAATGGGAAATCGATTATAATAAGAAGATATTTAACTAAGGATGGCTAAACGATGGCAGCCAAAATTCTCAATTCAATTCAAATCAATTCAATTTTGTGATCTTATCTGATGGTTTAAGTGAGTTGATTGTTGCGAGGATATCGTGATCCATGGAATTCTAGCTAAATATTCAAAGAATTTCCTGCCACATCTGTTGAATGTTTACACACAAAAGGCAAACGGACTGTACGAAGCAGATTTACGGAAGAAAATTTTGGAACACTAAGGTTTGTTTAGTTGGCAATTGAGCAAAAATTTAAGAAACAACAAACGAAAACTTATGAGTATGATTAAAAATATAATCGAAAATATGGAATATTTAATTAATATAAGTTTTTTTCAGACTTCTTCGGGACTTACTAAACTCGAACATACCACAGAGTAAAAAGTTGAGTAAAAATAATGTTGTTGCATTGCAAAAACTCCTACTGGAAGCGTTTGCTACAAGCTGCTCAGTTTTTCAAGCTGCTCGATTGAAGTAAAGTTAACAAGGGATTAACAAAATCAGTGTCCTAACTAACTATTTTATTTTTATCATCAGATGCCTGAAAATCGCAAAACCTTAACAGTCAATGAAAAGATTGTTATTAAGACAATTCCAGAAGGATACGAAAGGAAAACTTCTCTCAAGAAATTATTAAACTAGTTGGCAATCTTTATCAAGAAGCAGATTAATTTAATGATTTTATTGATATTTTAATGGCTGGTTTTGCTGGCGATGAAACAATTGTAACCAATACTATCTTGGCTTTCCGTTCAGTTTTTCAGAATCTGGGTAAACATTTAACCATATATACACTAGAGTTCGTATTGGATAAAGTGCTGGTGTTTTTGGTGCAAAAAAGTCGAGGACAAGCCGAGGCATCAGTTGCACTTACATTGATTAAAGTGATGCCATCGCCACTAATTGCTAATCATTTAGAAAATATTGTGAGTCTTTTAATTTTTTAGTTATTTAAGGATACAATATTAATATTTTCTATAACTTTTGATGAAAGCTCTTTCTGCAATGGTTAGTGACACTAAAAGATACTGTAGAACTCAACTTGGATATTTGCTTAAAAAACTATGTAAACGATTTACAGCTGAAGAACTTATCAAATGTGTTCCTGGAGATGATGAACTAACTTATCGCAGATTGAAAAAAACACGAAAACAAATGCGACGTGGAATTCGGCAAAAACACGACGAAGATACTAAAGGAGATGATGGCGATTCTGAAGATGAATTTGTTCCAGGGCTTGAAAAGAAGAGTGTCACGTAAGCATATTTTTTTTTTTAAGAAATAAAACTACTCCAAGGAAAATGTTTGTTTTTCTCAGTATTGATGACATCCTTGAAGATTCTGATTCGGATTTGCCACAAGAAATGAACAGTGATGTTGAGATGGAAAGCTGTAAATCTAAAAAGAAATCAAAAAAAGAACAAGGGACTTATATTCGTGAGGATCCAGAAGACATTGTTGACTTGGCTGAAATTAAATCGATAGGAAACGTTCTGAGTAAATGATGAATTATCGCTTTTTTCAATAATATAAATTTAAATATTATATTTTATTAGCAAACAAACCAAGCATATCTTCTCCTTCGCAAGGGTATTTACATTGTTGTGGTGCGAAGGCTTAGGTTTCAAAGATTCATCTGATCTGTGAATCTGGGGAAAACTGGATCTACAGTGATTTTGATGAGTAACGAACCAAGAACTGCCCACCCCTTAATCCAGGGTGTTACGTCAACGTGCCTATTGGATGCTTTGCAGCCAAGGGGTATACCGGCTGTATTCTAACGGTACCTCTTCCAAACCGGGTCAAATCGAACAGTAACCTGACCTTATCTGTGTACAGGGGGTGATACGCAGACGAACTTTTCCTTCCTCCATACTCGTGGGAACAAAAATGAACAAAAAACAAAAAAAGAAAACAAAAACAAAAGGGGACGACGTGCAAGAATAGAGCACGAAGTTCTTAACGGAAGCCGATTCGATCAACGACAACGTGACAGAAGAAGAGGATAGCTTCCTTCTTGAATCTTCTTCAGCCCTTAAGGCTACTTCCGACGGCAGCATTGGAGAGAGTGTCATGGATCTAGGAAATTTATTCCTAGGTGACAATGACACTGTCTCCCTTGCTAGCTCGTCCATTTCAACATCGTCAGATGCTTCTAACCAAAGCAGAATTAAGAGCTACAAGAAGACGATAAGGGCTTTGGAAGGGAAAAAGTGGGAGAGTCTTAGCGATAGGGAACAACTTAGGATTCAAGCTGCTCGTGCCTACCTACGGAGTCTTGATCCTTTGGGCAACACTAATTCAACGGTAGTCACAAGAAATGTGGAGTTATCCGAGTCTGTGACAGGTTTAGGCCCGTCGGGACTACGGACGAACACACCCGAAGCTCACATGAACATAAAAAAAATTCAGGAATACTTAAAGGTATTAAGTACTGATCAATCTGTTGTTCACCTGTCGGAGGTAGCACCCAATGTATACCCGAACTTAAAGAGTGTAATGGGTCCACCCAAATCTGTGACAGGTTGAGGCCCGTCGGGGCTGAAAGTGGTACCAGTGCACTTGAAGCCAGCAACAACAT
This sequence comes from Baccha elongata, assembly GCA_951217065.1. Taxonomy (NCBI): domain Eukaryota; kingdom Metazoa; phylum Arthropoda; class Insecta; order Diptera; family Syrphidae; genus Baccha; species Baccha elongata. The sequence goes on along the minus strand of CATNUY010000181.1, from coordinate 730,650 downwards.
CTGAGAGAAAGATGGGAGCACCTAGTTCTGTGACAGGCTCAAGCCCGTCGGGATCATACAGGTACCCGTCTGCCTCTGCAACTGAAGGTAAATAGTTAGGTAGTGTGGAGAAGTTGGTGGACTGATCAAAATCTGTGACAGGCATAAGCCCGTCGGGACCGGTAATAGGTTCATCGGCTTGTCTGGCTAGTGTAGGCGGTGATAGGGAACTGTTAAACAAATCTGGGTCTGTGACAGGCACAAGCCCGTCGGGACTTACGACGAGTTCATCAGGAAACTTGATCCCAAAAGTAGACACACGGGAAGACGGGGACGAGACTATAGGCAGTGTCTGTAGAGTACTCTCCTTGCAGAGGGAAACCAAAGCAGGAGGTCCTGTTCAGGCTGCATCGCTGAAGTACGGCCTGAATAGAATACGTAACGCCAGAAGAACGCTCTAACGCCTCAAGGGTATAGCTAGGGCTAGAGAAACCCTAGATAATGTGCGGTCCTGCAGTAGGGAACCCGCAAAGAAGCTTGGAGGGAGAGGGAATGGCAAAGCTCAACCCTCGCCTTTGGCATCAACAAATGCCCCGGTGTAGTTAACACGCGACCGAAGCCAGTTGCGGTTTGTGTAAAAAGAGGAAGGCATGACGACACATTCTCTCCTCCACCCAAACAAAACAAAAAACCGAGAACTGTATCCAATGTGGTCAGAGACAGTCACCCGGTCGCAGTTGTTGACTTTGGTAATCCAGAACGGAGGCTGACAGATGACCAATGGAGATTAATTGAAGTCAGAATCCTGGATAGGGTGAATGCCTCGTACAAAGTGGCTGGGCATATCCCGCACTTTGGACAGCTTACATATTTGAAAGGAATTAAAGTAGTGGAATGTGAGGACGCGGAAACCCTCAAATGGTTGAAGAAGTTCATCGCTAACACGGAAGCACCATGGCCAAAAGCCAACCTGCGTCTTTGCGATAGGAAAGAACTTCTAAAATTCGCCAAACCTAAGGGTCTTCTATTTCTTCCCGGCCCTTATCTGCCGAAATAAAGAGTGCAACTCAACATCCGAAACCTCAACCCGGAACTTTTAAGTAAGGACTGGCAGGTAGGGGAAATGGGGCCGCACAACGATAAAGGAATCTAGATTGTGGTGAGACTCAGTCACAAATCCATGCGGCATCCCCCGATGCAAGATAAGACCATTTGTGACGGTGTACAAAAAGAAAAGCGGGGAAATGACTAGCCGGCATGAAGATACGCCAAATTAATCTTCATCATACAAACATTTCTATTGAAAATGGTGGTTGTTTAGTCACAAACTTCTCGTTCAAATAAAGAATAAATAGACAAGCAAAAAATAAATTCTCTCAGTTCTCGTTCAGACGCCAGTGTGAGAACAGTGAAATAAAGTGACAGTGTGAAAACAGTGAAATTAAGTGAATTTAGTTAAAAAAAAATTTAGTTTATTTAGTTTCGTTAAATTCTAACGGTAGATAAACATTGTTTATAAAACTTATAATTAAAAACTTAAATTTAATGAACATTATTAATAATTTTGATTAAAAAATATTGTTTTTACAGTATTTGATTTAACATTGTCATTGCTAGAGTTAATGAGATTATAATTATTATTAAAAATTTTAATTAAAAGATTCAATGGGCTATTAGCGCCATAGTTTGATCTACTGTAAATGTTGCAAATTGGCAACTGCCTTCTCAAACTATATCGATTAGCATTGAATTTAAATCGACTGAGGATCGACGGAGCTAAAATTGATCCATTAATTATACCGACTATAAAACAAAATTGTATATACGCTCTGTGGCTCGATAGAGATGGAAGATTTATTAGAAAAAAAACACAGTTCTCGTTCAGACGTCAGTGTGAAAACAGTGAAATTAAGTGAATTTAGTTAAAAAAAATGCCGCCCAAAACTAGTGGTAAAGCAGCTAAGAAGGTCGGAAAGGCTCAAAAAAATATTACAAAAACTGATAAGAAGAAGAAACGCAAGAGGAAGGAAAGTTACGCAATCTACATTTACAAAGTGCTTAAACAAGTTCATCCTGATACTGGAATCTCCTCAAAAGCCATGAGCATTATGAACAGTTTTGTGAATGATATTTTTGAAAGGAGCGCAGCTGAAGCCTCCCGTTTGGCTCACTACAACCAACGTTCTACAATCACCAGTCGGGAAATTCAAACTGCCGTCCGTTTGTTGTTGCCTGGTGAACTTGCCAAGCATGCTGTTAGTGAAGGAACTAAGGCAGTAACCAAGTATACTAGCTCGAAGTAATTTTTTTTTATTGAATTTCTTCAAAATGGCCCTTTTCAGGGCCGCAAAAAATTAAATAAGAGATATAATCGAAATGATCATACCAACTTTTTTTTTCACAAAAAAATATTTTTTGGCCGGCGTACGTCATGAGTACGATGTGTAATACTTTTTTATAATAAATAAAATATACTAAAATCTTTTCATGAAAATATTACCTGACCTAATTTTTTTTTTGCAATAAAAACGTATCGTTATGATTTAATATTTTAATACTTTTCATCTGAATAATAATTTAAGTCCTGTGTCCTGCTCCTTATTTACCTACTTGAATTTGTATTAAGTAGTTACATATACTTATACCAAATGCATTTTTGTGATGCGATTAATAACTTTTTTTTTGTAAACTAGTAACATAACAAATGCTTTTACATGGTGATGTACCTATGTAACTAATTAAAAAAAAACAATTTTTCGAGACTACTGAATACCAAAGCGAAGCATTTATATTTTATAGAAAATATTATTCTTCAACACTGAGCTATAAAATACATACATAATAATTGAGGTTTTGATTTATTTTTATATCTCTTTAATTAACTTTTTTGTAGCCCTGAAAAGGACTGTGGATTTGTATTCAAATTTCACATTTGAATTGAAATTACTTTTTAACTTTCTTTGCAGCAACAGCTTTTTTCGGTTTCGCAGCAGATGCTGTGGCAGATTTAGCTTTTGGTACTTTAGGCTTGGGGGCAGCAGCCTTGGCTTTTGTTGGTTTTGCTTTAACTGCACTTGTTTTTTTCACACTTTTCACTTTAGGTTTTTCCACTTTTTTTTATCAGCACTTTTCTTTATTGTTGCGGCGGTTTTCTTTACTTTTTTTTCAACAGATGAATTTTTCACTTTTTTATCACCGACTGCAGCAGCTTTTGGTTTGGCAGCAGATTTTTTCTTTTCAGCAGACTTAGCTTTTGGTTCCTTGTTTGTAGGAAAATCTATTCCTCCACCTACTTAGCCAGTTGGAGAAATTCTGCTAATAATATCACATCCATTTGAATAATAGCTTTCACAATACTACCAAAGCAAACCAACTTGAAAATTCTCTTACAATCCACAAAAGTTCGCACATATGCGAAAATCCCATTCTTAAGAAGTTTATTTTAAGTAAAGTTATTAAAGGGAAATTATACGGCAAAGAAAAATTCCCTACACCTAATAAACGATGTATCTAATACATCCACCTCACACTTGGCTTATAACAAAACATCCGAACAACCACCTATGAGCAAACAACGAAAATAACAATTAGCCAAGACACCTATCAGTCAACGAAAAAGTAATGTACTTCTGCTGGTAGTACTTTTGTTCGCCAGTACGAAACGTTGTCGTCAATAAACGTCATCAAAAATCTTACGTAGACCTGAAACGAACAATAAAAATGTCTCTAAGCTACAAAATACTGTTCCTCTACGGAATTGCCAACGCAAAAATTAGTTAATGTTAACAGTAGGTTACAATCTCAGAATTAGAACGATATCACGTCAAAATAAAAGAACGTTTTAAGAAAGCGAATACAGCTTGCTTACCGTAAAAATAAATAGCTAAAGTTATTCTGAATAGTCTCAGGAAACTTTAATCAAATTTGATAGTGTAGAATAGATAACTAAGTCTGACAGGTTAAAATTAAAAAGTAGAAAAGCTAAAGATATAGTCACGAAACGTAGTTAAAATATGTATTTATTGTTGTATCGACTGAAATAATACCTGCTAAGAAAATAAATACTTACCCAAACAGTCATCCGATAGCTACACATTCTGTCTGTACCCTAAAATATACTTACCAATTAATTTTCGTAATATCAATACGGTAACAAAACCAAAAATAAAAGAAAGAATAAACATACTCACCCCAATAATAACAAGAAACGACAAAACTAATCTTGTTATTCCATCCGAACACTATACACAATAATACAATAACAACGAAAAAGGAAAAAAAAGAACAACCCCTCAGAAAAGATACGGACACCAACATTCCTATTAGAAAGAAAAAGAGAAAGAAAATAGTCCTCAATGAGACGCTAAAATGGTTGAAGTAAACCTATACGATTTACGTGTAAACAGGAGTTCGATAAGAGAAAATGTTCACACTCAAATCTAAAATAACCAGAGTCTGGTCACATGAAAACCAGTCTACGAGCATCGAGTGAAAATAAAAAAGATGAACGAATTAAATTCGAGTATCTATCAACACCTTTAATAAGTACAAAAGAGACCAACCTATAGCAATAAGACTATCTCTTTAATTGAAATTGCTCCAACCGCCAAAACGTAACGGCAACGTAAATGAACTGACCAGTTCATTGCGAATTTCCTATTTGATCGAGACGGTTGTGCCTAAAAATTGAGAAAAATTAAAAGTTAATAAGTTCTAAAACAAAAGTATAAAGTAAAAAGACAAATTGTACAACACAAAGAAAAATTAACAAAAAGTCTGAAAAACATAAAAGTTAAGAAAATACTGCAAAACAAGAAAGGAAGAATCGCTGCGCAATTAAATTGGAATAAAATCCAGGTAAGAAAAAATTTATTCTACATTCAATTTAATTAGAACAGAAGAGCACATGCTCGAAATTGGAAGAAACCTATAGAAAAACTTGTTGCATCATTGAACAAGACAATGATTGAAACAATAAAATTGCACATAGAATGCCTCATGTCCGAAGATTTTTTTTTGTTCTTAGAAAGCACATGCATTCTCGTTTCGTAAAAATATAGGAAAATATCTAAGACGAATGATGTGCAAAGATTTCTGGTCATTGGATTGTCAAGCGAAAACACACAATTCCAAAACTACCCTGTTAAAAGATCCAGTTAGACGCACGATTCTCCAACAAAAATCAGGAAATTCAACTCAAGGCAGAGGTGCGGTGAAACACATATCATCCCCCAAAATACGTCATCATAAAAGTCCTAAAAAGAGCGTGAAAAGAACCAGGTAAAAAAATATTTTTATTCTTTTATCAAAAAAGCTAAATTTTGTCCGAACATAATCGAATTTTTATGGCCTAAATTAATGGTCAAAGATAAAGTTGCACAAAAATGTGCTAAAGATAAAGAAAGCTGTGGAAGATAATTTTTCTTTGTGGAACATAAAAATTGCTCTATGAAGATACGTTAAACAAGAAAAAAGTAGACACAAACGTGTGTTTTTATATTTAAAATATTCTAATAAAAAAATTCTAATGCATTTTTTTTATATTTTTTGAACAGTTACGCACCGAGTGGGACACGTCGAGTCGGACGAGACTGCGACCAATACGAGGAACTCAAAAATTATTGTGTCAAGATCTCTGAAGCAACCCACCACTCGGCCAGCGTAATCTGGTTTTTATCGTGGAACCAAAAATTAAAGTCTCAGAAAATCATCCACATTTCTGAAAATTTTGAGGATTTGTTGAACATAATATCAGCATCAGCACGTAGGACCCGATACGACATCGTGGGAATCTTTGATTCAAGCCAAGTGCTAGGATAACTTGTGGCAATCATTCAAGCAACAACACCATATGGAAGTCGAAGTATATAAGTGTTATATTGGATGAGGTATGGTAGTTATATATATATATATTTATGCTTAGGTATATAAATTTTCTTATTGAGTCTGTAGTTTATGTCTGGTCCAAATATAAAAAGTCACCACCATAAAGAAAAGGTGTCTTAAGATTTCATTTATTTCAAAGAAGATATAGTAACAAGTCATTGAAAACTAAATTTTATAATATCAAGATATTCTATTAACAATATCAGAGTTGAATATTAAGCTTGATCATACAAAAGCTTACGATTACAAAAAGAAAAGTTTCATTATTATTGCGTATAAAAATATTCACGAAGAATATTTGAAAATTAAACAAAAACAAAAAAAAAAGTAACCAAAGTTGATTACAACTGAAAACATTTAGTAACTTATTGTGGTTCATCTGAAAAGAATCATACTTACCTATGAAATAGAGTGATAAAAATTATTAAAGTAACATAAATTTTGAATACCTACAAGCAAACATAAACGAAAATTAAGTGTGAGAATCTTACTTTCATAAAAGCAACACTCCATCACAACGTGAATAATTCGTGAATACCTATAACTTACCTTCTTTTACATAAAAATAATTTCGAATCGTTATAAATTAAAAGTAAACTTACGCGATATCAATACATGGAATAATCCATAGTCCGTCCGGTTACATATCTGAAGATAAAGATTAAATTTTGGAAATTTTAAAACAAATTTTGTGTCATAGTGAAGGTACCTACCTACAGTGAGTGAAATTCCGTTGGTCGCAAATAGCCTTCAGCTGGTGACCTATATGAAAATATTTGTGAGCGAAATTTATGCGAGTCAAATACAGAGGTTTTGTATACTAACTTAAAAGTTGCCTGTAGTGACTCGGATCAATTTCTAGAAAAATTTTGTTCAATTTGTGCTAAAACAAGAAAGCAAAAGTAAAATTTAAGATAAATTGTTACAAACAGAGTGCAAGTGATTTTAACTTTTCGAAATTCAACAAAAGTTAAGGTCAGTCGCATTTTATGAATTTATTAAAGGTACATACACACTGCTGGTAGAATACATTCAAATTTTTTTTGTATCGTAAATTAATTTAAACGGGTTGAGAATCCGAAATATTTTTTTTGAATACGTGTATAGAGGTCGTGAAGTTGAATCAGAATCGTTCTGAGAAATACATCTACGAATAAAATCAGGAAATTAAACAAAAATTTCCTAAAGCAGTAGTAACACAAATACCAAACTACAATTTCGCTGATCCCATCCTTGAAATCTGGTCTGAATCTCTGAAATTGGAAAATAAGAAAAGATTAAACAAATAACAACTGATAACATAAATTTTAACGTACCAAGTAAATCTGAAACTACTTATCTGGTTTACGGTACAGTAGGGTGCACCTTCCTGTCTTCGAACCTTTTATTGTAGAAATTTTATATTGCTTATTTTTGATTTTAAATTTTGATATAAATATATTTTAAACTAACCAAACGTTTGTTACAGCTAAGGTACGGTTTGAATGGACCTGCCACATTCTCGAAGATCCTTCAGATCCAAATTTAAATTTTTGATTTTTAATTTTATTGAAACTTGTGTTGATTCTTATTTCTATTTTCGGGTGGGATTAAGACAATCTGGAGACGTCCTACGTAAAACTTTCTTGTGTTGAAAACTTTTCGACATTTTTTTTTTTGTTGAACTTTTATAGTTCATATTTTGAAAACTTAAGTACGCGGAAAATAGGTACCTACCTATTCGTGATTAGCTCGTGTATTAGCATACTAATGAAAATTAGTTACGCGTGTTTGGAAGAATCAGTTAGTCCTTATTCATCTGGGCTCGAAAATTCGTCGACCTTGCCTGAAGTTGTGTAGACAATCTAAGTGTAAGAGGCCATCACACAGTTTGTTAAGGAAGCGAACGATTCTGGGATCCGTTTTGATAAATCGAGTTAGGCTTTTGTTCTTTTGACGACTATTCAGCGGAGTAGTCTGTTTTATATCGCGGAGAGGGGCAGTGATTTATTTCACCAATCCTCATTTTGAAGATTTTTGCGGAACAAAAATTTTTTTTGTTCTTGAAAATCTTTACCGAATTTCTAGATTTTTAGAATAGAAGCAAATTTTTTTTTTGCTTCATTTCGTCTTTTCTGATCTTTAGATTCTCGCACACGATTTTTGAATAAAGAAATTTTTGAAGAATATTAGAATACATTTATAATTTTTTTTTGGAGCAATAGTGAGGAAAAGTCAGTCCGAAATTAAATTTTTTTATCTTTTTGGGTAATATTCTTATTAGATTTGTTGGATAATGTTCAGATAAGAGATAAACCAGTCAAATATTTTGTTTTGTTAAAGTATGAAATACAGTTGTAATAAAGGGTATAACTCTTATTTAAGATTTAAGAAAAAGTTAAGTTTTGAGAATTTTGTTAAAGTATCTTATCAGGATTTAATGAAAGTTAAGAAGAGAGATTTAAAATTATCTGATGTTAATTTTAAGATTTATTTGAATAAATTGTATAAGGGTTTTGTTGAAAATCTTTGGTTTTAGTTAATGGTCAATTGAAGTTTTGCTGAGGATCAAGGGAAGTCAATTCTTTCTTTTGAAGAAAATATTTCAGATGATCATGAGAAATTAGAGGAAGTTAGTGGAGAGGCGTGGCTGGAGCCAGCCTAATGTGAAGGCAGCAGCAACAACAACGCAAAACTCAAACGCAACAATGTAAGGGCTAAGTAAAGTCTTTCTATTGTCTTTCTGTTTCATGTAATCGCGGGATATTTTTACATAGAATGCGTACCAGTAAGGATATCATTGGGTAGTGTTCTTGAAGGACTAGTCTCTGACAAGACACTTAGGTAGGGAAGCGTGGTACTTAAGGGAAATCAACTTCATCTGATTTCCCGAAACAATAGGGCCTTAGGAAAATTCCAAGGATGAAATAAGGCATAGGTTGGGAAGGGTTAGGCAATCCTTAGAGACACAATATCTTCGTCTCGACATTCTGTTAATACTTGTCTTCCACCAAAAATTTCTATCATAGCTCTTGAACTCTATCAAACAACTCCATTTTTTTACTCGGCCCCTTTGCTTTTTAGCATAGCTCTTTATAAATAATCAGAGTCAACAAACATCAAGACTCCAGGTCTAACAAATGTGACACCGGCTATCACTCCTGCAGCACCACCCACTTCCCTGAACCGACGTGTTCGGCCCCGGCGAAAATAGCAGACCTGAAGCAGCGGTGTGGTGATAGTCACCCTGTTCGTTCCGGCTGGGACGTGCCCTATCATTAGAGAAGGTACTAACTGTCGGCAACGAATAGGTTTCGGATCTGAGATTGAAGGGTTGATTTAGTACACGATCCTTTCGAAGAAAATCTTTAGTCTATTAACTTCTTAGATAGGGGAATTGAAAACTCTCCAGAAATTTTTAATTTTTCTTTGAAATCCGTCTCTTGATCAATCATCATCAATCCCAAGTCAGATTAAAACTTCTTCGGGGATGTCGAAGAGAAGAGGAGACTTCTCCAAGACCACCTGATGGCCATCTGACTACGCCTAGATTATGGAATCAGACGTAAGGTTCAGTAATCCGTGGTGTCGTTAAAAATAAGTATATAACAGCTACATACTTAGAGAGTTACTCCATTGAGATGAGAGGAGGGAAGGGATCCTCTGGATCATCGTCTGCTGAGCAGCAGATGATGGTCAACAGCATCCTTTCGTACTTTTCTTTTCCCAATCGGACATTCCCTCAATTTTTTTATGGAATAGGATCCTTCTTTTTTTTTGGAGTCATCTTTCGCTACTATAACAGATGAGACGATAAAAAGGTAAAGTTTAAGCTTAGGGTTGAAGGTCAAAGAGTTAGTCTTGTCCAGTGTTCAGGTTTCTTTTCAATTTCATTTCTTTTTGATTAGTAATTTCCACCTTCACTCTTAACCGAACCCTAGCTCCAGCATTTTGTTTTAAAAATAATTTTTTTCTTTATTATTCATATTCGGGATTTTGTTTTTATAAAATTCAAATTAAATCTTTTTTCCTTTTTCCCATCTATGATTCTTTATCATATTAATTTTAATAATTATCTCGAATATGGATTGAAGAAGAAAAATTATTTTTTTTCTGTTTTGTAGCGGGACCATCCAAATACCTCCCGTTACATAATGGCGCCCAACGTGGGGCCCGAATGAGAAAAAATTTGATAGTTTTTGAAGATTTGATAGATTTTTTTTTATTAACTTTTTGAAGGTAGTAGTATATGATGATGTAGTAAGTTTGTTCGAACGTCAGTTTGAGCTGATTGAGTCAATTTTGAATTTATGGAAGTTGGTAATGTTATAGGGATTTAACATCGGACAGTTTTCTGACTTAAGTGTCGACCGGTATTTAGTAGATTTTTTTTCCTGAGTATGTCTGTAGCGACAACCTGTCAAAATTCCAATCCACTCTCTTAGCATTTCATACATAGTTTTCTAGTAAAGTTAGTTTACTTAGGGATGTCCGTATTGGATATGTTTTAGTCCAGTAGTCCGTAGCTTCTCATGAAAGCTAATCATAACCTAGAGACTATTTTCTTTTTAAACTGTTTAGTTGTTTGCAACTACGTCCGGTAAATAGTTGAACACTTTCCTGTTTACGTCTGCAGCGCAAGCCAAATGACGACGGCTACATAAAAGATAACCAATTTCAATCAACAAGTTATTTGAAAATTTTAAATTGTACTACACTTCAACAAAGTAATTTCGAAATTTATTCAGCAAATCAAGTTAGTTAGTTTGATGAAATAATTCTGGTCTGATGTCCGCTAGGGGATGTTAACTACTTCCCTAGGTCAGTAGCAGCAGGGAGGATTGGGAACAAGCTAGTCTGATAAGAGAAGTTAAATAAATTTTACGAGTCGTTAACAGAATATTTTTTTTTGTGAAGAAGAATGATAGAATGAAGATCGAACTTATGTTGTTGCGGAGCTGTTGCGGAAGCATTGGGATGCTTCAGTCACGTCTCCAAACTTTGATGATTAGAAAAAATATTTAGAAAATTTTTGAGAAATTTTGAGAAAATTTTTTTGAGAAAAGTTCATTTAGTATTTTGGAAAATTTATGGAGTGAGTTTTATCTGAAAAGTAAAATTCATGGATTAAGAAATTTAGATTTAGCATTTTTTTTTTAGTTTTGCCTGGTGGCCCATTTTTGATTTTTTTTGAGTTTTGCCTGGTGGCACTTTTTTGAGTTTATTCAGTTTTGCCTGGTGGCACCCCTTTTTTTTTAGCATTTAGCATTCAGAATTGCCTGGTGGCGCATATTTAGAGTTAGTTTGTCTGGTGACATTTATATTTTTTTTGATTTAGTATAGCCTGGTGGCAAATATTTAGTAGATTTAGTATAAAGTTTTTTTTGAGTATACATTTTTTTTTGAATTGTCTGGTGACACCCATATTTAGATTTAGATTCAGTTTAGTATATTGAGAAGTTGATTTATGAGATCAGATATTTAATTATTGAATTAATTAAATATAGTTTTTTGAGATATTGAGTAATTAAGAGGGTTTACCCTAAGAAAAATTAGGTTAAGCTTAGGTTAAGATTTAGTTAGTAAGAAATAGTTAGTAAGATTATATATTAGGAAATAGTTAGTAAGATATAGTTAGCTTTTTTGAATTTATGGTAGTAAGATATACATTAAGAAATAGGTATTGAGATATAGTTTATAAGAGTAAATATTAGGAATAGTTAGTAGTTTTTTTGAAATACATAGGTAGTAAGGTTAGGTTAAGAAAGAAATTTTGTAAACTAGAGATAGTAGTAGTATTTAAGTAATTAGGCAGATATTTGTAAAACTTTAATTTCTTTGATAAATACCAAATTTTGAAATACCCGGAATCCTTATAAAAAAACTTTTCATAAACTCTCACGATGGTGAACAAGAACAAGAACGGTTCGACCGACAAGAAAAAGGGGGGTAGACCTCCCAAACCACCAGTTCCAGTCAGAGCACCAATACTTACGACTCCTGAACCACATAATACGCGTTATCGAAAGAATCTTGATATGTACCATAACATAACGATGGATACAAACGCGGTGGCAGACATGAGCCAAGTGGAGGAAACAGCAAGACCATCGAATGTAGAACGAGCTAATGACGAGGATGTTCCGTTAGTTGACTTAGCAAGACACTTAACACCAGAAGGAGCTCAAGATGAAACGATAAATCAACAGCCAGAGGAATGGGAAGACTATGTCAAAGAAATCGCATTAGCAACAATAGGGCTTAATCGAGCAGAAGACAGGAAAAACTTGCAAGAAACGTTAGCCCAAAGTCAAGCCCAGATCTTGGAGAGAGTTGATTTAGCCGTCAAAAATGCCTTAGCCCAAATGAGTGAACTAGTACGACCAACAGCTACAACTATACCTTTGTGTGACTTACCTACTCCAGACACTCGAAACTGCAACGTCAGAAGAGAACCTATTCCAGAAACTGCTACTAGAAATAATGTTCAAGAAACTACAAGAGAAACTTCAAGAGACTTACAACATGAAAATTTAAGAGAAGCGGTCAGAGAAGCCTTAGGTGCGCGACCAAGGCGAAACGACACTCCACCTAGAGTTGATACCAACCGAAACAACTTACCGGAATTCCCTAGGGAGTGGCCTAGACGCAACGTATCACCACCTAGAGCTGAACCTTCTCGAAGATATGATCCAAATTTTTATGAAAGATTGGATCAGATTCACTTTGATAATACGTCATTAAATCGTAATGTGAGAGCACCAGCACCATCACCAGCAACATCTTTTATACGTTCTCCACACTATCACAAATGGGGCATAGTGTACAATGCCAAAAATATGCCGGTAGACGAATTCCTTTTTCGACTTGATCGAGTAAAGGATAGCTACGGGGCATCGTGGGAAGAGATAGTGTTGAATTTTCACCATTTTGTGAGTGGAACGGTAGAGGTGTGGTACTGGATGTACATGAAGAATAACCCGTATTCATCTTGGGCAGCGTTGAAGTTAGCGCTTATCGAACAATATAGAAGTCTGGAGACTGACTCTGAGTTGTCCAGGCAAATGGCTGAACGTAAACAAGCTCCAGGCGAGAGCTTTGACTCTTTCTATGACGCCATTCTGAAAATCAATTCGCGGATGAAAAATCCTAGGCCAAACGAGGAGTTGGCCGAAATAATAAAACAAAATGTACGTAGACGCATGGGAGAATTGTTATTGACATTTAAGTCAACTCGACTCGCGGACTTAGTTTTCACTTGTCGAGATATGGAAAGATTTTTAGCCCAGTACGATCCGATGAGAGCTAGAGCACCTCCAGTTTATAACAATCCTCCAAGGAAGCTAGTCCACGAGATCGAGATCCAAACCGATTCTCAAGTGACTGAAATGTCAACAGCCGTGGAAGCTTTTCACCATAATCGAAACCGTGATTCAAAGCCAAATTCAGAAAACGTCAAATGCTGGAATTGTTTGAATATAGGTCATACCTTTAGAGATTGCGCTGACTTACAGCGAAGAATTTTCTGCTATCGTTGTGGCAAACCAGATGTTCTGTCACCAAACTGTAAAATGTGTCCGGGAAACTCGTCAACGAGCCAACATTCGACCGAGAGGGAGTTGGCCAAGATGGGCGACTCGGGGAGTCCATTATAAACTTAGAGAAAACCGATAAAATCACCATTTTGAAAAACCCAGAAACGAAAAATAACTTGAAATTAACATCCACTAATTCTAGAATACCTAGACTTAGACCTTTAAAGTCCTTGCATCAAAGGCAAATTGAATACAATATAGCTAGGAAACGTATATATACATATCCTAAACATTTAGCCAAAATAGAAGCTTTGAGAACAAAATTTTCTAACAAACGAAAACGTTATAAAGTAGTGTCTTCGACAATATTGTCAAATTATAAGGACGATCCCCGTCCATATGTTCAAGTAGAACTATTCAGTGAAGAGTGGTATGGTTTGCTCGATTCAGGAGCAAGTGTTAGCTGCTTAGGTAAAGGAGCATTAGAAGTTTTAGAAAGTAAAAACATTCCGTTTCAAAAGTTCTCCACCAACATAGCTACTGCTGACGGAAAGCAACAACCAGTGGTAGGAGTAGTGAACACTAAAATTTCTTTTAATGGCAAAACACACGCCATAGATTTGTATATAGTACCCTCTTTAACTCAAAAACTCTACTTGGGAGTAAATTTTTGGGCATTATTTGAAATAGCGCCCCATATCATACCTTTTAAAGAAAATATTTCTGAGTTAACTTTAGAAAAAACTAATTTTTCTGAATGCGAGTTAACTACAGATCAGTCCGTCGTGTTGAAAAACACAGTAAAACTTTTTCCGTCATTCGCTGAGCGGGGACTCGGACGAACACACCTTATGGAGCATACGATTGATACCGGCGACGCGTTGCCTATTAAGCAACGGCATTACCCTATCTCTCCAGCGATACAAGCCTTGGTGTACGCCGAAGTGGACCGCATGATTTCTTTGGGAGTGATTGAAGAAAGTTCAAGCCCATGGTCCTCACCGGTTGTATTGGTGAGGAAACCCGGCAAAAATAGAATGTGCTTGGACTTTCGGAAAGTCAACTCCGTAACAAAGAAGGATGCGAGTCCAATTGGGCATATAGAAGGTTTGTTAGCACGACTTTCAGAGACACGCTACATTTCTAGCGTGGATTTGAAAGACGCGTACTGGCAAGTACCGCTGGAGAAGATGTCGAGGGAGAAAACCGCATTTTCAATACCAGGCCGTCCGTTATATCAATTCAAGGTGATGCCGTTTGGACTTTCCAACGCCGCTCAGAGTCTGACGAACCTAATGAATAAAGTTATTCCGTCCAACTTGAGAGATCAAGTATTTATTTATTTAGATGACTTGTTAGTCATCTCCAAAACGTTTGAAGAGCATATATCAGTTTTAGAAATTGTAGCAAAGAGGCTAGACGAGGCAGGATTAACAATAAATGTGGAGAAATCACGTTTCTGTTTCGAAGAGCTTCAATACTTAGGTTATGTCGTAGGGCGTGGCTGCCTCAAAGCGGACCCGTCCAAAATTTCTGCAATTCTCGATTTCCCGGTACCAACGACTGTACGTCAAGTACGTCGATTCCTTGGAATGGCTGGTTGGTACCGGCGATTCATCGAGAATTTTTCTGAGGTAGCCGGACCGATGTCCGATACGCTTAAGAAAGGAAGTAAGTTTGAATTCAACGAACAGGCGTTAGAAGCTTTTAATAAGTTGAAAGTAGCTTTAACTTCGGCGCCGGTTCTCCGCAACCCCGATTTCAGTAAGCAATTCGTAATTCTATGCGACGCTTCAGCAACTGGAATCGGATGCGTACTGTGCCAAAGAGATGAGACTGGCGCAGAATACCCCATTTATTACTATTCACATAAGTTGAATAGCGCTCAACGTAACTATTCAGTTACAGAACGAGAATGTCTCGCAGCCGTAAACGGCATATACAAATTTAGACCATACATTGAAGGTTACAGGTTCTTGGTGATCACTGATCATGCAAGCCTGAGATGGTTGATGAGTCTCAAGGACCCAACCGGACGTCTAGCTCGGTGGAGTTTGAAGCTTCAAAGCTTCGATTTTTCGGTGGAGCATAGAAAAGGTACTTTAAACGCCGTGCCTGATGCCTTATCTAGAGTGCACGAAGTAGAAGCATTACGTTTATTTTCCCTGGAAACGCCCATCGAAAATCCAAGTCCATCTAAAGTGTTGCACCTGGATTTGAAGGATCCGTCTTTCAAGTCGGAAGAATACCTCCAAGTCATTGAACACATTAATAAAAATAAAGATCGTCTCCCTGACTTACAAGTATCGGATGGTTTCGTGTACAAGAAAGTCAGGCACGTGACAGGTAATCCAATTCAAGACGATTTGGCTTGGAAGATTTGGATTCCATCGCAGTTAGGCGAAAAGTTGATAGTTGCAGCTCATTGCCCGCCTCAGGCAGCGCATGGTGGTATCACCAAGACCCTGCATCGCCTCCGTAACCAATTCTATTGGCCAGCAATGGCATCACAAGTCAAAATGTATGTCAATAATTGTGAAATTTGTAAAACGACAAAAGCGCCGAATGCAGTTCTTAGAACTGAAATGGGAAAAGGATTTGATGTTGAAAGGCCCTTTCAACATATGTATATAGATTTTCTAGGTCCATATCCTAGATCGAGAAGAGGTAATACCTTTATTATTATAGCGTTAGATCAGCTAACAAAATTTGTACTCATCAAACCATTGAAAAAGGCAACTACTTCAGAAGTAGTAAAATTTTTAGTGGATGAGATTTTCTTGGTATTTGGAGTTCCTGAGAGTTTACTATCGGATAATGGCTCACAATTTATCAGTAATGATTTCAAGACATTCCTGGATAATTTTGGAATAAATCACGTTAAGACAGCTGCATACGCCCCACAAGCGAATGCCAGTGAGCGAGTGAACCGCTCAATTTTAAGTGCAATAAGAGCTTACATCGATACGAAACAGCTTAACTGGGACGAACATCTATCTTGTATTAGCAGTGCGTTACGCACATCACTTCATAGCGCAATCGGCATGACGCCATACGAAGCCCTATTTGGCCAGCGTATGATTGAGCATGGTGCGGATTACGCTCTGTTAAGAAAACTTGGTGGACTGAATCAGTCCGAAATCGATTGGTTACCGAAAACGGCACGAATGAATATCCTTCATTCTTACCTCAAGACAGCTCTTAACCAAGCTCATGATAGCTATGAGAAGATATATAACCTTAGGAGTAGAGTAGTCACATTTAATGTAGGTGATGAAGTATTCCGCCGTAATTTCGTGCAAAGTGATGCAAGCAAGCATCGCAACGCCAAATTGTGTCCCAAGTTTGTGAAAACAAAAGTAGTTAAAATCGTAGGTAATAACCTATATAAAGTTAAGGATGCGAATAATTTCGAATCAGTCGTGCATACGAAAGACCTTCGTAAATGAAGCAATCGAAAGAGTCATCGACAATTTCTTTTGTGAAATTTACATTTTTTTTTGCGATTGATAGCGTCATCGCCAGCTGCTCAGCCCGTGCATGAGACGCAAAAGGGTCGTGGGTAGCGCATATCAATTTGAAGTCATGGAAGAGTAATTTTACCACAAGTTGAGTTTTAGTTGAAGATTTTCGTTTCCATCATCAATATTCCTGTTGGCACCAGGAACATTGAAGATGTTTTGTAGGAAAATCTATTCCTCCACCTACTTAGCCAGTTGGAGAAATTCTGCTAATAATATCACATCCATTTGAATAATAGCTTTCACAATACTACCAAAGCAAACCAACTTGAAAATTCTCTTACAATCCACAAAAGTTCGCACATATGCGAAAATCCCATTCTTAAGAAGTTTATTTTAAGTAAAGTTATTAAAGGGAAATTATACGGCAAAGAAAAATTCCCTACACCTAATAAACGATGTATCTAATACATCCACCTCACACTTGGCTTATAACAAAACATCCGAACAACCACCTATGAGCAAACAACGAAAATAACAATTAGCCAAGACACCTATCAGTCAACGAAAAAGTAATGTACTTCTGCTGGTAGTACTTTTGTTCGCCAGTACGAAACGTTGTCGTCAATAAACGTCATCAAAAATCTTACGTAGACCTGAAACGAACAATAAAAATGTCTCTAAGCTACAAAATACTGTTCCTCTACGGAATTGCCAACGCAAAAATTAGTTAATGTTAACAGTAGGTTACAATCTCAGAATTAGAACGATATCACGTCAAAATAAAAGAACGTTTTAAGAAAGCGAATACAGCTTGCTTACCGTAAAAATAAATAGCTAAAGT
The DNA here is from genome assembly GCA_951217065.1 of Baccha elongata. Taxonomy (NCBI): domain Eukaryota; kingdom Metazoa; phylum Arthropoda; class Insecta; order Diptera; family Syrphidae; genus Baccha; species Baccha elongata. The sequence goes on along the minus strand of CATNUY010000181.1, from coordinate 712,966 downwards.
TATTCTGAATAGTCTCAGGAAACTTTAATCAAATTTGATAGTGTAGAATAGATAACTAAGTCTGACAGGTTAAAATTAAAAAGTAGAAAAGCTAAAGATATAGTCACGAAACGTAGTTAAAATATGTATTTATTGTTGTATCGACTGAAATAATACCTGCTAAGAAAATAAATACTTACCCAAACAGTCATCCGATAGCTACACATTCTGTCTGTACCCTAAAATATACTTACCAATTAATTTTCGTAATATCAATACGGTAACAAATCCAAAAATAAAAGAAAGAATAAACATACTCACCCCAATAATAACAAGAAACGACAAAACTAATCTTGTTATTCCATCCGAACACTATACACAATAATACAATAACAACGAAAAAGGAAAAAAAAGAACAACCCCTCAGAAAAGATACGGACACCAACATTCCTATAGCTATGAGAAGATATATAACCTTAGGAGTAGAGTAGTCACATTTAATGTAGGTGATGAAGTATTCCGCCGTAATTTCGTGCAAAGTGATGCAAGCAAGCATCGCAACGCCAAATTGTGTCCCAAGTTTGTGAAAACAAAAGTAGTTAAAATCGTAGGTAATAACCTATATAAAGTTAAGGATGCGAATAATTTCGAATCAGTCGTGCATACGAAAGACCTTCGTAAATGAAGCAATCGAAAGAGTCATCGACAATTTCTTTTGTGAAATTTACATTTTTTTTTGCGATTGATAGCGTCATCGCCAGCTGCTCAGCCCGTGCATGAGACGCAAAAGGGTCGTGGGTAGCGCATATCAATTTGAAGTCATGGAAGAGTAATTTTACCACAAGTTGAGTTTTAGTTGAAGATTTTCGTTTCCATCATCAATATTCCTGTTGGCACCAGGAACATTGAAGATGTTTTGTAGGAAAATCTATTCCTCCACCTACTTAGCCAGTTGGAGAAATTCTGCTAATAATATCACATCCATTTGAATAATAGCTTTCACAATACTACCAAAGCAAACCAACTTGAAAATTCTCTTACAATCCACAAAAGTTCGCACATATGCGAAAATCCCATTCTTAAGAAGTTTATTTTAAGTAAAGTTATTAAAGGGAAATTATACGGCAAAGAAAAATTCCCTACACCTAATAAACGATGTATCTAATACATCCACCTCACACTTGGCTTATAACAAAACATCCGAACAACCACCTATGAGCAAACAACGAAAATAACAATTAGCCAAGACACCTATCAGTCAACGAAAAAGTAATGTACTTCTGCTGGTAGTACTTTTGTTCGCCAGTACGAAACGTTGTCGTCAATAAACGTCATCAAAAATCTTACGTAGACCTGAAACGAACAATAAAAATGTCTCTAAGCTACAAAATACTGTTCCTCTACGGAATTGCCAACGCAAAAATTAGTTAATGTTAACAGTAGGTTACAATCTCAGAATTAGAACGATATCACGTCAAAATAAAAGAACGTTTTAAGAAAGCGAATACAGCTTGCTTACCGTAAAAATAAATAGCTAAAGTTATTCTGAATAGTCTCAGGAAACTTTAATCAAATTTGATAGTGTAGAATAGATAACTAAGTCTGACAGGTTAAAATTAAAAAGTAGAAAAGCTAAAGATATAGTCACGAAACGTAGTTAAAATATGTATTTATTGTTGTATCGACTGAAATAATACCTGCTAAGAAAATAAATACTTACCCAAACAGTCATCCGATAGCTACACATTCTGTCTGTACCCTAAAATATACTTACCAATTAATTTTCGTAATATCAATACGGTAACAAATCCAAAAATAAAAGAAAGAATAAACATACTCACCCCAATAATAACAAGAAACGACAAAACTAATCTTGTTATTCCATCCGAACACTATACACAATAATACAATAACAACGAAAAAGGAAAAAAAAGAACAACCCCTCAGAAAAGATACGGACACCAACATTCCTATTAGAAAGAAAAAGAGAAAGAAAATAGTCCTCAATGAGACGCTAAAATGGTTGAAGTAAACCTATACGATTTACGTGTAAACAGGAGTTCGATAAGAGAAAATGTTCACACTCAAATCTAAAATAACCAGAGTCTGGTCACATGAAAACCAGTCTACGAGCATCGAGTGAAAATAAAAAAGATGAACGAATTAAATTCGAGTATCTATCAACACCTTTAATAAGTACAAAAGAGACCAACCTATAGCAATAAGACTATCTCTTTAATTGAAATTGCTCCAACCGCCAAAACGTAACGGCAACGTAAATGAACTGACCAGTTCATTGCGAATTTCCTATTTGATCGAGACGGTTGTGCCTAAAAATTGAGAAAAATTAAAAGTTAATAAGTTCTAAAACAAAAGTATAAAGTAAAAAGACAAATTGTACAACACAAAGAAAAATTAACAAAAAGTCTGAAAAACATAAAAGTTAAGAAAATACTGCAAAACAAGAAAGGAAGAATCGCTGCGCAATTAAATTGGAATAAAATCCAGGTAAGAAAAAATTTATTCTACATTCAATTTAATTAGAACAGAAGAGCACATGCTCGAAATTGGAAGAAACCTATAGAAAAACTTGTTGCATCATTGAACAAGACAATGATTGAAACAATAAAATTGCACATAGAATGCCTCATGTCCGAAGATTTTTTTTTGTTCTTAGAAAGCACATGCATTCTCGTTTCGTAAAAATATAGGAAAATATCTAAGACGAATGATGTGCAAAGATTTCTGGTCATTGGATTGTCAAGCGAAAACACACAATTCCAAAACTACCCTGTTAAAAGATCCAGTTAGACGCACGATTCTCCAACAAAAATCAGGAAATTCAACTCAAGGCAGAGGTGCGGTGAAACACATATCATCCCCCAAAATACGTCATCATAAAAGTCCTAAAAAGAGCGTGAAAAGAACCAGGTAAAAAAATATTTTTATTCTTTTATCAAAAAAGCTAAATTTTGTCCGAACATAATCGAATTTTTATGGCCTAAATTAATGGTCAAAGATAAAGTTGCACAAAAATGTGCTAAAGATAAAGAAAGCTGTGGAAGATAATTTTTCTTTGTGGAACATAAAAATTGCTCTATGAAGATACGTTAAACAAGAAAAAAGTAGACACAAACGTGTGTTTTTATATTTAAAATATTCTAATAAAAAAATTCTAATGCATTTTTTTTATATTTTTTGAACAGTTACGCACCGAGTGGGACACGTCGAGTCGGACGAGACTGCGACCAATACGAGGAACTCAAAAATTATTGTGTCAAGATCTCTGAAGCAACCCACCACTCGGCCAGCGTAATCTGGTTTTTATCGTGGAACCAAAAATTAAAGTCTCAGAAAATCATCCACATTTCTGAAAATTTTGAGGATTTGTTGAACATAATATCAGCATCAGCACGTAGGACCCGATACGACATCGTGGGAATCTTTGATTCAAGCCAAGTGCTAGGATAACTTGTGGCAATCATTCAAGCAACAACACCATATGGAAGTCGAAGTATATAAGTGTTATATTGGATGAGGTATGGTAGTTATATATATATATATTTATGCTTAGGTATATAAATTTTCTTATTGAGTCTGTAGTTTATGTCTGGTCCAAATATAAAAAGTCACCACCATAAAGAAAAGGTGTCTTAAGATTTCATTTATTTCAAAGAAGATATAGTAACAAGTCATTGAAAACTAAATTTTATAATATCAAGATATTCTATTAACAATATCAGAGTTGAATATTAAGCTTGATCATACAAAAGCTTACGATTACAAAAAGAAAAGTTTCATTATTATTGCGTATAAAAATATTCACGAAGAATATTTGAAAATTAAACAAAAACAAAAAAAAAAGTAACCAAAGTTGATTACAACTGAAAACATTTAGTAACTTATTGTGGTTCATCTGAAAAGAATCATACTTACCTATGAAATAGAGTGATAAAAATTATTAAAGTAACATAAATTTTGAATACCTACAAGCAAACATAAACGAAAATTAAGTGTGAGAATCTTACTTTCATAAAAGCAACACTCCATCACAACGTGAATAATTCGTGAATACCTATAACTTACCTTCTTTTACATAAAAATAATTTCGAATCGTTATAAATTAAAAGTAAACTTACGCGATATCAATACATGGAATAATCCATAGTCCGTCCGGTTACATATCTGAAGATAAAGATTAAATTTTGGAAATTTTAAAACAAATTTTGTGTCATAGTGAAGGTACCTACCTACAGTGAGTGAAATTCCGTTGGTCGCAAATAGCCTTCAGCTGGTGACCTATATGAAAATATTTGTGAGCGAAATTTATGCGAGTCAAATACAGAGGTTTTGTATACTAACTTAAAAGTTGCCTGTAGTGACTCGGATCAATTTCTAGAAAAATTTTGTTCAATTTGTGCTAAAACAAGAAAGCAAAAGTAAAATTTAAGATAAATTGTTACAAACAGAGTGCAAGTGATTTTAACTTTTCGAAATTCAACAAAAGTTAAGGTCAGTCGCATTTTATGAATTTATTAAAGGTACATACACACTGCTGGTAGAATACATTCAAATTTTTTTTGTATCGTAAATTAATTTAAACGGGTTGAGAATCCGAAATATTTTTTTTGAATACGTGTATAGAGGTCGTGAAGTTGAATCAGAATCGTTCTGAGAAATACATCTACGAATAAAATCAGGAAATTAAACAAAAATTTCCTAAAGCAGTAGTAACACAAATACCAAACTACAATTTCGCTGATCCCATCCTTGAAATCTGGTCTGAATCTCTGAAATTGGAAAATAAGAAAAGATTAAACAAATAACAACTGATAACATAAATTTTAACGTACCAAGTAAATCTGAAACTACTTATCTGGTTTACGGTACAGTAGGGTGCACCTTCCTGTCTTCGAACCTTTTATTGTAGAAATTTTATATTGCTTATTTTTGATTTTAAATTTTGATATAAATATATTTTAAACTAACCAAACGTTTGTTACAGCTAAGGTACGGTTTGAATGGACCTGCCACATTCTCGAAGATCCTTCAGATCCAAATTTAAATTTTTGATTTTTAATTTTATTGAAACTTGTGTTGATTCTTATTTCTATTTTCGGGTGGGATTAAGACAATTTGGAGACGTCCTACGTAAAACTTTCTTGTGTTGAAAACTTTTCGACATTTTTTTTTTTGTTGAACTTTTATAGTTCATATTTTGAAAACTTAAGTACGCGGAAAATAGGTACCTACCTATTCGTGATTAGCTCGTGTATTAGCATACTAATGAAAATTAGTTACGCGTGTTTGGAAGAATCAGTTAGTCCTTATTCATCTGGGCTCGAAAATTCGTCGACCTTGCCTGAAGTTGTGTAGACAATCTAAGTGTAAGAGGCCATCACACAGTTTGTTAAGGAAGCGAACGATTCTGGGATCCGTTTTGATAAATCGAGTTAGGCTTTTGTTCTTTTGACGACTATTCAGCGGAGTAGTCTGTTTTATATCGCGGAGAGGGGCAGTGATTTATTTCACCAATCCTCATTTTGAAGATTTTTGCGGAACAAAAATTTTTTTTGTTCTTGAAAATCTTTACCGAATTTCTAGATTTTTAGAATAGAAGCAAATTTTTTTTTTGCTTCATTTCGTCTTTTCTGATCTTTAGATTCTCGCACACGATTTTTGAATAAAGAAATTTTTGAAGAATATTAGAATACATTTATAATTTTTTTTTTGGAGCAATAGTGAGGAAAAGTCAGTCCGAAATTAAATTTTTTTATCTTTTTGGGTAATATTCTTATTAGATTTGTTGGATAATGTTCAGATAAGAGATAAACCAGTCAAATATTTTGTTTTGTTAAAGTATGAAATACAGTTGTAATAAAGGGTATAACTCTTATTTAAGATTTAAGAAAAAGTTAAGTTTTGAGAATTTTGTTAAAGTATCTTATCAGGATTTAATGAAAGTTAAGAAGAGAGATTTAAAATTATCTGATGTTAATTTTAAGATTTATTTGAATAAATTGTATAAGGGTTTTGTTGAAAATCTTTGGTTTTAGTTAATGGTCAATTGAAGTTTTGCTGAGGATCAAGGGAAGTCAATTCTTTCTTTTGAAGAAAATATTTCAGATGATCATGAGAAATTAGAGGAAGTTAGTGGAGAGGCGTGGCTGGAGCCAGCCTAATGTGAAGGCAGCAGCAACAACAACGCAAAACTCAAACGCAACAATGTAAGGGCTAAGTAAAGTCTTTCTATTGTCTTTCTGTTTCATGTAATCGCGGGATATTTTTACATAGAATGCGTACCAGTAAGGATATCATTGGGTAGTGTTCTTGAAGGACTAGTCTCTGACAAGACACTTAGGTAGGGAAGCGTGGTACTTAAGGGAAATCAACTTCATCTGATTTCCCGAAACAATAGGGCCTTAGGAAAATTCCAAGGATGAAATAAGGCATAGGTTGGGAAGGGTTAGGCAATCCTTAGAGACACAATATCTTCGTCTCGACATTCTGTTAATACTTGTCTTCCACCAAAAATTTCTATCATAGCTCTTGAACTCTATCAAACAACTCCATTTTTTTACTCGGCCCCTTTGCTTTTTAGCATAGCTCTTTATAAATAATCAGAGTCAACAAACATCAAGACTCCAGGTCTAACAAATGTGACACCGGCTATCACTCCTGCAGCACCACCCACTTCCCTGAACCGACGTGTTCGGCCCCGGCGAAAATAGCAGACCTGAAGCAGCGGTGTGGTGATAGTCACCCTGTTCGTTCCGGCTGGGACGTGCCCTATCATTAGAGAAGGTACTAACTGTCGGCAACGAATAGGTTTCGGATCTGAGATTGAAGGGTTGATTTAGTACACGATCCTTTCGAAGAAAATCTTTAGTCTATTAACTTCTTAGATAGGGGAATTGAAAACTCTCCAGAAATTTTTAATTTTTCTTTGAAATCCGTCTCTTGATCAATCATCATCAATCCCAAGTCAGATTAAAACTTCTTCGGGGATGTCGAAGAGAAGAGGAGACTTCTCCAAGACCACCTGATGGCCATCTGACTACGCCTAGATTATGGAATCAGACGTAAGGTTCAGTAATCCGTGGTGTCGTTAAAAATAAGTATATAACAGCTACATACTTAGAGAGTTACTCCATTGAGATGAGAGGAGGGAAGGGATCCTCTGGATCATCGTCTGCTGAGCAGCAGATGATGGTCAACAGCATCCTTTCGTACTTTTCTTTTCCCAATCGGACATTCCCTCAATTTTTTTATGGAATAGGATCCTTCTTTTTTTTTGGAGTCATCTTTCGCTACTATAACAGATGAGACGATAAAAAGGTAAAGTTTAAGCTTAGGGTTGAAGGTCAAAGAGTTAGTCTTGTCCAGTGTTCAGGTTTCTTTTCAATTTCATTTCTTTTTGATTAGTAATTTCCACCTTCACTCTTAACCGAACCCTAGCTCCAGCATTTTGTTTTAAAAATAATTTTTTTCTTTATTATTCATATTCGGGATTTTGTTTTTATAAAATTCAAATTAAATCTTTTTTCCTTTTTCCCATCTATGATTCTTTATCATATTAATTTTAATAATTATCTCGAATATGGATTGAAGAAGAAAAATTATTTTTTTTCTGTTTTGTAGCGGGACCATCCAAATACCTCCCGTTACATGTTTGCTGATGCAGACAATTTAAACGATCCAGCTGCACCCTTTCCTTTAGTTTGCACTAGTTTACCACTTACAACCGCACCTTTTAAATGTTTTTTTAATGAATGGAGCCAATTTTTGGACATCCACTTTGTATGTAGCAGCTATGTATTTTTTAATTGCAAGAAGCGAAGAACCACCACGTTCCTTCAATGTCTTAATGGCGGCATCAACCATTTGCTGAGTGGGAGGATGAGTTGGAGTTGATTTTGGTTTCTTTGAACCACTTGGGGCAGCCTTCTTGGTTTTTTTTCCGCAACAATTGCAGGAGAAGCAGCAACACTATCAGCCATTTTTATTATGAATTTAACGCTTTTTCACTTTTAAATATATTTAATATTTCCTTGAACCGAAATAGATCACTTCAGTTACTTAATTCAATGAGAATCAACAAGAACGAAGGTATAGAAAATTTTAATTTATTTGAACGCTTAAAGACTTTTGCTTCCTTGGGTTCCTCTAAAAAATCAAAGAATTTTCGTCTTTTTAGTTTGAACTTTATGAAACTACTTATTGATTTAATTCTAACAATACGATAGATCACTTATTTAAAAGCTGTGTTTATACATAATTGCAAAATACTGAGGAAATTGCTGTTGAAGTCAACGTTTGATGATTTTTTTTCAATACTTCAGTTCAAGAATGCTTTTAATTTATCTATAACATATATTTTCGAATTAATACAATTTTATTCATAAAGTTAATAGTTCAATCAGTTAAAATAATTAGAAATGTTAGTTAAATATCACGATGTTTTCTTATAATTAAATGAAAACTATTTGAGTAATGAAACGCATGCCTTACTTTCTCAACATGGCGGATTTTTTTTTTACAATATTATATTTTCATTGTTTCTAAATAAAATAGCATAAAAATAAAACCAAAGAACTCAATTCCCTAAAAAACAAATATTAATATTTGTTTTTTATTGTATTTTTATAATATTATGATTTGTTGCAACTGAAAAATGCTTTCTTTCTAAATGCACTTGATAGCATGTCTATGAAAAATCAAATCTGTACATTTGCAACTAAAACACTGTAATAAAACATTTCACAAGACCTTGATGTTTTTAAAGACTTTAAAATACAAAATCCTTATATCCTCTTGTGGTTTTTAATTTTATTTTTTATAAATTGAAATATCCAAACAAACTTATGATGCATAGAACAAATTAATTATATTTCTTGTTATCATTTATAACAATTACAGCCAGCATTTATGATATTTTGGTGTGTTGAAATAATGAAAATTTAATTTAAATGTGAAGTACTTTTTGCAAATTTAGAAAATATTAATATTATTAAATATATTTGGGTAGTAAGTACTGCAGACTTTATATGCATAAATATTTAGGAAGTTTCAAAATAATAATATATTTTCACATGATACACATTCAGGTAATCTTAACTTAAAATAATGTTTTTTTGAATTTTTTTTAATCTCTTTGTCATTATTTGTGGTCCTGAAAAGGACCGTTGGATATTTGCGTCGTTAACGCCTTAAGCACGTTCACCACGAATACGTCTTGCCAATTGAATGTCTTTTGGCATAATTGTAACACGCTTAGCATGAATGGCACACAAATTGGTATCTTCAAAAAGACCAACTAAATAAGCTTCACTGGCTTCTTGCAGTGCCATTACAGCTGAACTCTGGAAACGCAAATCAGTTTTAAAATCCTGTGCGATTTCACGAACTAACCGTTGGAAAGGCAATTTGCGGATCAACAATTCAGTGCTCTTCTGATAACGACGGATTTCACGGAGAGCAACAGTTCCGGGACGATAACGATGTGGTTTTTTGACACCTCCAGTTGCTGGAGCACTCTTACGAGCTGCTTTAGTAGCCAACTGCTTTCTTGTAGCTTTTCCACCAGTTGATTTGCGAGCTGTTTGCTTGTACGTGCCATCTCAAACTTTTTTATTTTTTTCTCTAAAAAAAATACACTTCACTTCACAAATTCACAATACTGAATACACAATAAAATAACCATGAAAATATTTCAAATTGAATACTTATAAATTTATCACCTATCTTTGTCTCCGTTCAGCTGTTTTTATTTCTCACACATTCAGTCCAGAAAATTAATATAAATACCTGTAGACGTCTGTTGCAGAACGCAACGTACAACATCTTAACGTCTGACCAACCCACTCCAACCGAATGCGAGAACCTCCTCTATGCGGACGACTCTCTGACGTACGCTTCATCGATGTCCCCACTCTTAGCTTGTCTGAAAGTTGAGGCTCACTTAAGGAAGCTTTTCGAATTTTACAAGAAATGGGGCATCAAAATCAACACCGACAAGTCAGAACTCGTTTGCTTCAGGAGACCAAGTAACGGAAGAGCCACCCGTTCTGCTGGAAGATGTAGAAGCCTTGTGTTAAGACTCCCAGATGGAACATCGATCGCAGCCAAACGAAGTGCGAAGTACCTGGGGATTAATTTCACCGAGCTGCTTCGATTCAACGACCACTCACGTGCTGTCCTTAAAAAGGCAAGTTTTGCATTCCATCGACTGCACCCACTGCTGAGGAAAAGAAATGGACTAAGCCAAAAGACGAAGCTGCTTATTTACAAGCAGCTAATAAGAACTATCATTGGCTACAGCTTTCTAGTATGGTTCACCATATCGAAGACAGCAATGAAGAAACTGGCAGTATTCGAAAGAAAGATCCTCCGCATCTGCACCGGGCTTTACTTCGACTGGCGACGCAACAAACACTACAGGAACGAGCAACTCTACTCTGAAGCCAAAATCATCCCACTGGAAAGATACCTCATGCTAGCAGCAAAGAAGATACTAAGAAACATCGCCAACCACCCCAATCAACTGATTAGAAGGATGACCAGCCAAGAACGACACCCTGAGCCAAGGTACCTTAGTGCCTTGGAAATACTGGAAGAGGGTGTCATACCTGCCATCAACGAAGAAGCAGTACCCTTCTATACTGACCCAGGGTCAGCATATCACCGTGGCTAAAGCCAACACATACCCACCTTTCAACTGGACAACCGGGCATGAACAACCCGAGGATGGAAAAGTCAACCGACTTTAATATTAATTTTGTTAATAAATTTTCATTATAAATGTATAATACAATTTTTATGTAAATCCCACATTGTATTAAGTTAGGCCCCTTATGTGCCAACAAACTAGTATTATCATAGTACCTTAAGCATTAGTTCTATAAGTCAAATTGTAAATATTATTCATGTTCAATAAACTAATCCTAATCCTAATCCTTGCAGAACGCATAAGTACAGTGACTTCCGTGCAGTGTGTTCTATTATCTTAAAATTAAATAACCAAAAATGACTGGTCGTGGTAAAGGAGGAAAAGGCTTGGGTAAAGGTGGCGCAAAACGTCATCGTAAAGTGTTGCGTGATAATATCCAAGGTATTACAAAACCAGCAATCCGTCGATTGGCTCGTCGTGGTGGTGTGAAGCGTATTTCTGGCTTGATTTACGAAGAAACTCGTGTTGAAGAAAATGTCATCCGTGATGCTGTTACTTACACTGAACACGCCAAGCGTAAGACTGTTACTGCAATGGATGTAGTATATGCTTTGAAGAGACAAGGGCGTACTCTTTATGGTTTCGGAGGTTAAATAATCATAAAGTTTATATTAACCTGTAACAATCGGTCCTTTTCAGGACCACAATAAAATATTTAAGAGTTATAAACTTAAAATTCTGTATATAGTCAAATATTTATTAAATAGGCAGTTTCGAAAAAAAAATTTAATGATTTATTATTTGAATAAAAATTCACACTTTCAAGAAAAAACACAGATAATGAAAAAATCCTCGAAGTTACAAATACGATGTACATAGGTACACACAGATGCTCATTTTTCTTAAATCTACAATGTTTGAACTAGCTATTTATTTTATTTTATTATATTGTCTACTTGTCGCAAACTTCATATATTTTTTTTAAGATTTTAATTTTTTTTTGTATGAAAACCTAGAAAACTATGTCAAAAAGCAGCAACAACATTAATAAATAGGCAGTTTCGAAAAAAAAATTTAATGATTTATTATTTGAATAAAAATTCACACTTTCAAAAAAAAAACACAGATAATGAAAAAATCCTCAAAGTTACAAATACAATGTACATAGGTACACACACAGATGCTCATTTTTCTTAAATCTACAATGTTTGAACTATTTATTTTATTTTATTATATTGTCTACTTGTCGCAACTTCATATATAACCTAGAAAACTATGTCAAAAAGCAGCAGCAACAACAACAACAACAACAACAACAACAACAACAACAACAACAACAACAACAACAACATTTATAATAAATAAATTCCAATAGAAAATATTTTGTACCTCTTTTAAAAATCGATTTGTCGTCCTGAAAAGGACGGGTTTTTATTTAATAATGTCGAAATATTGATTTAAGCACTCTTTTCTGTCTTTTTTGGCAACAAAACTGCTTGGATATTAGGAAGAACACCACCTTGGGCAATTGTTACTCCAGAGAGCAAATTGTTCAATTCCTCGTCATTTCGGATAGCCAATTGCAAATGACGGGGAATAATTCTGGTTTTCTTGTTGTCGCGAGCAGCATTTCCCGCCAATTCCAAAACTTCTGCTGCCAAATATTCCATTACAGCTGCCAAATACACTGGGGCACCAGCTCCCACACGCTCAGCATAGTTTCCCTTTCGAAGTAACCGATGGATACGACCCACGGGGAATTATAATCCAGCACGATTTGAGCGCGACTTTGCCTTTCCTTTCACTTTTCCACCTTTACCACGACCCGACATGTTGGCACTTTTTTTCACAATTTAATTTCAAAAAAAATAATTATTTACTACTAGCGTAGTAGTATACTCGTTCACTGTTCACTGTGTTCTGCCAGAGTAATTTTTTTTTTATTTTTTTTTTTTATTAGCTCTTGCTTTATGTTGGTATTTACAATTGATTTTTTTTTTTTTTTTATAAGTCTTACATTAAGTTTAAGTATCTGCGAGCACAGAAGGGGCTCTGCTTCGTTCAATGTTAGTTTTATACATTTTAAAATTTAAAAGTTTCTTAAGGTTAACATTTTTGTTTTTCTTAAATATAAACGGTGGCTTGTTTTACGTCAACGTGAGCAGTGCTGACGGTCGTTGGCTTGTTTGATGATGATGGGGTTAGTTGGTTAAGGTCTGCTATCGGGTTTCATTTGGATGGTCATCTGGTACTCCTGGTGGTCATCAGGTCAACTGGTGGCTTCAACCTCTATTATACTGCGTTCTTGCAGCTACGTAGAAATTTCCGAAGCTGTCATCTGTTGATATCTCGAATGTTGGGTCCATTATGGAGAGCACCTGGAGATATCCGTCTTCTGTGGTTGGGTTACCTGAAATTAAATTAATAAGAGGGCTAGGGTGGGATGGGATTTTCCTCAGCATTTTAGTGCTGAGATTGTAGATGTATATGTCGATCGGAACGATGCCTGATGCTTCATAGAGCATTTCGTTGCTATAATAGCGAAGTGAATTGGGTCTGTGGTAAAGGGAAGTACAATGACGGAGAGCTTTTCGCTCAAATATTTGTAACTTTTTCATATAACTGGGGCTTATTGTATACCATATGGGGAAACAATATGTCAATATAGGACGAATTATCTGCTTGTAGAATAGAAGTTTCGTACTAGTCTGGAGTCCACCTCTTACTCTCATAAGAGGCTGTACAAGAGCCAACGCATGATTGGCCTTGCGAAGGGTGAGTTTGACATGTTGGTTAAATTTAAACCTTTCGAAGAAGTTTACTCCGAGGTACTTAACACTTATTTTGGGAGTGATAACAGTGTTATCGGGGAGGGTAAGAGAGAGGTTCTTACATCTTGTGGCTAAACCATTACGAGATGGGTTTCTAAAACAGATTAATTCTGTCTTAGAAGGATTAATCTTGATTCCCCATTTTAGGTAATATTCCCAGAGTCTGAAGATATGGTCAGAGACTCTGCGGAGAGCTATGGCTGGGCTTAGTGATGAACTATATGTGATGGAGTCGTCAGCAAATAGTAGTGTCTTGATCGGGGGTACGTTGATTGGTTGGTCATGTGTGTACAAGTTGAACAAGTCTGGTCCAAGGCGAGAACCTTGTGCAACTCCGGCTAAGATGTTCATTACACTTGAGTTTGTATTGCCGACACGTACGTAAAATTTACGATTCGTGAGGAAACTGTGTATGATATGGATTAGATGTCTAGGCAAGTGAAGGGACTTCAGCTTGAAAACTAGACCTTCAATCCATACAGAGTCAAAGGCTTTTTGTATGTCAAGAAGACATGCTACTGTTGTCTCTTTTTTATTGAGGGCTAAGGTTGTATCAGCGTGTAGCTTCAACAGGGGGTCGAAGGTTGAATGGGAGGCTTTGAACCCAAATTGGTTATGCTGCACTATTCCTAAGGAAGAACATAGTGAGCGAAGTTTGTCAAGAATCAGCATTTCGAGAAGTTTGCTGAGGTTCGGAAGAAAAGAGATAGGTCGAAAGTTGTTAACGCAACTTGCTCCGGGCTTTTTAGGTATAGGGAAAATTTCCGCTATTTTCCATTTATTTGGAAAGTAACTGTTGTTGACACAATTATTGAGAATAATTGTGAGAATAATAATTGCTGTAGCTGGCAGTTTTTTTTATGACAAAATTAGAGACTTTGTCTGGTCCAGAAGATTTCTTGGCGTTTCCGCATTTTATTGAACCTTTCAGGCTCATAGGGTTTGTGAAGATATCGTCGACTGTTGTGAAGACTGAAGTGTTTTCTTCTGAAAAAGTAGTGAGTGGAGTTGGGTTTTGGGAAACTGTTTCCAAAACCACGCTGTTGACGTTAGTCAGAAAGTCAGGCAGATGGCTGGGAAGATTTGGTTTGAAATTGCTTTCAAAGAATTCTGCAAAAGCGTTCGTTTTTTCTTGATCTGACGAGAGAAAGTTGTCATTGTATTGCAATTGGCCAATTATAGGAGATTTCTTTCCTACTATTTGGTTTATTTGCTTAAAGGTGTCTGGCCCAGGTTTTATGACGTTAAGTCTTTTCCGGAACTGAGAGTCTATGTAGGTCTTTGTATTTTGATCAATAAGTGTGTTAAGGCACTTTAGTTGGGAAAGAACACTCTGGTATTCGTTACCATGTATGCTAAGAGTGCGGTGAAAAATTCTTTGAAGAATTTTTCGAAGTTTTTGTCTATATTTGTACATGTTTTGTAGAGTTTCAGGGAGATCCTTATATTTGGACTGTATGTTTCGAGGATGTGCTTGTTCAGCAATAGTCTCACGTATTGAGTTTTCAACATAATCGATTGCATGATCGATTTGCTGATTGCTCAAGTTGGTAGTTGTGTTGGGAATGTTACTCCTTAGTTTTTCCGTTAAGGATGTTTGAAAAGTTTCCCAGTTAATTTTATTAAAATTAATATATTCTTGTTGGGGAACTGCAAGAATGTTGAAGTTTGTTCTGAGACGAATTGTTAGTTTGACGGCTAGATGGTCAGAGTCAGAGGTAATGGCTGTGCACGTGAAGTTTCTAAGTGTAGGGATCCTACAAATGAGATTCGTGGAGCAAATAAAGAAATCCAGAAGTGATGGCGTTCTGGGAAATGTGGGAATCGGTTGAGATACTATCTCAAAAAGGTGGTTGTGCGAATTACAGAGAAGCCAGTCAGCAATAGCCACGCCTTGGGGAGTTGTTGTAATGTCCATCCATAATTGATGACGCGCGTTGAAATCGCCACCGATAATGAATTGGGTGAAGTTTCGGCAAAAAGTGTTAAGTACGTCGAGGTCATGTTTTATATCCGTTGAGGATGCAGAGCACTGGTTGTACAAAGATATCAGAAAGATATTTTCGTTATTCTCCAGTGAGACAACTATACAAGTTACTTCAAAAGTAACCAGACCTGGGATAATTATTTGTTTGCATTGGAAACAGGATTTTACCAAAATGGCAGTACCGGTTTTGGCAGAATTTTTGTCCATTCGGAAGAGGGTGTACTTTTCAAAGTAAAGCCGATGCCTTGAAGCTAGTTTAGTTTCAGAGAGCAAAACGGCGTCGGGTTTGTTTTTAGAAACGAAGTGTTGCAGGGATATCCGTTTAGGATGTGAAACGATTGAATTCACGTTATACGTTATAACGTTTAAATTGTTTATTGTCCTAGACATATTTTTACCGCAAAGTCAAGAAACATTATTTTCTTGCCGGCCTCAGTGGGGATGGCCTCATAAAGAGGAAGAAATTCCGAGATCTTCGAGAGCAGAGTGACAAAGTCACAACCGAAGAATTTCTGTGAGTCATTGAGGAAAGAGCTGGTAGTGATTTTAAGCTCACTAGCAGCAAATGTTTTTGTTTGGGTTCTGGTGGGCTCAGTTTGAGCAGTAGTGTTTGTTTTAGTCTGTGGTCGTAGGGGCTTTAAATTGGGTTTATTATGTTGTATGTTGGGCAAATTAATTTTAGTTATATCAGAATATGACTTACCTGGTTGAAAACTTGATTTTATTGGAGCTGGGGCTGCATGTCTCGCTGTTTGTTTTGCTGCCACCTTTATGTTGGCTTTCTCTTTCTTGGCTGCTACTATTTTTTTCCTGTAGGGGCATCCTTCATAACTGGCTGGGTGTCCTTCGCTCTTGCAAAGCACGCAATATGGTTTGCCCGCCGTTGGGTCTGTTCGTTTGCACTTATCCTTTTCGTGCTCCTCACTGCATTTCACGCAGCGACGCCTCATCTGGCAGTTGACGCTTACATGCCCGAATGCTTGGCATTTGTGGCACTGGGTGATTGTGCTTGGTAGCAGTTTCTCCCATCTCACTGCTTCTCCAAGAAGGTTTCGGATGCGGCTGACTGCTATGAGATCAGTGCCTTTCTCGAATTCCACCACGAAGGCGTTGAAGGTTGATGTTTTGTCTCGCTTTGACCGGAACGGTGCGACCTTCAATGATATAAATCCCAGAACCCCCAGTTGCTTAATGATGTCATCAGGCTGATGTGAATAGTAGATTTTCTTAAGAAGGATAATAGATTTTCTATCATCCTTCGCGGTAAATGTATGATGTTGTACTTTTTTGTCCACAAGGTAGTTTTTCACTGCCATGAAATCGTCTTTGGATTTTGTTTTTACTATTGTTTTTGTTTTGTTTACATTTACCACCGTGTATTCCACTTTTATTTCTGCCAGCTGGAATTGGCGATACATCGATGATGTAGACAAATTAAAGCACACGATTGGTGGCTGCACATTTCTTGGTGAGTCTTTTGCTGCTGGAGTTGTTCCTTCCTTGGTTTTCCCTAATTTGTTAGGTGATAACGCTGTTGGTACAGGCGCTGCTGGCTTAGATACTGTAGGTGCGATTTCCTTCTCCTTCCTTATGCTGGTTTTTCTTCTTGGTGATGGTCCCACTGTTTGGAATTCCTCTTCGGCAAATTCCACATCACTCCCCAGTTTTTGACGTTTAGCGATTTCAACTTCCACTTCCTTTTCTCTTGATTCGCCGTCTTCAATAACGTCTTCCGTCACTTCCATGGTTTCTCCTGCGTTAGTTGAATTTACGCTCTCCGTGGTTTTTTCGATGCTTTCTCCCAGAAATCGCTGCATGGCCAACTCTAAATCGTAGATTATTCGCGTAGCGAATTCTGTTGAGACCTCGGATCCATATGCTGATCGCAGTTGTGCAGCCTCTCGTTCAATGGTGCTCACGAGTTGAGCCTTTACGGCTTTAACTTTTTCTTTCTGACCCATAGGGACAGAGAAAAAAAAATTAGTCACTTCACTTCACTTATTCTGGGTATTTTATTTCCTCAGATTTTCACTGATTGTTTTTTTTTTTAGCTCAAGTAGAACCTTTTGCTGTGCCTAATTACCCTGGGGTAATAAAATGTTCGGTTTATTTTGGGATTTTCACAATATTTCACAATATTAATTTTCCGCGCACAACCTTTCACTTTCACTGTTCACTCTCTATCTCATCTATCTATCTATCTATCTCTGCCAGAGTAATAAAATACCGCTTCTATTTATACAAACATTTCTATTGAAAATGGTGGTTGTTTAGTCACAAGCTTCTCGTTCAAATAAAGAATAAATAGACAAGCAAAAAATAAATTCTCTCAGTTGAATGATGAAGGATCTTGGACCGGACTTCGCCCCGAAAATAAACAACATTTTCAGGGAAATGACTGACGAAGTCAGACAACAACACGAAGCAACGGAAAACAAGGACAATGAAGCCAACTACGAGCCAGGTGAAGAGCAGAACAAAATCGTAGAACCAATACCCATGGACGAGGAGTCTAATGAAAACTCCATTGAAATTGACGACAACGATTTTATCGCCCTCACCGGGGACGAAGGTGAAGCAGGCATTAGTCAAAAATCCGACTGGCAAGAAGTTGTCAACAGGAAACGACTAACGAAGTCAAAAGGCAACAACAATGATGACAAATCCTCGAGTTCTGACGAAGAAACTCGCAAAGGCCCATCGCCATTGCCAGGTCAGAAGAGACACATGAAAGCGAGCAAGACTGCCAACAAAAAGAAGAAGGAGTTGAAAGAAGATACTCCTAATCCCCTGCCATCAGCCACCGAAGATGGACTAACACCGGCTCCAGCAACAAAAAAAACAACACCGACAACAACGCATGAAAAGTACACAACCCCTAAAAATTCAACAAAGGCCACCACAGTTGCAACAACATCAGCAACACCAGCAGCATCAGGAGCATCGACATTACGGGCTCCAGCCAAAGACGCTACCACCAACAAGCCAACGAAGGCCGACACAGGAATGCCACCGATTTTCTGCTTCTCTGCAAACATTGCGGAGATCGGTAGATTTGCAAAGGCAAACAAACTGGCAATTGTTTTTAAAAACAAGAACACCAGTAAGTCAACAATACTGGCAGGAAACAAGGACTCCTACGAGAAAATCAACAATTTTTTGAAGACAAGGAAAATCGAGTTCACCACCTTCACACCCCGTGAAGACAGGAAGAACTTGGTAACTCTTAAAGGAATACACTATTCCTACGCCGCCATCGAGGTTGAAGAGGAGCTTCGCTGCGAAGGACTGCCAGTGATTGGAGTGACGAAATACAAGTCCAAGAAAGCCAAAGGGAAGGAGTACAACAGCTTCGTTGTGGAACTCAACAAATCGTGTGACTTGCGGGAAGTTTACACAAAGACCCTGATAATGAACCACAGAGTTCATTGGGAAAAATTCAAAAATGATGACATACCACAGTGTCACAACTGCCAGAAGAGAGGGCACGTCTCCAAGAATTGTGGAAAGAAATTCGTGTGTGTCAAGTGCAAAGATGACCATGCACCAGGCCAGTGCAAGAGGACATCGAACACTGGAAGTGATGTTTGGTGTGCCAACTGCCAAAAGGAAGGACATCCGGCTAATTATAAAGGTTGCCCAACACTAAAACTCCAACTGACAGAGAGAAACAAGAAGATGGCAGAGAAAAAGGCCCAACAAAATTTTGCTGTGAAGTCAGCATGTGTGCTCACCCGCCCCACAACGAGTTACGCAACAATGGCCAAGAAGGTCGCAGCTAACAAACAAGCAGCCCCCAAAACTCCTGGTCAACAGCAACCAAAAGCACCAACTTCAACTGTCGCAGCCAAGTTGATTCCAGCTAAGTTGAAGAAGAATACAACTCCTAACCAACAAATAAATCTCAACAGCGAAGTCCAGGAAATTTTCGGTAGCAGCCTATTGTCCATCATCGGAAAAGCCCAGAGTGCAATCACATCGGATTTCTCGAAGATGAGCAAAGCAGAAAAGTCCGTGGCGTTGGCCACTTTCATATTCCAAATATGCAACTAAAGAAGCTCCGCATACTGACGTACAATGTAAATTCATTGTACAGCCTGGAAAGAAGGACGTCATTTAATCTGTTTATGAAACAGAACAATCCGGACATTGCCCTCATCAGCGAAACCAACGTCACTCGGAAAAATAATATTGACATCGTTGGATTTAAAACCTTCCGGAAAGACAAAATTGAACACCGAAGAGGGACGGCTGTCTTTATAAAAAACAAAATACTCCCGAATGCCTTCGAAACCACCATAACCGGTCTACTCACCAGCGAAGCCACGGCTGTTACCATCAGACTAGGAAGAGATGACGAGACCCTAACAGTAATAAGCGTATACTTCAAGTGCAGTTCAAATCGCAGAGACATCCTTAAAGACCTTCACGTGCTCAACAGCACTCTAGAGAGAAGCACATATGGGCTCATTGGCGGTGACTTCAACGCAAGGCATCATCGGTGGCTGGACACTACCACGAACAACGAAGGAGAGGCCATAGCTGACTGGTTGGACGACAATAGCGAAGAACATACACTGGTGGTTATATCACAGCCAAAACCTACCTTCCCGAGGACGCCTTCAACATTGGACTTCTTTTTAGTGACGTCGAATCTGGTGCACATTCTCCCCGAACTTCAAAACTATATCTGCACGATATTGCCCAGTTATTCAGACCACGAAGCGGTCCAATTAACTATCCAGCTGAGACAATTCATCAACCTAGAACCCGAGACTAGGGAAAGAGTCATCAACTACAGAAAATTGGATGTTGAGCGCCTACAAAGGGACATAGAGGATAACATAGAACTCCCGCCTATAAATCGCAACCTCGGGAATAGTGAAATTGATAGTGCGGTCAATAACTTAGAAGAGGTAGTTCGCAACGCACTGGACATTCAAAAGCAGCCCAGGACATCTAAGGACAGATACGATCATCTTCCTGAATACGTACAAAACCTGTATAGTCACAGACAGCGGCTTAGAAAACGTCTGCAGAGGATCCACCAACGAGAGCTAAACAGAGTAAACAGTGATTACCAGACAGTCCTAAGCGAACTAAACTGTGTGAACATCATGTTCAGAAACTCCGTCCAACACTACAACAATATCCAATTCCAGAAGAGACTGCAGACGATCAAACCTGGTCCTGATGCCTTCAGGAATATAAATCACCTCATCGGGAAAAACCCACCTTTGCCAGAAAGAATCATCAGCAGTAACGGTGAAGCAACTTCAGCTCAAGACAAAGCCGAGGCATTCGCTGAACACTTCGAAGGAAACTTCACACCAAACCCACCGGCTGACCAAGGTTTCTTGCTAGAAGTTGAGGCGTCCATTCAACTGACTCTTCGTCCAAACCCTGATCAAACAACGTTTAGCGATGCCAATCCTGCAAATGACCCAGTTGACTGCCCACAGTTATGCACCCCAGAGGAGATTGCAGAGATCATCCACTACTCAAAGCCCAAAAAGTCAGCAAGTTTGGACGGAATCTCCAATTTCGTTCTGAAGAGGCTCCCGAACACCATAATGATCTTCCTGGCAATCATCATGAACAACTGCATGAACAACGGATACTTCCCTCAAAACTGGAAAACCGCGAAAATCGTGCCAATTCCAAAGAAAGGCTCTAGCAACTTAGCAACAAACTACAGGCCCATTTCCCTCCTCAGCAACTTCAGTAAAATTCTTGAAGAACTCACTCTGAGGAAACTCAAGGATTTTTGCAGGGAAAACCAGTTAATCCCTGACATGCAGTTTGGTTTCCGAGAACACCACTCAACGCTTCACCCACTGCTTAAATTCCAGCATGACATCACCATCGCCCTCAACAGCCATCGTTGTACCGTCGGATGTTTTCTGGATGTCGAGAAAGCATTTGACAGCGTCTGGACTGATGCACTTATACATAAACTTAACCTGCTTAATTTTCCACAGCCACTTATACAAATTATATTTTCTTTTCTTTCTTCCAGAAAATTTTTCGTTGAAGTTGAGAAGCATAAATCATCAGTGAAGAGCATCAGAGCTGGAGTTGCCCAAGGATCTAAACTTGGACCGTTTTTGTACAACATCTTAACGTCTGACCAACCCACTCCAACCGAATGCGAGAACCTCCTCTATGCGGACGACTCTCTGACGTACGCTTCATCGATGTCCCCACTCTTAGCTTGTCGGAAAGTTGAGGCTCACTTAAGGAAGCTTTTCGAATTTTACAAGAAATGGGGCATCAAAATCAACACCGACAAGTCAGAACTCGTTTGCTTCAGGAGACCAAGTAACGGAAGAGCCACCCGTTCTGCTGGAAGATGTAGAAGCCTTGTGTTAAGACTCCCAGATGGAACATCGATCGCAGCCAAACGAAGTGCGAAGTACCTGGGGATTAATTTCACCGAGCTGCTTCGATTCAACGACCACTCACGTGCTGTCCTTAAAAAGGCAAGTTTTGAATTCCATCGACTGCACCCACTGCTGAGGAAAAGAAATGGACTAAGCCAAAAGACGAAGCTGCTTATTTACAAGCAGCTAATAAGAACTATCATTGGCTACAGCTTTCCAGTATGGTTCACCATATCGAAGACAGCAATGAAGAAACTGGCAGTATTCGAAAGAAAGATCCTCCGCATCCGCACTGGGCTTTACTTCGACCGGCGACGCAACAAACACTACAGGAACGAGCAACTCTACTCTGAAGCCAAAATCATCCCACTGGAAAGATACCTCATGCTAGCAGCAAAGAAGATACTAGGAAACATCGCCAACCACCCCAATCAACTGATTAGAAGGATGACCAGCCAAGAACGACACCCTGAGCCAAGGTACCTTAGTGCCTTGGAAATACTGGAAGAGGGTGTCATACCTGCCATCAACGAAGAAGCAGTACCCTTCTATACTGACCCAGGGTCAGCATATCACCGTGGCTAAAGCCAACACATACCCACCTTTCAACTGGACAACCGGGCATGAACAACCCGAGGATGGAAAAGTCAACCGACTTTAATATTAATTTTATTAATAAATTTTCATTATAAATGTATAATACAATTTTTATATAAATCCCACATTGTATTAAGTTAGGCCCCTTATGTGCCAACAAATTAATATTATCATAGTACCTTAAGCATTAGTTCTATAAGTCAAATTGTAAATATTATTCATGTTCAATAAACTAATCCTAATCCTAATCCTAAAATTCTCTCAGTTCTCGTTCAGACGCCAGTGTGACAACAGTGAAATAAAGTGACAGTGTGAAAACAGTTAAATAAAGTGAATTTAGTTAAAAAAAAAACACAGTTCTCGTTCAGACGTCAGTGTGAAAACAGTGAAATTAAGTGAATTTAGTTAAAAAAAAATGCCGCCCAAAACTAGTGGTAAAGCAGCTAAGAAGGCCGGAAAGGCTCAAAAAAATATTACAAAAACTGATAAGAAGAAGAAACGCAAGAGGAAGGAAAGTTACGCAATCTACATTTACAAAGTGCTTAAACAAGTTCATCCTGATACTGGAATCTCCTCAAAAGCCATGAGCATTATGAACAGTTTTGTGAATGATATTTTTGAAAGGATTGCAGCTGAAGCCTCCCGTTTGGCTCACTACAACAAACGTTCTACAATCACCAGTCGGGAAATTCAAACTGCCGTCCGTTTGTTGTTGCCTGGTGAACTTGCCAAGCATGCTGTTAGTGAAGGAACTAAGGCAGTAACCAAGTATACTAGCTCGAAGTAATTTTTTTTATTGAATTTCTTCAAAATGGCCCTTTTCAGGGCCGCAAAAAATTAAATAAGAGATATAATCGAAATGATCATACCAACTTTTTTTTTCACAAAAAAATATTTTTTGGCCGGCGTACGTCGTGAGTACGATGTGTAATACTTTTTTATAATAAATAAAATATAATAAAATCTTTTCATGAAAATATTACCTGAACTAATTTTTTTTGCAATAAAAACGTATCGTTATGATTTAATATTTTAATACATTTCATCTGAATAATAATTTAAGTCCTGTGTCCTGCTCCTTATTTACCTACTTGAATTTGTATTAAGTAGTTACATATACTTATACCAAATGCATTTTTGTGATGCGATTAATAACTTTTTTGTGACGCGATTAATAACTTTTTTTTTTGTAAACTAGTAACATAACAAATGCTTTTACATGTGATGTACCTATGTAACTAATTTAAAAAAAAAAACAATTTTTCGAGACTACTGAATACCAAAGCGAAGCATTTATATTTTATAGAAAATATTATTCTTCAACACTGAGCTATAAAATACATACATAATAATTGAGGTTTTGATTTATTTTTATATCTCTTTAATTAACTTTTTTGTAGCCCTGAAAAGGACTGTGGATTTGTATTCAAATTTCACATTTGAATTGAAATTACTTTTTAACTTTCTTTGCAGCAACAGCTTTTTTCGGTTTCGCAGCAGATGTTGTGGCAGATTTAGCTTTTGGTACTTTAGGCTTGGGGGCAGCAGCCTTGGCTTTTGTTGGTTTTGCTTTAACTGCACTTGTTTTTTTCACACTTTTCACTTTAGGTTTTTCCACTTTTTTTTATCAGCACTTTTCTTTATTGTTGCGGCGGTTTTCTTTACTTTTTTTTCAACAGATGAATTTTTCACTTTTTTATCACCGATTGCAGCAGCTTTTGGTTTGGCAGCAAATTTTTTCTTTTCAGCAGACTTGGTTCCTTGTTTGCTGATGCAGACAATTTAAACGATCCAGCTGCACCCTTTCCTTTAGTTTGCACTAGTTTACCACTTACAACCGCACCTTTTAAATACTTTTTAATGAATGGAGCCAATTTTTGGACATCCACTTTGTATGTAGCAGCTATGTATTTTTTAATTGCAAGAAGCGAAGAACCACCACGTTCCTTCAATGTCTTAATGGCGGCATCAACCATTTGCTGAGTGGGAGGATGAGTTGGAGTTGATTTTGGTTTCTTTGAACCACTTGGGGCAGCCTTCTTGGTTTTTTTTCCGCAACAATTGCAGGAGAAGCAGCAACACTATCAGCCATTTTTATTATGAATTTAACACTTTTTCACTTTTAAATATATTTAATATTTCCTTGAACCGAAATAGATCACTTCAGTTACTTAATTCAATGAGAATCAACAAGAACGAAGGTATAGAAAAATTTAATTTATTTGAACGCTTAAAGACTTTTGCTTCCTTGGGTTCCTCTAAAAAATCAAAGAATTTTCGTCTTTTTAGTTTGAACTTTATGAAACTACTTATTGATTTAATTCTAACAATACGATAGATCACTTATTTAAAAGCTGTGTTTATACATAATTGCAAAATACTGAGGAAATTGCTGTTGAAGTCAACGTTTGATGATTTTTTTTCAATACTTCAGTTCAAGAATGCTTTTAATTTATCTATAACATATATTTTCGAATTAATACAATTTTATTCATAAAGTTAATAGTTCAATCAGTTAAAATAATTAGAAATGTTAGTTAAATATCACGATGTTTTCTTATAATTAAATGAAAACTATTTGAGTAATGAAACGCATGCCTTACTTTCTCAACATGGCGGATTTTTTTTTACAATATTATATTTTCATTGTTTCTAAATAAAATAGCATAAAAATAAAACCAAAGAACTCAATTCCCTAAAAAACAAATATTAATATTTGTTTTTTATTGTATTTTTATAATATTATGATTTGTTGCAACTGAAAAATGCTTTCTTTCTAAATGCACTTGATAGCATGTCTATGAAAAATCAAATCTGTACATTTTCAACTAAAACACTGTAATAAAACATTTCACAAGACCTTGATGTTTTTAAAGACTTTAAAATACAAAATCCTTATATCCTCTTGTGGTTTTTAATTTTATTTTTTATAAATTGAAATATCCAAACAAACTTATGATGCACAGAAGAAATTAATTATATTTCTTGTTATCATTTATAGCAATTACAATATTAGCCAGCATTTATGATATTTCGGTGTGTTGAAATAATTAAAATTTAATTTAAATGTGAAGTACTTTTTGAAAATTTAGAAAATATTAATATTATTAAATATATTTGGGTAGTAAGTACTGCCGACTTTATATGCATAAATATTTAGGAAGTTTCAAAATAATAATATATTTTAACATGATACACAATCAGGTAATCTTAACTTAAAATAATGTTTTTTGAATTTTTTGTAATCTCTTTGTCATTATTTGTGGTCCTGAAAAGGACCGTTTAATAATATTTGTGTCGTTAACGCCTTAAGCACGTTCACCACGAATACGTCTTGCCAATTGAATGTCTTTTGGCATAATTGTAACACGCTTAGCATGAATGGCACACAAATTGGTATCTTCAAAAAGACCAACTAAATAAGCTTCACTGGCTTCTTGCAGTGCCATTACAGCTGAACTCTGGAAACGCAAATCAGTTTTAAAATCCTGTGCGATTTCACGAACTAACCGTTGGAAAGGCAATTTGCGGATCAACAATTCAGTGCTCTTCTGGTAACGACGGATTTCACGGAGAGCATTAGTTCCGGGACGATAACGATGTGGTTTTTTGACACCTCCAGTTGCTGGAGCACTCTTACGAGCTGCTTTAGTAGCCAACTGCTTTCTTGGAGCTTTTCCACCAGTTGATTTGCGAGCTGTTTGCTTTGTACGTGCCATCTCAAACTTTTTTATTTTTTTCTCTAAAAAAACTACACTTCACTTCACAAATTCACAATACTGAATACACAATAAAATAACCATGAAAATATTTCAAATTGAATACTTATAAATTTATCACCTATCTTTGTCTCCGTTCAGCTGTTTTTATTTCTCACACATTCAGTCCAGAAAATTAATATAAATACCTGTAGACGTCTGCCGCAGAACGCATAACCCGACGCTGTTTTGCTCTCTGAAACTAAACTAGCTTCAAGGCATCGGCTTTACTTTGAAAAGTACACCCTCTTCCGAATGGACAAAAATTCTGCCAAACCGGTACTGCCATTTTGGTAAAATCCTGTTTCCAATGCAAACAAATAATTATCCCAGGTCTGGTTACTTTTGAAGTAACTTGTATAGTTGTCTCACTGGAGAATAACGAAAATATCCTTCTGATATCTTTGTACAACCAGTGCTCTGCATCCTCAACGGATATAAAACATGACCTCGACGTACTTAACACTTTTTGCCGAAACTTCACCCAATTCATTATCGGTGGCGATTTCAACGCGCGTCATCAATTTTGGATGGACATTACAACAACTCCCCAAGGCGTGGCTATTGCTGACTGGCTTCTCTGTAATTCGCACAACCACCTTTTTGAGATAGTATCTCAACCGATTCCCACATTTCCCAGAACGCCATCACTTCTGGATTTCTTTATTTGCTCCCCGAATCTCATTTGTAGGATCCCTACACTTAGAAACTTCACGTGCACAGCCATTACCTCTGACTCTGACCATCTAGCCGTCAAACTAACAATTCGTCTCAGAACAAACTTCAACATTCTTGCAGTTCCCCAACAAGAATATATTAATTTTAATAAAATTAACTGGGAAACTTTTCAAACATCCTTAACGGAAAAACTAAGGAGTAACATTCCCAACACAACTACCAACTTGAGCAATCAGCAAATCGATCATGCAATCGATTCTGTTGAAAACTCAATACGTGAGACTATTGCTGAACAAGCACATCCTCGAAACATACAGTCCAAATATAAGGATCTCCCTGAAACTCTACGAAACATGTACAAATATAGACAAAAACTTCGAAAAATTCTTCAAAGAATTTTTCACCGCACTCTTAGCATACATGGTAACGAATACCAGAGTGTTCTTTCCCAACTAAAATGCCTCAACACACTTATTGATCAAAATACAAAGACCTACATAGACTCTCAGTTCCGGAAAAGACTTAACGTGTGTGTCAAGTGCAAAGATGACCATGCACCAGGCCAGTGCAAGAGGACATCGAACACTGGAAGTGATGTTTGGTGTGCCAACTGCCAAAAGGAAGGACATCCGGCTAATTATAAAGGTTGCCCAACACTAAAACTCCAACTGACAGAGAGAAACAAGAAGATGGCAGAGAAAAAGGCCCAACAAAATTTTGCTGTGAAGTCAGCATGTGTGCTCACCCGCCCCACAACGAGTTACGCAACAATGGCCAAGAAGGTCGCAGCTAACAAACAAGCAGCCCCCAAAACTCCTGGTCAACAGCAACCAAAAGCACCAGCTTCAACTGTCGCAGCCAAGTTGATTCCAGCTAAGTTGAAGAAGAATACAACTCCTAACCAACAAATAAATCTCAACAGCGAAGTCCAGGAAATTTTCGGTAGCAGCCTATTGTCCATCATCGGAAAAGCCCAGAGTGCAATCACATCGGATTACTCGAAGATGAGCAAAGCAGAAAAGTCCGTGGCGTTGGCCACTTTCATATTCCAAATATGCAACTAAAGAAGCTCCGCATACTGACGTACAATGTAAATTAATTGTACAGCCTGGAAAGAAGGACGTCATTTAATCTGTTTATGAAACAGAACAATCCGGACATTGCCCACATCAGCGAAACCAACGTCACTCGGAAAAATAATATTGACATCGTTGGATTTAAAACCTTCCGGAAAGACAAAATTGAACACCGAAGAGGGACGGCTGTCTTTATAAAAAACAAAATACTCCCGAATGCCTTCGAAACCACCATAACCGGTCTACTCACCAGCGAAGCCACGGCTGTTACCATCAGACTAGGAAGAGATGACGAGACCCTAACAGTAATAAGCGTATACTTCAAGTGCAGTTCAAATCGCAGAGACATCCTTAAAGACCTTCACGTGCTCAACAGCACTCTTGAGAGAAGCACATATGGGCTCATTGGCGGTGACTTCAACGCAAGGCATCATCGGTGGCTGGACACTACCACGAACAACGAAGGAGAGGCCATAGCTGACTGGTTGGACGACAATAGCGAAGAACATACACTGGTGGTTATATCACAGCCAAAACCTACCTTCCCGAGGACGCCTTCAACATTGGACTTCTTTTTAGTGACGTCGAATCTGGTGCACATTCTCCCCGAACTTCAAAACTATATCTGCACGATATTGCCCAGTTATTCAGACCACGAAGCGGTCCAATTAACTATCCAGCTGAGACAATTCATCAACCTAGAACCCGAGACTAGGGAAAGAGTCATCAACTACTGAAAATTGGATGTTGAGCGCCTACAAAGGGACATAGAGGATAACATAGAACTCCCGCCTATAAATCGCAACCTCGGGAATAGTGAAATTGACAGTGCGGTCAATAACTTAGAAGAGGTAGTTCGCAACGCACTGGTCATTCAAAAGCAGCCCAGGACATCTAAGGACAGATACGATCATCTTCCTGAATACGTACAAAACCTGTATAGTCATAGACAGCGGCTTAGAAAACGTCTGCAGAGGATCCACCAACGAGAGCTAAACAGAGTAAACAGTGATTACCAGACAGTCCTAAGCGAACTAAACTGTGTGAACATCATGTTCAGAAACTCCGTCCAAGACCACAACAATATCCAATTCCAGAAGAGACTGCAGACGATAAAACCTGGTCCTGATGCCTTCAGGAATATAAATCACCTCATCGGGAAAAACCCACCTTTGCCAGAAAGAATCATCAGCAGTAACGGTGAAGCAACTTCAGCTCAAGACAAAGCCGAGGCATTCGCTGAACACTTCGAAGGAAACTTCACACCAAACCCACCAGCTGACCAAGGTTTCTTGCTAGAAGTTGAGGCGTCCATTCAACTGACTCTTCGTGCAAACCCAGATCAAACAACGTTTAGCGATGCCAATCCTGCAAATGACCCAGTTGACTGCCCACAGTTATGCACCCCAGAGGAGATTGCAGAGATCATCCACTACTCAAAGCCCAAAAAGTCAGCAGGCTTGGACGGAATCTCCAATTTCGTTCTGAAGAGGCTCCCGAACACCATAATGATCTTCCTGGCAATCATCATGAACAACTGCATGAACAACGGATACTTCCCTCAAAACTGGAAAACCGCGAAAATCGTGCCGATTCCAAAGAAAGGCTCTAGCAACTTAGCAACAAACTACAGGCCCATTTCCCTCCTCAGCAACTTCAGCAAAATTCTTGAAGAACTCACTCTGAGGAAACTCAAGGATTTTTGCAGGGAAAACCAGTTAATCCCTGACATGCAGTTTGGTTTCCGAGAACACCACTCAACGCTTCACCCACTGCTTAAATTCCAGCATGACATCACCATCGCCCTCAACAGCCATCGTTGTACCGTCGGATGTTTTCTGGATGTCGAGAAAGCATTTGACAGCGTCTGGACTGATGCACTTATACATAAACTTAACCTGCTTAATTTTCCACAGCCACTTATACAAATTATATTTTCTTTTCTTTCTTCCAGAAAATTTTTCGTTGAAGTTGAGAAGCATAAATCATCAGTGAAGAGCATCAGAGCTGGAGTTGCCCAAGGATCTAAACTTGGACCGTTTTTGTACAACATCTTAACGTCTGACCAACCCACTCCAACCGAATGCGAGAACCTCCTCTATGCGGACGACTCTCTGACGTACGCTTCATCGATGTCCCCACTCTTAGCTTGTCGGAAAGTTGAGGCTCACTTAAGGAAGCTTTTCGAATTTTACAAGAAATGGGGCATCAAAATCAACACCGACAAGTCAGAACTCGTTTGCTTCAGGAGACCAAGTAACGGAAGAGCCACCCGTTCTGCTGGAAGATGTAGAAGCCTTGTGTTAAGACTCCCAGATGGAACATCGATCGCAGCCAAACGAAGTGCGAAGTACCTGGGGATTAATTTCACCGAGCTGCTTCGATTCAACGACCACTCACGTACTGTCCTTAAAAAGGCAAGTTTTGCATTCCATCGACTGCACCCACTGCTGAGGAAAAGAAATGGACTAAGCCAAAAGACGAAGCTGCTTATTTACAAGCAGCTAATAAGACCCATCATTGGCTACAGCTTTCCAGTATGGTTCACCATATCAAAGACAGCAATGAAGAAACTGGCAGTATTCGAAAGAAAGATCCTCCGCATCTGCACCGGGCTTTACTTCGACCGGCGACGCCACAAACACTACAGGAACGAGCAACTCTACTCTGAAGCCAAAATCATCCCACTGGAAAGATACCTCATGCCAGCAGCAAAGAAGATACTAGGAAACATCGCCAACCACCCCAATCAACTGATTAGAAGGAGGACCAGCCAAGAACGACACCCTGAGCCAATGTACCTTAGTGCCTTGGAAATACTGGAAGAGGGTGTCATACCTGCCATCAACGAAGAAGCAGTACGCTTCTATACTGACCCAGGGTCAGCATATCACCGTGGCTAAAGCCAACACATACCCACCTTTCAACTGGACAACCGGGCATGAACAACCCGAGGATGGAAAAGTCAACCGACTTTAATATTAATTTTATTAATAAATTTTCATTATAAATGTATAATACAATTTTTATGTAAATCCCACTTTGTATTAAGTTAGGCCCCTTATGTGCCAACAAATTAGTATTATCATAGTACCTTAAGCATTAGTTCTATAAGTCAAATTGTAAATATTATTCATGTTCAATAAACTAATCCTAATCCTAATCCGCAGAACGCATAAGTACAGTGACTTCCGTGCAGTGTGTTCTATTATCTTAAAATTAAATAACCAAAAATGACTGGTCGTGGTAAAGGAGGAAAAGGCTTGGGTAAAGGTGGCTCAAAACATCATCGTAAAGTGTTGCGTGATAATATCCAAGGTATTACAAAACCAGCAATCCGTCGATTGGCTCGTCGTGGTGGTGTGAAGCGTATTTCTGGCTTGATTTACGAAGAAACTCGTGGTGTTTTAAAAGTCTTCTTAGAAAATGTCATCCGTGATGCTGTTACTTACACTGAACATGCCAAGCGTAAGACTGTTACTGCAATGGATGTAGTATATGCTTTGAAGAGACAAGGGCGTACTCTTTATGGTTTCGGAGGTTAAATAATCATAAAGTTTATATTAACCTGTAACAATCGGTCCTTTTCAGGACCACAATAAAATATTTAAGAGTTATAAACTTAAAATTCTGTATATAGTCAAATATTTATTAAATAGGCAGTTTCGAAAAAAAATTTAATGATTTATTATTTGAATAAAAATTCACACTTTCAAGAAAAAACACAGATAATGAAAAAATCCTCGAAGTTACAAATACGATGTACATAGGTACACACAGATGCTCATTTTTCTTAAATCTACAATGTTTGAACTAGCTATTTATTTTATTTTATTATATTGTCTACTTGTCGCAACTTCATATATATTTTTTAAGATTTAAATTTTTTTTTGTATGAAAACCTAGAAAACTATGTCAAAAAGCAGCAACAACATTAATAAATAGGCAGTTTCGAAAAAAAAATTTAATGATTTATTATTTGAATAAAAATTCACACTTTCAAAAAAAAACACAGATAATGAAAAAATCCTCGAAGTTACAAATACGATGTACATAGGTACACACAGATGCTCATTTTTCTTAAATCTACAATGTTTGAACTATTTATTTTATTTTATTATATTATTGTCTACTTGTCGCAAATTCATATATTTTTCTTAAAATTTTTAATTTTTTTTTGTATGAAAACCTAGAAAACTATGTCAAAAAGCAGCAGCAACATTAATAAATAGGCAGTTTCGAAAAAAAAATGAATGATTTATTATGTGAATAAAAATTCACACTTTCAAGAAAAAACACAAATAATGAAAAAATCCTCGAAGTTACAAATACAATGTACATAGGTACATAGTGTACAATGTACACACAGATGCTCATTTTTCTTAAATCTACAATGTTTGAACTATTTATTTTATTTTATTATATTGTCTACTTGTCGCAACTTCATATATTTTTCTTAAGATTTTTAATTTTTTTTGTATGAAAACCTAGAAAACTATGTCAAAAAGCAGCAGCAACAACAACAACAACAACAACAACAACAACAACAACAACAACATTTATAATAAATAAATTCCAATAGAAAATATTTTGTACCTCTTTTAAAAATCGATTTGTCGTCCTGAAAAGGACGGTTTTTTATTTAATAATGTCGAAATATTGATTTAAGCACTCTTTTCTGTCTTTTTTGGCAACAAAACTGCTTGGATATTAGGAAGAACACCACCTTGGGCAATTGTTACTCCAGAGAGCAATTTGTTCAATTCCTCGTCATTACGGATAGCCAATTGCAAATGACGGGGAATAATTCTGGTTTTCTTGTTGTCGCGAGCAGCATTTCCCGCCAATTCCAAAACTTCTGCTGCCAAACATTCCATTACAGCTGCCAAATACACTGGGGCACCAGCTCCCACACGCTCAACATAGTTTCCCTTTCGAAGTAACCGATGGATACGACCCATGGGGAATTGTAATCCAGCACGATTTGAGCGCGACTTTGCCTTTCCCTTCACTTTTCCACCTTTACCACGACCCGACATGTTGGCACTTTTTTTCACAATTTAATTTCAAAAAAAATAATTATTTACTACTAGCGTAGTAGTATACTCGTTCACTGTTCACTGTGTTCTGCCAGAGTAGGATTAGGATTAGGATTAGTTTATTGAACATGAATAATATTTACAATTTGACTTATAGAACTAATGCTTAAGGTACTATGATAATATTAATTTGTTGGCACATAAGGGGCCTAACTTAATACAATGTGGGATTTACATAAAAATTGTATTATACATTTATAATGAAAATTTATTAATAAAATTAATATTAAAGTCGGTTGACTTTTCCATCCTCGGGTTGTTCATGCCCGGTTGTCCAGTTGAAAGGTGGGTATGTGTTGGCTTTAGCCACGGTGATATGCTGACCCTGGGTCAGTATAGAAGGGTACTGCTTCTTCGTTGATGGCAGGTATGACACCCTCTTCCAGTATTTCCAAGGCACTAAGGTACCTTGGCTCAGGGTGTCGTTCTTGGCTGGCCATCCTTCTAATCAGTTGATTGGGGTGGTTGGCGATGTTTCCTAGTATCTTCTTTGCTGCTAGCATGAGGTATCTTTCCAGTGGGATGATTTTGGCTTCAGAGTAGAGTTGCTCGTTCCTGTAGTGTTTGTTGCGTCGCCGGTCGAAGTAAAGCCCAGTGCAGATGCGGAGGATCTTTCTTTCGAATACTGCCAGTTTCTTCATTGCTGTCTTCGATATGGTGAACCATACTGGAAAGCTGTAGCCAATGATGGGTCTTATTAGCTGCTTGTAAATAAGCAGCTTCGTCTTTTGGCTTAGTCCATTTCTTTTCCTCAGCAGTGGGTGCAGTCGATGGAATGCAAAACTTGCCTTTTTAAGGACAGCACGTGAGTGGTCGTTGAATCGAAGCAGCTCGGTGAAATTAATCCCCAGGTACTTCGCACTTCGTTTGGCTGCGATCGATGTTCCATCTGGGAGTCTTAACACAAGGCTTCTACATCTTCCAGCAGAACGGGTGGCTCTTCCGTTACTTGGTCTCCTGAAGCAAACGAGTTCTGACTTGTCGGTGTTGATTTTGATGCCCCATTTCTTGTAAAATTCGAAAAGCTTCCTTAAGTGAGCCTCAACTTTCCGACAAGCTAAGAGTGGGGACATCGATGAAGCGTACGTCAGAGAGTCGTCCGCATAGAGGAGGTTCTCGCATTCGGTTGGAGTGGGTTGGTCAGACGTTAAGATGTTGTACAAAAACGGTCCAAGTTTAGATCCTTGGGCAACTCCAGCTCTGATGCTCTTCACTGATGATTTATGCTTCTCAACTTCAACGAAAAATTTTCTGGAAGAAAGAAAAGAAAATATAATTTGTATAAGTGGCTGTGGAAAATTAAGCAGGTTAAGTTTATGTATAAGTGCATCAGTCCAGACGCTGTCAAATGCTTTCTCGACATCCAGAAAACATCCGACGGTACAACGATGGCTGTTGAGGGCGATGGTGATGTCATGCTGGAATTTAAGCAGTGGGTGAAGCGTTGAGTGGTGTTCTCGGAAACCAAACTGCATGTCAGGGATTAACTGGTTTTCCCTGCAAAAATCCTTGAGTTTCCTCAGAGTGAGTTCTTCAAGAATTTTACTGAAGTTGCTGAGGAGGGAAATGGGCCTGTAGTTTGTTGCTAAGTTGCTAGAGCCTTTCTTTGGAATTGGCACGATTTTCGCGGTTTTCCAATTTTGAGGGAAGTATCCGTTGTTCATGCAGTTGTTCATTATGATTGCCAGGAAGATCATTATGGTGTTCGGGAGCCTCTTCAGAACGAAATTGGAGATTCCGTCCAAACCTGCTGACTTTTTGGGCTTTGAGTAGTGGATGATCTCTGCAATCTCCTCTGGGGTGCATAACTGTGGGCAGTCAACTGGGTCATTTGCAGGATTGGCATCGCTAAACGTTGTTTGATCAGGGTTTGGACGAAGAGTCAGTTGAATGGACGCCTCAACTTCTAGCAAGAAACCTTGGTCAGCCGGTGGGTTTGGTGTGAAGTTTCCTTCGAAGTGTTCAGCGAATGCCTCGGCTTTGTCTTGAGCTGAAGTTGCTTCACCGTTACTGCTGATGATTCTTTCTGGCAAAGGTGGGTTTTTCCCGATGAGGTGATTTATATTCCTGAAGGCATCAGGACCAGGTTTGATCTTGGACCGGACTTCGCCCCGAAAATAAACAACATTTTCAGGGAAATGACTGACGAAGTCAGACAACAACAGGAAGCAACGGAAAACAAGGACAATGAAGCCAACTACGAGCCAGGTGAAGAGCAGAACAAAATCGTAGAACCAATACCCATGGACGAGGAGTCTAATGAAAACTCCAATGAAATTGACGACAACGATTTTATCGCCCTCACCGGGGACGAAGGTGAAGCAGGCATTAGTCAAAAATCCGACTGGCAAGAAGTTGTCAACAGGAAACGACTAACGAAGTCAAAAGGCAACAACAATGATGACAAATCCTCGAGTTCTGACGAAGAAACTCGCAAAGGCCCATCGCCATTGCCAGGTCAGAAGAGACACATGAAAGCGAGCAAGACTGCCAACAAAAAGAAGAAGGAGTTGAAAGAAGATACTCCTAATCCCCTGCCATCAGCCACCGAAGATGGACTAACACCGGCTCCAGCAACAAAAAAAACAACACCGACAACAACGCATGAAAAGGACACAACCCCTAAAAATTCAACAAAGGCCACCACAGTTGCAACAACATCAGCAACACCAGCAGCATCAGGAGCATCGACATTACGGGCTCCAGCCAAAGACGCTACCACCAACAAGCCAACGAAGGCCGACACAGGAATGCCACCGATTTTCTGCTTCTCTGCAAACATTGCGGAGATCGGTAGATTTGCAAAGGCAAACAAACTGGCAATTGTTTTTAAAAACAAGAACACCAGTAAGTCAACAATACTGACAGGAAACAAGGACTCCTACGAGAAAATCAACAATTTTTTGAAGACAAGGAAAATCGAGTTCACCACCTTCACACCCCGTGAAGACAGGAAGAACTTGGTAACTCTTAAAGGAATACACTATTCCTACGCCGCCATCGAGGTTGAAGAGGAGCTTCGCTGCGAAGGACTGCCAGTGATTGGAGTGACGAAATACAAGTCCAAGAAAGCCAAAGGGAAGGAGTACAACAGCTTCGTTGTGGAACTCAACAAATCGTGTGACTTGCGGGAAGTTTACACAAAGACCCTGATAATGAACCACAGAGTTCATTGGGAAAAATTCAAAAATGATGACATACCACAGTGTCACAACTGCCAGAAGAGAGGGCACGTCTCCAAGAATTGTGGAAAGAAATTCGTGTGTGTCAAGTGCAAAGATGACCATGCACCAGGCCAGTGCAAGAGGACATCGAACACTGGAAGTGATGTTTGGTGTGCCAACTGCCAAAAGGAAGGACATCCGGCTAATTATAAAGGTTGCCCAACACTAAAACTCCAACTGACAGAGAGAAACAAGAAGATGGCAGAGAAAAAGGCCCAACAAAATTTTGCTGTGAAGTCAGCATGTGTGCTCACCCGCCCCACAACGAGTTACGCAACAATGGCCAAGAAGGTCGCAGCTAACAAACAAGCAGCCCCCAAAACTCCTGGTCAACAGCAACCAAAAGCACCAGCTTCAACTGTCGCAGCCAAGTTGATTCCAGCTAAGTTGAAGAAGAATACAATTCCTAACCAACAAATAAATCTCAACAGCGAAGTCCAGGAAATTTTCGGTAGCAGCCTATTGTCCATCATTGGAAAAGCCCAGAGTGCAATCACATCGGATTACTCGAAGATGAGCAAAGCAGAAAAGTCCGTGGCGTTGGCCACTTTCATATTCCAAATATGCAACTAAAGAAGCTCCGCATACTGACGTACAATGTAAATTCATTGTACAGCCTGGAAAGAAGGACGTCATTTAATCTGTTTATGAAACAGAACAATCCGGACATTGCCCTCATCAGCGAAACCAACGTCACTCGGAAAAATAATATTGACATCGTTGGATTTAAAACCTTCCGGAAAGACAAAATTGAACACCGAAGAGGGACGGCTGTCTTTATAAAAAACAAAATACTCCCGAATGCCTTCGAAACCACCATAACCGGTCTACTCACCAGCGAAGCCACGGCTGTTACCATCAGACTAGGAAGAGATGACGAGACCCTAACAGTAATAAGCGTATACTTCAAGTGCAGTTCAAATCGCAGAGACATCCTTAAAGACCTTCACGTGCTCAACAGCACTCTAGAGAGAAGCACATATGGGCTCATTGGCGGTGACTTCAACGCAAGGCATCATCGGTGGCTGGACACTACCACGAACAACGAAGGAGAGGCCATAGCTGACTGGTTGGACGACAATAGCGAAGAACATACACTGGTGGTTATATCACAGCCAAAACCTACCTTCCCGAGGACGCCTTCAACATTGGACTTCTTTTTAGTGACGTCGAATCTGGTGCACATTCTCCCCGAACTTCAAAACTATATCTGCACGATATTGCCCAGTTATTCAGACCACGAAGCGGTCCAATTAACTATCCAGCTGAGACAATTCATCAACCTAGAACCCGAGACTAGGGAAAGAGTCATCAACTACAGAAAATTGGATGTTGAGCGCCTACAAAGGGACATAGAGGATAACATAGAACTCCCGCCTATAAATCGCAACATCGGGAATAGTGAAATTGATAGTGCGGTCAATAACTTAGAAGAGGTAGTTCGCAACGCACTGGACATTCAAAAGCAGCCCAGGACATCTAAGGACAGATACGATCATCTTCCTGAATACGTACAAAACCTGTATAGTCACAGACAGCGGCTTAGAAAACGTCTGCAGAGGATCCACCAACGAGAGCTAAACAGAGTAAACAGTGATTACCAGACAGTCCTAAGCGAACTAAACTGTGTGAACATCATGTTCAGAAACTCCGTCCAACACTACAACAATATCCAATTCCAGAAGAGACTGCAGACGATCAAACCTGGTCCTGATGCCTTCAGGAATATAAATCACCTCATCGGGAAAAACCCACCTTTGCCAGAAAGAATCATCAGCAGTAACGGTGAAGCAACTTCAGCTCAAGACAAAGCCGAGGCATTCGCTGAACACTTCGAAGGAAACTTCACACCAAACCCACCGGCTGACCAAGGTTTCTTGCTAGAAGTTGAGGCGTCCATTCAACTGACTCTTCGTCCAAACCCTGATCAAACAACGTTTAGCGATGCCAATCCTGCAAATGACCCAGTTGACTGCCCACAGTTATGCACCCCAGAGGAGATTGCAGAGATCATCCACTACTCAAAGCCCAAAAAGTCAGCAGGTTTGGACGGAATCTCCAATTTCGTTCTGAAGAGGCTCCCGAACACCATAATGATCTTCCTGGCAATCATAATGAACAACTGCATGAACAACGGATACTTCCCTCAAAACTGGAAAACCGCGAAAATCGTGCCAATTCCAAAGAAAGGCTCTAGCAACTTAGCAACAAACTACAGGCCCATTTCCCTCCTCAGCAACTTCAGTAAAATTCTTGAAGAACTCACTCTGAGGAAACTCAAGGATTTTTGCAGGGAAAACCAGTTAATCCCTGACATGCAGTTTGGTTTCCGAGAACACCACTCAACGCTTCACCCACTGCTTAAATTCCAGCATGACATCACCATCGCCCTCAACAGCCATCGTTGTACCGTCGGATGTTTTCTGGATGTCGAGAAAGCATTTGACAGCGTCTGGACTGATGCACTTATACATAAACTTAACCTGCTTAATTTTCCACAGCCACTTATACAAATTATATTTTCTTTTCTTTCTTCCAGAAAATTTTTCGTTGAAGTTGAGAAGCATAAATCATCAGTGAAGAGCATCAGAGCTGGAGTTGCCCAAGGATCTAAACTTGGACCGTTTTTGTACAACATCTTAACGTCTGACCAACCCACTCCAACCGAATGCGAGAACCTCCTCTATGCGGACGACTCTCTGACGTACGCTTCATCGATGTCCCCACTCTTAGCTTGTCGGAAAGTTGAGGCTCACTTAAGGAAGCTTTTCGAATTTTACAAGAAATGGGGCATCAAAATCAACACCGACAAGTCAGAACTCGTTTGCTTCAGGAGACCAAGTAACGGAAGAGCCACCCGTTCTGCTGGAAGATGTAGAAGCCTTGTGTTAAGACTCCCAGATGGAACATCGATCGCAGCCAAACGAAGTGCGAAGTACCTGGGGATTAATTTCACCGAGCTGCTTCGATTCAACGACCACTCACGTGCTGTCCTTAAAAAGGCAAGTTTTGCATTCCATCGACTGCACCCACTGCTGAGGAAAAGAAATGGACTAAGCCAAAAGACGAAGCTGCTTATTTACAAGCAGCTAATAAGACCCATCATTGGCTACAGCTTTCCAGTATGGTTCACCATATCGAAGACAGCAATGAAGAAACTGGCAGTATTCGAAAGAAAGATCCTCCGCATCTGCACTGGGCTTTACTTCGACCGGCGACGCAACAAACACTACAGGAACGAGCAACTCTACTCTGAAGCCAAAATCATCCCACTGGAAAGATACCTCATGCTAGCAGCAAAGAAGATACTAGGAAACATCGCCAACCACCCCAATCAACTGATTAGAAGGATGGCCAGCCAAGAACGACACCCTGAGCCAAGGTACCTTAGTGCCTTGGAAATACTGGAAGAGGGTGTCATACCTGCCATCAACGAAGAAGCAGTACCCTTCTATACTGACCCAGGGTCAGCATATCACCGTGGCTAAAGCCAACACATACCCACCTTTCAACTGGACAACCGGGCATGAACAACCCGAGGATGGAAAAGTCAACCGACTTTAATATTAATTTTATTAATAAATTTTCATTATAAATGTATAATACAATTTTTATGTAAATCCCACATTGTATTAAGTTAGGCCCCTTATGTGCCAACAAATTAATATTATCATAGTACCTTAAGCATTAGTTCTATAAGTCAAATTGTAAATATTATTCATGTTCAATAAACTAATCCTAATCCTAATCCTAAATTCTCTCAGTTCTCGTTCAGACGCCAGTGTGACAACAGTGAAATAAAGTGACAGTGTGAAAACAGTTAAATAAAGTGAATTTAGTTAAAAAAAAAAAAACACAGTTCTCGTTCAGACGTCAGTGTGAAAACAGTGAAATTAAGTGAATTTAGTTAAAAAAAAAAAATGCCGCCCAAAACTAGTGGTAAAGCAGCTAAGAAGGCCGGAAAGGCTCAAAAAAATATTACAAAAACTGATAAGAAGAAGAAACGCAAGAGGAAGGAAAGTTACGCAATCTACATTTACAAAGTGCTTAAACAAGTTCATCCTGATACTGGAATCTCCTCAAAAGCCATGAGCATTATGAACAGTTTTGTGAATGATATTTTTGAAAGGATTGCAGCTGAAGCCTCCCGTTTGGCTCACTACAACAAACGTTCTACAATCACCAGTCGGGAAATTCAAACTGCCGTCCGTTTGTTGTTGCCTGGTGAACTTGCCAAGCATGCTGTTAGTGAAGGAACTAAGGCAGTAACCAAGTATACTAGCTCGAAGTAATTTTTTTTATTGAATTTCTTCAAAATGGCCCTTTTCAGGGCCGCAAAAAATTAAATAAGAGATATAATCGAAATGATCATACCAACTTTTTTTTTCACAAAAAAATATTTTTTGGCCGGCGTACGTCGTGAGTACGATGTGTAATACTTTTTTATAATAAATAAAATATACTAAAATCTTTTCATGAAAATATTACCTGAACTAATTTTTTTTTTTGCAATAAAAACGTATCGTTATGATTTAATATTTTAATACATTTCATTTGAATAATAATTTAAGTCCTGTGTCCTGCTCCTTATTTACCTACTTGAATTTGTATTAAGTAGTTACATATACTTATACCAAATGCATTTTTGTGATGCGATTAATA
This sequence comes from Baccha elongata, assembly GCA_951217065.1. Classification (NCBI taxonomy): domain Eukaryota; kingdom Metazoa; phylum Arthropoda; class Insecta; order Diptera; family Syrphidae; genus Baccha; species Baccha elongata. The sequence goes on along the minus strand of CATNUY010000181.1, from coordinate 672,023 downwards.
ACTTTTTTGTGACGCGATTAATAACTTTTTTTTGTAAACTAGTAACATAACAAATGCTTTTACATGTGATGTACCTATGTAACTAATTTAAAAAAAAAAACAATTTTTCGAGACTACTGAATACCAAAGCGAAGCATTTATATTTTATAGAAAATATTATTCTTCAACACTGAGCTATAAAATACATACATAATAATTGAGGTTTTGATTTATTTTTATATCTCTTTAATTAACTTTTTTGTAGCCCTGAAAAGGACTGTGGATTTGTATTCAAATTTCACATTTGAATTGAAATTACTTTTTAACTTTCTTTGCAGCAACAGCTTTTTTCGGTTTCGCAGCAGATGCTGTGGCAGATTTAGCTTTTGGTACTTTAGGCTTGGGGGCAGCAGCCTTGGCTTTTGTTGGTTTTGCTTTAACTGCACTTGTTTTTTTCACACTTTTCACTTTAGGTTTTTCCACTTTTTTTTTATCAGCACTTTTCTTTATTGTTGCGGCGGTTTTCTTTACTTTTTTTTCAACAGATGAATTTTTCACTTTTTTATCACCGACTGCAGCAGCTTTTGGTTTGGCAGCAGATTTTTTCTTTTCAGCAGACTTAGCTTTTGGTTCCTTGTTTGCTGATGCAGACAATTTAAAAGATCCAGCTGCACCCTTTCCTTTAGTTTGCACTAGTTTACCACTTACAACCGCACCTTTTAAATATTTTTTAATGAATGGAGCCAATTTTTGGACATCCACTTTGTATGTAGCAGCTATGTATTTTTTAATTGCAAGAAGCGAAGAACCACCACGTTCCTTCAATGTCTTAATGGCGGCATCAACCATTTGCTGAGTGGGAGGATGAGTTGGAGTTGATTTTGGTTTCTTTGAACCACTTGGGGCAGCCTTCTTGGTTTTTTTTTCCGCAACAATTGCAGGAGAAGCAGCAACACTATCAGCCATTTTTATTATGAATTTAACACTTTTTCACTTTTAAATATATTTAAGATTTCCTTGAACCGAAATAGATCACTTCAGTTACTTAATTCAATGAGAATCAACAAGAACGAAGGTATAGAAAAATTTAATTTATTTGAACGCTTAAAGACTTTTGCTTCCTTGGGTTCCTCTAAAAAATCAAAGAATTTTCGTCTTTTTAGTTTGAACTTTATGAAACTACTTATTGATTTAATTCTAACAATACGATAGATCACTTATTTAAAAGCTGTGTTTATACATAATTGCAAAATACTGAGGAAATTGCTGTTGAAGTCAACGTTTGATGATTTTTTTTCAATACTTCAGTTCAAGAATGCTTTTAATTTATCTATAACATATATTTTCGAATTAATACAATTTTATTCATAAAGTTAATAGTTCAATCAGTTAAAATAATTAGAAATGTTAGTTAAATATCACGATGTTTTCTTATAATTAAATGAAAACTATTTGAGTAATGAAACGCATGCCTTACTTTCTCAACATGGCGGATTTTTTTTTTACAATATTATATTTTCATTGTTTCTAAATAAAATAGCATAAAAATAAAACCAAAGAACTCAATTCCCTAAAAAACAAATATTAATATTTGTTTTTTATTGTATTTTTATAATATTATGATTTGTTGCAACTGAAAAATGCTTTCTTTCTAAATGCACTTGATAGCATGTCTATGAAAAATCAAATCTGTACATTTTCAACTAAAACACTGTAATAAAAAAATTTCACAAGACCTTGATGTTTTTAAAGACTTTAAAATACAAAATCCTTATATCCTCTTGTGGTTTTTAATTTTATTTTTTATAAATTGAAATATCCAAACAAACTTATGATGCACAGAAGAAATTAATTATATTTCTTGTTATCATTTATAGCAATTACAAATTTAGCCAGCATTTATGATATTTTGGTGTGTTGAATTAATGAAAATTTAATTTAAATGTGAAGTACTTTTTGCAAATTTAGAAAATATTAATATTATTAAATATATTTGGGTAGTAAGTACTGCCGACTTTATATGCATAAATATTTAGGAAGTTTCAAAATAATAATATATTTTAACATGATACACAATCAGGTAATCTTAACTTAAAATAATGTTTTTTGAATTTTTTTTAATCTCTTTGTCATTATTTGTGGTCCTGAAAAGGACCGTTTAATAATATTTGCGTCGTTAACGCCTTAAGCACGTTCACCACGAATACGTCTTGCCAATTGAATGTCTTTTGGCATAATTGTAACACGCTTAGCATGAATGGCACACAAATTGGTATCTTCAAAAAGACCAACTAAATAAGCTTCACTGGCTTCTTGCAGTGCCATTACAGCTGAACTCTGGAAACGCAAATCAGTTTTAAAATCCTGTGCGATTTCACGAACTAACCGTTGGAAAGGCAATTTGCGGATCAACAATTCAGTGCTCTTCTGGTAACGACGGATTTCACGGAGAGCAACAGTTCCGGGACGATAACGATGTGGTTTTTTGACACCTCCAGTTGCTGGAGCACTCTTACGAGCTGCTTTAGTAGCCAACTGCTTTCTTGGAGCTTTTCCACCAGTTGATTTGCGAGCTGTTTGCTTTGTACGTGCCATCTCAAACTTTTTTATTTTTTTCTCTAAAAAAAATACACTTCACTTCACAAATTCACAATACTGAATACACAATAAAATAACCATGAAAATTTTTAGGATTAGGATTAGTTTATTGAACATGAATAATATTTACAATTTGACTTATAGAACTAATGCTTAAGGTACTATGATAATATTAATTTGTTGGCACATAAGGGGCCTAACTTAATACAATGTGGGATTTACATAAAAATTGTATTATACATTTATAATGAAAATTTATTAATAAAATTAATATTAAAGTCGGTTGACTTTTCCATCCTCGGGTTGTTCATGCCCGGTTGTCCAGTTGAAAGGTGGGTATGTGTTGGCTTTAGCCACGGTGATATGCTGACCCTGGGTCAGTATAGAAGGGTACTGCTTCTTCGTTGATGGCAGGTATGACACCCTCTTCCAGTATTTCCAAGGCACTAAGGTACCTTGGCTCAGGGTGTCGTTCTTGGCTGGTCATCCTTCTAATCAGTTGATTGGGGTGGTTGGCGATGTTTCCTAGTATCTTCTTTGCTGCTAGCATGAGGTATCTTTCCAGTGGGATGATTTTGGCTTCAGAGTAGAGTTGCTTGTTCCTGTAGTGTTTGTTGCGTCGCCGGTCGAAGTAAAGCCCAGTGCAGATGCGGAGGATCTTTCTTTCGAATACTGCCAGTTTCTTCATTGCTGTCTTCGATATGGTGAACCATACTGGAAAGCTGTAGCCAATGATGGGTCTTATTAGCTGCTTGTAAATAAGCAGCTTCGTCTTTTGGCTTAGTCCATTTCTTTTCCTCAGCAGTGGGTGCAGTCGATGGAATGCAAAACTTGCCTTTCTAAGGACAGCACGTGAGTGGTCGTTGAATCGAAGCAGCTCGGTGAAATTAATCCCCAGGTACTTCGCACTTCGTTTGGCTGCGATCGATGTTCCATCTGGGAGTCTTAACACAAGGCTTCTACATCTTCCAGCAGAACGGGTGGCTCTTCCGTTACTTGGTCTCCTGAAGCAAACGAGTTCTGACTTGTCGGTGTTGATTTTGATGCCCCATTTCTTGTAAAATTCGAAAAGCTTCCTTAAGTGAGCCTCAACTTTCCGACAAGCTAAGAGTGGGGACATCGATGAAGCGTACGTCAGAGAGTCGTCCGCATAGAGGAGGTTCTCGCATTCGGTTGGAGTGGGTTGGTCAGACGTTAAGATGTTGTACAAAAACGGTCCAAGTTTAGATCCTTGGGCAACTCCAGCTCTGATGCTCTTCACTGATGATTTATGCTTCTCAACTTCAACGAAAAATTTTCTGGAAGAAAGAAAAGAAAATATAATTTGTATAAGTGGCTGGGGAAAATTAAGCAGGTTAAGTTTATGTATAAGTGCATCAGTCCAGACGCTGTCAAATGCTTTCTCGACATCCAGAAAACATCCGACGGTACAACGATGGCTGTTGAGGGCGATGGTGATGTCATGCTGGAATTTAAGCAGTGGGTGAAGCGTTGAGTGGTGTTCTCGGAAACCAAACTGCATGTCAGGGATTAACTGGTTTTCCCTGCAAAAATCCTTGAGTTTCCTCAGAGTGAGTTCTTCAAGAATTTTACTGAAGTTGCTGAGGAGGGAAATGGGCCTGTAGTTTGTTGCTAAGTTGCTAGAGCCTTTCTTTGGAATTGGCACGATTTTCGCGGTTTTCCAGTTTTGAGGGAAGTATCCGTTGTTCATGCAGTTGTTCATTATGATTGCCAGGAAGATCATTATGGTGTTCGGGAGCCTCTTCAGAACGAAATTGGAGATTCCGTCCAAACCTGCTGACTTTTTGGGCTTTGAGTAGTGGATGATCTCTGCAATCTCCTCTGGGGTGCATAACTGTGGGCAGTCAACTGGGTCATTTGCAGGATTGGCATCGCTAAACGTTGTTTGATCAGGGTTTGGACGAAGAGTCAGTTGAATGGACGCCTCAACTTCTAGCAAGAAACCTTGGTCAGCCGGTGGGTTTGGTGTGAAGTTTCCTTCGAAGTGTTCAGCGAATGCCTCGGCTTTGTCTTGAGCTGAAGTTGCTTCACCGTTACTGCTGATGATTCTTTCTGGCAAAGGTGGGTTTTTCCCGATGAGGTGATTTATATTCCTGAAGGCATCAGGACCAGGTTTGATCGTCTGCAGTCTCTTCTGGAATTGGATATTGTTGTAGTGTTGGACGGAGTTTCTGAACATGATGTTCACACAGTTTAGTTCGCTTAGGACTGTCTGGTAATCACTGTTTACTCTGTTTAGCTCTCGTTGGTGGATCCTCTGCAGACGTTTTCTAAGCCGCTGTCTGTGACTATACAGGTTTTGTACGTATTCAGGAAGATGATCGTATCTGTCCTTAGATGTCCTGGGCTGCTTTTGAATGTCCAGTGCGTTGCGAACTACCTCTTCTAAGTTATTGACCGCACTATCAATTTCACTATTCCCGATGTTGCGATTTATAGGCGGGAGTTCTATGTTATCCTCTATGTCCCTTTGTAGGCGCTCAACATCCAATTTTCTGTAGTTGATGACTCTTTCCCTAGTCTCGGGTTCTAGGTTGATGAATTGTCTCAGCTGGATAGTTAATTGGACCGCTTCGTGGTCTGAATAACTGGGCAATATCGTGCAGATATAGTTTTGAAGTTCGGGGAGAATGTGCACCAGATTCGACGTCACTAAAAAGAAGTCCAATGTTGAAGGCGTCCTCGGGAAGGTAGGTTTTGGCTGTGATATAACCACCAGTGTATGTTCTTCGCTATTGTCGTCCAACCAGTCAGCTATGGCCTCTCCTTCGTTGTTCGTGGTAGTGTCCAGCCACCGATGATGCCTTGCGTTGAATAACCATGAAAATATTTCAAATTGAATACTTATAAATTTATCACCTATCTTTGTCTCCGTTCAGCTGTTTTTATTTCTCACACATTCAGTCCAGAAAATTAATATAAATACCTGTAGACGTCTGCCGCAGAACGCATACTAAACTTAACCTGCTTAATTTTCCACAGCCACTTATACAAATTATATTTTCTTTTCTTTCTTCCAGAAAATTTTTCGTTGAAGTTGAGAAGCATAAATCATCAGTGAAGAGCATCAGAGCTGGAGTTGCCCAAGGATCTAAACTTGGACCGTTTTTGTACAACATCTTAACGTCTGACCAACCCACTCCAACCGAATGCGAGAACCTCCTCTATGCGGACGACTCTCTGACGTACGCTTCATCGATGTCCCCACTCTTAGCTTGTCGGAAAGTTGAGGCTCACTTAAGGAAGCTTTTCGAATTTTACAAGAAATGGGGCATCAAAATCAACACCGACAAGTCAGAACTCGTTTGCTTCAGGAGACCAAGTAACGGAAGAGCCACCCGTTCTGCTGGAAGATGTAGAAGCCTTGTGTTAAGACTCCCAGATGGAACATCGATCGCAGCCAAACGAAGTGCAAAGTACCTGGGGATTAATTTCACCGAGCTGCTTCGATTCAACGACCACTCACGTGCTGTCCTTAAAAAGGCAAGTTTTGCATTCCATCGACTGCACCCACTGCTGAGGAAAAGAAATGGACTAAGCCAAAAGACGAAGCTGCTTATTTACAAGCAGCTAATAAGACCCATCATTGGCTACAGCTTTCCAGTATGGTTCACCATATCGAAGACAGCAATGAAGAAACTGGCAGTATTCGAAAGAAAGATCCTCCGCATCTGCACTGGGCTTTACTTCGACCGGCGACGCAACAAACACTACAGGAACGAGCAACTCTACTCTGAAGCCAAAATCATCCCACTGGAAAGATACCTCATGCTAGCAGCAAAGAAGATACTAGGAAACATCGCCAACCACCCCAATCAACTGATTAGAAGGATGACCAGCCAAGAACGACACCCTGAGCCAAGGTACCTTAGTGCCTTGGAAATACTGGAAGAGGGTGTCATACCTGCCATCAACGAAGAAGCAGTACCCTTCTATACTGACCCAGGGTCAGCATATCACCGTGGCTAAAGCCAACACATACCCACCTTTCAACTGGACAACCGGGCATGAACAACCCGAGGATGGAAAAGTCAACCGACTTTAATATTAATTTTATTAATAAATTTTCATTATAAATGTATAATACAATTTTTATGTAAATCCCACATTGTATTAAGTTAGGCCCCTTATGTGCCAACAAATTAATATTATCATAGTACCTTAAGCATTAGTTCTATAAGTCAAATTGTAAATATTATTCATGTTCAATAAACTAATCCTAAAATCCGCAGAACGCATAAGTACAGTGACTTCCGTGCAGTGTGTTCTATTATCTTAAAATTAAATAACCAAAAATGACTGGTCGTGGTAAAGGAGGAAAAGGCTTGGGTAAAGGTGGCGCAAAACGTCATCGTAAAGTGTTGCGTGATAATATCCAAGGTATTACAAAACCAGCAATCCGTCGATTGGCTCGTCGTGGTGGTGTGAAGCGTATTTCTGGCTTGATTTACGAAGAAACTCGTGGTGTTTTAAAAGTCTTCTTAGAAAATGTCATCCGTGATGCTGTTACTTACACTGAACACGCCAAGCGTAAGACTGTTACTGCAATGGATGTAGTATATGCTTTGAAGAGACAAGGGCGTATCATAAAGTTTATATTAACCTGTAACAATCGGTCCTTTTCAGGACCACAATAAAATATTTAAGAGTTATAAACTTAAAATTCTGTATATAGTCAAATATTTATTAAATAGGCAGTTTCGAAAAAAAATTTAATTATTTATTATTTGAATAAAAATTCACACTTTCAAGAAAAAACACAGATAATGAAAAAATCCTCGAAGTTACAAATACCATGTACATAGGTACACACAGATGCTCATTTTTCTTAAATCTACAATGTTTGAACTAGCTATTTATTTTATTTTATTATATTGTCTACTTGTCGCAACTTCATATATTTTTTTTAAGATTTTAATTTTTTTTTGTATGAAAACCTAGAAAACTATGTCAAAAAGCAGCAGCAACATTAATAAATAGGCAGTTTAAAAAAAAAAAAATGAATGATTTATTATGTGAATAAAAATTCACACTTTCAAGAAAAAACACAAATAATGAAAAAATCCTCGAAGTTACAAATACAATGTACATAGGTGCACACAGATGCTCATTTTTCTTAAATCTACAATGTTTGAACTATTTATTTTATTTTATTATATTGTCTACTTGTCGCAACTTCATATATTTTTCTTAAGATTTTTAATTTTTTTTGTATGAAAACCTAGAAAACTATGTCAAAAAGCAGCAGCAACAACAACAACAACAACAACAACAACAACATTTATAATAAATAAATTCCAATAGAAAATATTTTGTACCTCTTTTAAAAATCGATTTGTCGTCCTGAAAAGGACGGTTTTTTATTTAATAATGTCGAAATATTGATTTAAGCACTCTTTTCTGTCTTTTTTGGCAACAAAACTGCTTGGATATTAGGAAGAACACCACCTTGGGCAATTGTTACTCCAGAGAGCAATTTGTTCAATTCCTCGTCATTACGGATAGCCAATTGCAAATGGCGGGGAATAATTCTGGTTTTCTTGTTGTCGCGAGCAGCATTTCCCGCCAATTCCAAAACTTCTGCTGCCAAATATTCCATTACAGCTGCCAAATACACTGGGGCACCAGCTCCCACACGCTCAGCATAGTTTCCCTTTCGAAGTAACCGATGGATACGACCCACGGGGAATTGTAATCCAGCACGATTTGAGCGCGACTTTGCCTTTCCCTTCACTTTTCCACCTTTACCACGACCCGACATGTTGGCACTTTTTTTCACAATTTAATTTCAAAAAAAATAATTATTTACTACTAGCGTAGTAGTATACTCGTTCACTGTTCACCTGTGTTCTGCCAGAGTAATAAAATACCGCTTCTATTTATACAAACATTTCTATTGAAAATGGTGGTTGTTTAGTCACAAACTTCTCGTTCAAATAAAGAATAAATAGACAAGCAAAAAATAAATTCTCTCAGTTCTCGTTCAGACGCCAGTGTGACAACAGTGAAATAAAGTGACAGTGTGAAAACAGTTAAATAAAGTGAATTTAGTTAAAAAAAAAAAAAACACAGTTCTCGTTCAGACGTCAGTGTGAAAACAGTGAAATTAAGTGAATTTAGTTAAAAAAAAAAATGCCGCCCAAAACTAGTGGTAAAGCAGCTAAGAAGGCCGGAAAGGCTCAAAAAAATATTACAAAAACTGATAAGAAGAAGAAACGCAAGAGGAAGGAAAGTTACGCAATCTACATTTACAAAGTGCTTAAACAAGTTCATCCTGATACTGGAATCTCCTCAAAAGCCATGAGCATTATGAACAGTTTTGTGAATGATATTTTTGAAAGGATTGCAGCTGAAGCCTCCCGTTTGGCTCACTACAACAAACGTTCTACAATCACCAGTCGGGAAATTCAAACTGCCGTCCGTTTGTTGTTGCCTGGTGAACTTGCCAAGCATGCTGTTAGTGAAGGAACTAAGGCAGTAACCAAGTATACTAGCTCGAAGTAATTTTTTTTATTGAATTTCTTCAAAATGGCCCTTTTCAGGGCCGCAAAAAATTAAAAAAGAGATATAATCGAAATGATCATACCAACTTTTTTTTTCACAAAAAAATATTTTTTGGCCGGCGTACGTCGTGAGTACGATGTGTAATACTTTTTTATAATAAATAAAATATACTAAAATCTTTTCATGAAAATATTACCTGAACTAATTTTTTTTTTGCAATAAAAACGTATCGTTATGATTTAATATTTTAATACATTTCATTTGAATAATAATTTAAGTCCTGTGTCCTGCTCCTTATTTACCTACTTGAATTTGTATTAAGTAGTTACATATACTTATACCAAATGCATTTTTGTGATGCGATTAATAACTTTTTTGTGACGCGATTAATAACTTTTTTTTGTAAACTAGTAACATAACAAATGCTTTTACATGTGATGTACCTATGTAACTAATTTAAAAAAAAAAACAATTTTTCGAGACTACTGAATACCAAAGCGAAGCATTTATATTTTATAGAAAATATTATTCTTCAACACTGAGCTATAAAATACATACATAATAATTGAGGTTTTGATTTATTTTTATATCTCTTTAATTAACTTTTTTGTAGCCCTGAAAAGGACTGTGGATTTGTATTCAAATTTCACATTTGAATTGAAATTACTTTTTAACTTTCTTTGCAGCAACAGCTTTTTTCGGTTTCGCAGCAGATGCTGTGGCAGATTTAGCTTTTGGTACTTTAGGCTTGGGGGCAGCAGCCTTGGCTTTTGTTGGTTTTGCTTTAACTGCACTTGTTTTTTTCACACTTTTCACTTTAGGTTTTTCCACTTTTTTTTTATCAGCACTTTTCTTTATTGTTGCGGCGGTTTTCTTTACTTTTTTTTCAACAGATGAATTTTTCACTTTTTTATCACCGACTGCAGCAGCTTTTGGTTTGGCAGCAGATTTTTTCTTTTCAGCAGACTTAGCTTTTGGTTCCTTGTTTGCTGATGCAGACAATTTAAAAGATCCAGCTGCACCCTTTCCTTTAGTTTGCACTAGTTTACCACTTACAACCGCACCTTTTAAATATTTTTTAATGAATGGAGCCAATTTTTGGACATCCACTTTGTATGTAGCAGCTATGTATTTTTTAATTGCAAGAAGCGAAGAACCACCACGTTCCTTCAATGTCTTAATGGCGGCATCAACCATTTGCTGAGTGGGAGGATGAGTTGGAGTTGATTTTGGTTTCTTTGAACCACTTGGGGCAGCCTTCTTGGTTTTTTTTTCCGCAACAATTGCAGGAGAAGCAGCAACACTATCAGCCATTTTTATTATGAATTTAACACTTTTTCACTTTTAAATATATTTAAGATTTCCTTGAACCGAAATAGATCACTTCAGTTACTTAATTCAATGAGAATCAACAAGAACGAAGGTATAGAAAAATTTAATTTATTTGAACGCTTAAAGACTTTTGCTTCCTTGGGTTCCTCTAAAAAATCAAAGAATTTTCGTCTTTTTAGTTTGAACTTTATGAAACTACTTATTGATTTAATTCTAACAATACGATAGATCACTTATTTAAAAGCTGTGTTTATACATAATTGCAAAATACTGAGGAAATTGCTGTTGAAGTCAACGTTTGATGATTTTTTTTCAATACTTCAGTTCAAGAATGCTTTTAATTTATCTATAACATATATTTTCGAATTAATACAATTTTATTCATAAAGTTAATAGTTCAATCAGTTAAAATAATTAGAAATGTTAGTTAAATATCACGATGTTTTCTTATAATTAAATGAAAACTATTTGAGTAATGAAACGCATGCCTTACTTTCTCAACATGGCGGATTTTTTTTTTACAATATTATATTTTCATTGTTTCTAAATAAAATAGCATAAAAATAAAACCAAAGAACTCAATTCCCTAAAAAACAAATATTAATATTTGTTTTTTATTGTATTTTTATAATATTATGATTTGTTGCAACTGAAAAATGCTTTCTTTCTAAATGCACTTGATAGCATGTCTATGAAAAATCAAATCTGTACATTTTCAACTAAAACACTGTAATAAAAAAATTTCACAAGACCTTGATGTTTTTAAAGACTTTAAAATACAAAATCCTTATATCCTCTTGTGGTTTTTAATTTTATTTTTTATAAATTGAAATATCCAAACAAACTTATGATGCACAGAAGAAATTAATTATATTTCTTGTTATCATTTATAGCAATTACAAATTTAGCCAGCATTTATGATATTTTGGTGTGTTGAATTAATGAAAATTTAATTTAAATGTGAAGTACTTTTTGCAAATTTAGAAAATATTAATATTATTAAATATATTTGGGTAGTAAGTACTGCCGACTTTATATGCATAAATATTTAGGAAGTTTCAAAATAATAATATATTTTAACATGATACACAATCAGGTAATCTTAACTTAAAATAATGTTTTTTGAATTTTTTTTAATCTCTTTGTCATTATTTGTGGTCCTGAAAAGGACCGTTTAATAATATTTGCGTCGTTAACGCCTTAAGCACGTTCACCACGAATACGTCTTGCCAATTGAATGTCTTTTGGCATAATTGTAACACGCTTAGCATGAATGGCACACAAATTGGTATCTTCAAAAAGACCAACTAAATAAGCTTCACTGGCTTCTTGCAGTGCCATTACAGCTGAACTCTGGAAACGCAAATCAGTTTTAAAATCCTGTGCGATTTCACGAACTAACCGTTGGAAAGGCAATTTGCGGATCAACAATTCAGTGCTCTTCTGGTAACGACGGATTTCACGGAGAGCAACAGTTCCGGGACGATAACGATGTGGTTTTTTGACACCTCCAGTTGCTGGAGCACTCTTACGAGCTGCTTTAGTAGCCAACTGCTTTCTTGGAGCTTTTCCACCAGTTGATTTGCGAGCTGTTTGCTTTGTACGTGCCATCTCAAACTTTTTTATTTTTTTCTCTAAAAAAAATACACTTCACTTCACAAATTCACAATACTGAATACACAATAAAATAACCATGAAAATATTTCAAATTGAATACTTATAAATTTATCACCTATCTTTGTCTCCGTTCAGCTGTTTTTATTTCTCACACATTCAGTCCAGAAAATTAATATAAATACCTGTAGACGTCTGCCGCAGAACGCATAATGAAGCCAACTACGAGCCAGGTGAAGAGCAGAACAAAATCGTAGAACCAATACCCATGGACGAGGAGTCTAATGAAAACTCCAATGAAATTGACGACAACGATTTTATCGCCCTCACCGGGGACGAAGGTGAAGCAGGCATTAGTCAAAAATCCGACTGGCAAGAAGTTGTCAACAGGAAACGACTAACGAAGTCAAAAGGCAACAACAATGATGACAAATCCTCGAGTTCTGACGAAGAAACTCGCAAAGGCCCATCGCCATTGCCAGGTCAGAAGAGACACATGAAAGCGAGCAAGACTGCCAACAAAAAGAAGAAGGAGTTGAAAGAAGATACTCCTAATCCCCTGCCATCAGCCACCGAAGATGGACTAACACCGGCTCCAGCAACAAAAAAAACAACACCGACAACAACGCATGAAAAGGACACAACCCCTAAAAATTCAACAAAGGCCACCACAGTTGCAACAACATCAGCAACACCAGCAGCATCAGGAGCATCGACATTACGGGCTCCAGCCAAAGACGCTACCACCAACAAGCCAACGAAGGCCGACACAGGAATGCCACCGATTTTCTGCTTCTCTGCAAACATTGCGGAGATCGGTAGATTTGCAAAGGCAAACAAACTGGCAATTGTTTTTAAAAACAAGAACACCAGTAAGTCAACAATACTGGCAGGAAACAAGGACTCCTACGAGAAAATCAACAATTTTTTGAAGACAAGGAAAATCGAGTTCACCACCTTCACACCCCGTGAAGACAGGAAGAACTTGGTAACTCTTAAAGGAATACACTATTCCTACACCGCCATCGAGGTTGAAGAGGAGCTTCGCTGCGAAGGACTGCCAGTGATTGGAGTGACGAAATACAAGTCCAAGAAAGCCAAAGGGAAGGAGTACAACAGCTTCGTTGTGGAACTCAACAAATCGTGTGACTTGCGGGAAGTTTACACTAAGACCCTGATAATGAACCACAGAGTTCATTGGGAAAAATTCAAAAATGATGACATACCACAGTGTCACAACTGCCAGAAGAGAGGGCACGTCTCCAAGAATTGTGGAAAGAAATTCGTGTGTGTCAACGTCAAGTGCAAAGATGACCATGCACCAGGCCAGTGCAAGAGGACATCGAACACTGGAAGTGATGTTTGGTGTGCCAACTGCCAAAAGGAAGGACATCCGGCTAATTATAAAGGTTGCCCAACACTAAAACTCCAACTGACAGAGAGAAACAAGAAGATGGCAGAAAAAAAGGCCCAACAAAATTTTGCTGTGAAGTCAGCATGTGTGCTCACCCGCCCCACAACGAGTTACGCAACAATGGCCAAGAAGGTCGCAGCTAACAAACAAGCAGCCCCCAAAACTCCTGGTCAACAGCAACCAAAAGCACCTGCTTCAACTGTCGCAGCCAAGTTGATTCCAGCTAAGTTGAAGAAGAATACAACTCCTAACCAACAAATAAATCTCAACAGCGAAGTCCAGGAAATTTTCGGTAGCAGCCTATTGTCCATCATCGGAAAAGCCCAGAGTGCAATCACATCGGATTACTCAAAGATGAGCAAAGCAGAAAAGTCCGTGGCGTTGGCCACTTTCATATTCCAAATATGCAACTAAAGAAGCTCCGCATACTGACGTACAATGTAAATTCATTGTACAGCCTGGAAAGAAGGACGTCATTTAATCTGTTTATGAAACAGAACAATCCGGACATTGCCCTCATCAGCGAAACCAACGTCACTCGGAAAAATAATATTGACATCGTTGGATTTAAAACCTTCCGGAAAGACAAAATTGAACACCGAAGAGGGACGGCTGTCTTTATAAAAAACAAAATACTCCCGAATGCCTTCGAAACCACCATAACCGGTCTACTAACCAGCGAAGCCACGGCTGTTACCATCAGACTAGGAAGAGATGACGAGACCCTAACAGTAATAAGCGTATACTTCAAGTGCAGTTCAAATCGCAGAGACATCCTTAAAGACCTTCACGTGCTCAACAGCACTCTAGAGAGAAGCACATATGGGCTCATTGGCGGTGACTTCAACGCAAGGCATCATCGGTGGCTGGACACTACCACGAACAACGAAGGAGAGGCCATAGCTGACTGGTTGGACGACAATAGCGAAGAACATACACTGGTGGTTATATCACAGCCAAAACCTACCTTCCCGAGGACGCCTTCAACATTGGACTTCTTTTTAGTGACGTCGAATCTGGTGCACATTCTCCCCGAACTTCAAAACTATATCTGCACGATATTGCCCAGTTATTCAGACCACGAAGCGGTCCAATTAACTATCCAGCTGAGACAATTCATCAACCTAGAACCCGAGACTAGGGAAAGAGTCATCAACTACAGAAAATTGGATGTTGAGCGCCTACAAAGGGACATAGAGGATAACATAGAACTCCCGCCTATAAATCGCAACCTCGGGAATAGTGAAATTGATAGTGCGGTCAATAACTTAGAAGAGGTAGTTCGCAACGCACTGGACATTCAAAAGCAGCCCAGGACATCTAAGGACAGATACGATCATCTTCCTGAATACGTACAAAACCTGTATAGTCACAGACAGCGGCTTAGAAAACGTCTGCAGAGGATCCACCAACGAGAGCTAAACAGAGTAAACAGTGATTACCAGACAGTCCTAAGCGAACTAAACTGTGTGAACATCATGTTCAGAAACTCCGTCCAACACTACAACAATATCCAATTCCAGAAGAGACTGCAGACGATCAAACCTGGTCCTGATGCCTTCAGGAATATAAATCACCTCATCGGGAAAAACCCACCTTTGCCAGAAAGAATCATCAGCAGTAACGGTGAAGCAACTTCAGCTCAAGACAAAGCCGAGGCATTCGCTGAACACTTCGAAGGAAACTTCACACCAAACCCACCGGCTGACCAAGGTTTCTTGCTAGAAGTTGAGGCGTCCATTCAACTGACTCTTCGTCCAAACCCTGATCAAACAACGTTTAGCGATGCCAATCCTGCAAATGACCCAGTTGACTGCCCACAGTTATGCACCCCAGAGGAGATTGCAGAGATCATCCACTACTCAAAGCCCAAAAAGTCAGCAGGTTTGGACGAAATCTCCAATTTCGTTCTGAAGAGGCTCCCGAACACCATAATGATCTTCCTGGCAATCATCATGAACAACTGCATGAACAACGGATACTTCCCTCAAAACTGGAAAACCGCGAAAATCGTGCCAATTCCAAAGAAAGGCTCTAGCAACTTAGCAACAAACTACAGGCCCATTTCCCTCCTCAGCAACTTCAGTAAAATTCTTGAAGAACTCACTCTGAGGAAACTCAAGGATTTTTGCAGGGAAAACCAGTTAATCCCTGACATGCAGTTTAGTTTCCGAGAACACCACTCAACGCTTCACCCACTGCTTAAATTCCAGCATGACATCACCATCGCCCTCAACAGCCATCGTTGTACCGTCGGATGTTTTCTGGATGTCGAGAAAGCATTTGACAGCGTCTGGACTGATGCACTTATACATAAACTTAACCTGCTTAATTTTCCACAGCCACTTATACAAATTATATTTTCTTTTCTTTCTTCCAGAAAATTTTTCGTTGAAGTTGAGAAGCATAAATCATCAGTGAAGAGCATCAGAGCTGGAGTTGCCCAAGGATCTAAACTTGGACCGTTTTTGTACAACATCTTAACGTCTGACCAACCCACTCCAACCGAATGCGAGAACCTCCTCTATGCGGACGACTCTCTGACGTACGCTTCATCGATGTCCCCACTCTTAGCTTGTCGGAAAGTTGAGGCTCACTTAAGGAAGCTTTTCGAATTTTACAAGAAATAGGGCATCAAAATCAACACCGACAAGTCAGAACTCGTTTGCTTCAGGAGACCAAGTAACGGAAGAGCCACCCGTTCTGCTGGAAGATGTAGAAGCCTTGTGTTAAGACTCCCAGATGGAACATCGATCGCAGCCAAACGAAGTGCGAAGTACCTGGGGATTAATTTCACCGAGCTGCTTCGATTCAACGACCACTCACGTGCTGTCCTTAAAAAGGCAAGTTTTGCATTCCATCGACTGCACCCACTGCTGAGGAAAAGAAATGGACTAAGCCAAAAGACGAAGCTGCTTATTTACAAGCAGCTAATAAGACCCATCATTGGCTACAGCTTTCCAGTATGGTTCACCATATCGAAGACAGCAATGAAGAAACTGGCAGTATTCGAAAGAAAGATCCTTCGCATCTGCACTGGGTTTTACTTCGACCGGCGACGCAACAAACACTACAGGAACGAGCAACTCTACTCTGAAGCCAAAATCATCCCACTGGAAAGATACCTCATGCTAGCAGCAAAGAAGATACTAGGAAACATCGCCAACCACCCCAATCAACTGATTAGAAGGATGACCAGCCAAGAACGACACCCTGAGCCAAGGTACCTTAGTGCCTTGGAAATACTGGAAGAGGGTGTCATACCTGCCATCAACGAAGAAGCAGTACCCTTCTATACTGACCCAGGGTCAGCATATCACCGTGGCTAAAGCCAACACATACCCACCTTCCAACTGGACAACCGGGCATGAACAACCCGAGGATGGAAAAGTCAACCGACTTTAATATTAATTTTATTAATAAATTTTCATTATAAATGTATAATACAATTTTTATGTAAATCCCACATTGTATTAAGTTAGGCCCCTTATGTGCCAACAAATTAATATTATCATAGTACCTTAAGCATTAGTTCTATAAGTCAAATTGTAAATATTATTCATGTTCAATAAACTAATCCTAATCCTAATCCGCAGAACGCATAAGTACAGTGACTTCCGTGCAGTGTGTTCTATTATCTTAAAATTAAATAACCAAAAATGACTGGTCGTGGTAAAGGAGGAAAAGGCTTGGGTAAAGGTGGCGCAAAACGTCATCGTAAAGTGTTGCGTGATAATATCCAAGGTATTACAAAACCAGCAATCCGTCGATTGGCTCGTCGTGGTGGTGTGAAGCGTATTTCTGGCTTGATTTACGAAGAAACTCGTGGTGTTTTAAAAGTCTTCTTAGAAAATGTCATCCGTGATGCTGTTACTTACACTGAACACGCCAAGCGTAAGACTGTTACTGCAATGGATGTAGTATATGCTTTGAAGAGACAAGGGCGTACTCTTTATGGTTTCGGAGGTTAAATAATCATAAAGTTTATATTAACCTGTAACAATCGGTCCTTTTCAGGACCACAATAAAATATTTAAGAGTTATAAACTTAAAATTCTGTATATAGTCAAATATTTATTAAATAGGCAGTTTCGAAAAAAAATTTAATTATTTATTATTTGAATAAAAATTCACACTTTCAAGAAAAAACACAGATAATGAAAAAATCCTCGAAGTTACAAATACCATGTACATAGGTACACACAGATGCTCATTTTTCTTAAATCTACAATGTTTGAACTAGCTATTTATTTTATTTTATTATATTGTCTACTTGTCGCAACTTCATATATTTTTTTTAAGATTTTAATTTTTTTTTGTATGAAAACCTAGAAAACTATGTCAAAAAGCAGCAGCAACATTAATAAATAGGCAGTTTCGAAAAAAAAAATGAATGATTTATTATGTGAATAAAAATTCACACTTTCAAGAAAAAACACAAATAATGAAAAAATCCTCGAAGTTACAAATACAATGTACATAGGTGCACACAGATGCTCATTTTTCTTAAATCTACAATGTTTGAACTATTTATTTTATTTTATTATATTGTCTACTTGTCGCAACTTCATATATTTTTCTTAAGATTTTTAATTTTTTTTGTATGAAAACCTAGAAAACTATGTCAAAAAGCAGCAGCAACAACAACAACAACAACAACAACAACAACAACAACAACAACAACAACAACAACAACATTTATAATAAATAAATTCCAATAGAAAATATTTTGTACCTCTTTTAAAAATCGATTTGTCGTCCTGAAAAGGACGGTTTTTTCTTTAATAATGTCGAAATATTGATTTAAGCACTCTTTTCTGTCTTTTTTGGCAACAAAACTGCTTGGATATTAGGAAGAACACCACCTTGGGCAATTGTTACTCCAGAGAGCAATTTGTTCAATTCCTCGTCATTACGGATAGCCAATTGCAAATGGCGGGGAATAATTCTGGTTTTCTTGTTGTCGCGAGCAGCATTTCCCGCCAATTCCAAAACTTCTGCTGCCAAATATTCCATTACAGCTGCCAAATACACTGGGGCACCAGCTCCCACACGCTCAGCATAGTTTCCCTTTCGAAGTAACCGATGGATACGACCCACGGGGAATTGTAATCCAGCACGATTTGAGCGCGACTTTGCCTTTCCCTTCACTTTTCCACCTTTACCACGACCCGACATGTTGGCACTTTTTTTCACAATTTAATTTCAAAAAAAATAATTATTTACTACTAGCGTAGTAGTATACTCGTTCACTGTTCACTGTAGGATTAGGATTAGGATTAGTTTATTGAACATGAATAATATTTACAATTTGACTTATAGAACTAATGCTTAAGGTACTATGATAATATTAATTTGTTGGCACATAAGGGGCCTAACTTAATACAATGTGGGATTTACATAAAAATTGTATTATACATTTATAATGAAAATTTATTAATAAAATTAATATTAAAGTCGGTTGACTTTTCCATCCTCGGGTTGTTCATGCCCGGTTGTCCAGTTGAAAGGTGGGTATGTGTTGGCTTTAGCCACGGTGATATGCTGACCCTGGGTCAGTATAGAAGGGTACTGCTTCTTCGTTGATGGCAGGTATGACACCCTCTTCCAGTATTTCCAAGGCACTAAGGTACCTTGGCTCAGGGTGTCGTTCTTGGCTGGTCATCCTTCTAATCAGTTGATTGGGGTGGTTGGCGATGTTTCCTAGTATCTTCTTTGCTGCTAGCATGAGGTATCTTTCCAGTGGGATGATTTTGGCTTCAGAGTAGAGTTGCTCGTTCCTGTAGTGTTTGTTGCGTCGCCGGTCGAAGTAAAGCCCAGTGCAGATGCGGAGGATCTTTCTTTCGAATACTGCCAGTTTCTTCATTGCTGTCTTCGATATGGTGAACCATACTGGCAAGCTGTAGCCAATGATGGGTCTTATTAGCTGCTTGTAAATAAGCAGCTTCGTCTTTTGGCTTAGTCCATTTCTTTTCCTCAGCAGTGGGTGCAGTCGATGGACCACTGTTCACTGTGTTCTGCCAGAGTAATAAAATACCGCTTCTATTTATACAAACATTTCTATTGAAAATGGTGGTTGTTTAGTCACAAACTTCTCGGTCAAATAAAGAATAAATAGACAAGCAAAAAATAAATTCTCTCAGTTCTCGTTCAGACGCCAGTGTGACAACAGTGAAATAAAGTGACAGTGTGAAAACAGTTAAATAAAGTGAATTTAGTTAAAAAAAAAAAAAACACAGTTCTCGTTCAGACGTCAGTGTGAAAACAGTGAAATTAAGTGAATTTAGTTAAAAAAAAAATGCCGCCCAAAACTAGTGGTAAAGCAGCTAAGAAGGCCGGAAAGGCTCAAAAAAATATTACAAAAACTGATAAGAAGAAGAAACGCAAGAGGAAGGAAAGTTACGCAATCTACATTTACAAAGTGCTTAAACAAGTTCATCCTGATACTGGAATCTCCTCAAAAGCCATGAGCATTATGAACAGTTTTGTGAATGATATTTTTGAAAGGATTGCAGCTGAAGCCTCCCGTTTGGCTCACTACAACAAACGTTCTACAATCACCAGTCGGGAAATTCAAACTGCCGTCCGTTTGTTGTTGCCTGGTGAACTTGCCAAGCATGCTGTTAGTGAAGGAACTAAGGCAGTAACCAAGTATACTAGCTCGAAGTAATTTTTTTTATTGAATTTCTTCAAAATGGCCCTTTTCAGGGCCGCAAAAAATTAAATAAGAGATATAATCGAAATGATCATACCAACTTTTTTTTTCACAAAAAAATATTTTTTGGCCGGCGTACGTCGTGAGTACGATGTGTAATACTTTTTTATAATAAATAAAATATACTAAAATCTTTTCATGAAAATATTACCTGAACTAATTTTTTTTTTTGCAATAAAAACGTATCGTTATGATTTAATATTTTAATACATTTCATTTGAATAATAATTTAAGTCCTGTGTCCTGCTCCTTATTTACCTACTTGAATTTGTATTAAGTAGTTACATATACTTATACCAAATGCATTTTTGTGATGCGATTAATAACTTTTTTGTGACGCGATTAATAACTTTTTTTTTGTAAACTAGTAACATAACAAATGCTTTTACATGTGATGTACCTATGTAACTAATTTAAAAAAAAAACAATTTTTCGAGACTACTGAATACCAAAGCGAAGCATTTATATTTTATAGAAAATATTATTCTTCAACACTGAGCTATAAAATACATACATAATAATTGAGGTTTTGATTTATTTTTATATCTCTTTAATTAACTTTTTTTTAGCCCTGAAAAGGACTGTGGATTTGTATTCAAATTTCACATTTGAATTGAAATTACTTTTTAACTTTCTTTGCAGCAACAGCTTTTTTCGGTTTCGCAGCAGATGCTGTGGCAGATTTAGCTTTTGGTACTTTAGGCTTGGGGGCAGCAGCCTTGGCTTTTGTTGGTTTTGCTTTAACTGCACTTGTTTTTTTCACACTTTTCACTTTAGGTTTTTCCACTTTTTTTTTATCAGCACTTTTCTTTATTGTTGCGGCGGTTTTCTTTACTTTTTTTTCAACAGATGAATTTTTCACTTTTTTATCACCGACTGCAGCAGCTTTTGGTTTGGCAGCAGATTTTTTCTTTTCAGCAGACTTAGCTTTTGGTTCCTTGTTTGCTGATGCAGACAATTTAAAAGATCCAGCTGCACCCTTTCCTTTAGTTTGCACTAGTTTACCACTTACAACCGCACCTTTTAAATATTTTTTAATGAATGGAGCCAATTTTTGGACATCCACTTTGTATGAAGCAGCTATGTATTTTTTAATTGCAAGAAGCGAAGAACCACCACGTTCCTTCAATGTCTTAATGGCGGCATCAACCATTTGCTGAGTGGGAGGATGAGTTGGAGTTGATTTTGGTTTCTTTGAACCACTTGGGGCAGCCTTCTTGGTTTTTTTTTCCGCAACAATTGCAGGAGAAGCAGCAACACTATCAGCCATTTTTATTATGAATTTAACACTTTTTCACTTTTAAATATATTTAAGATTTCCTTGAACCGAAATAGATCACTTCAGTTACTTAATTCAATGAGAATCAACAAGAACGAAGGTATAGAAAAATTTAATTTATTTGAACGCTTAAAGACTTTTGCTTCCTTGGGTTCCTCTAAAAAATCAAAGAATTTTCGTCTTTTTAGTTTGAACTTTATGAAACTACTTATTGATTTAATTCTAACAATACGATAGATCACTTATTTAAAAGCTGTGTTTATACATAATTGCAAAATACTGAGGAAATTGCTGTTGAAGTCAACGTTTGATGATTTTTTTTCAATACTTCAGTTCAAGAATGCTTTTAATTTATCTATAACATATATTTTCGAATTAATACAATTTTATTCATAAAGTTAATAGTTCAATCAGTTAAAATAATTAGAAATGTTAGTTAAATATCACGATGTTTTCTTATAATTAAATGAAAACTATTTGAGTAATGAAACGCATGCCTTACTTTCTCAACATGGCGGATTTTTTTTTTACAATATTATATTTTCATTGTTTCTAAATAAAATAGCATAAAAATAAAACCAAAGAACTCAATTCCCTAAAAAACAAATATTAATATTTGTTTTTTATTGTATTTTTATAATATTATGATTTGTTGCAACTGAAAAATGCTTTCTTTCTAAATGCACTTGATAGCATGTCTATGAAAAATCAAATCTGTACATTTTCAACTAAAACACTGTAATAAAAAAATTTCACAAGACCTTGATGTTTTTAAAGACTTTAAAATACAAAATCCTTATATCCTCTTGTGGTTTTTAATTTTATTTTTTATAAATTGAAATATCCAAACAAACTTATGATGCACAGAAGAAATTAATTATATTTCTTGTTATCATTTATAGCAATTACAAATTTAGCCAGCATTTATGATATTTTGGTGTGTTGAATTAATGAAAATTTAATTTAAATGTGAAGTACTTTTTGCAAATTTAGAAAATATTAATATTATTAAATATATTTGGGTAGTAAGTAACTTAATGATTTGCGGAAGGCATATCTTAAAAAAATATCGAACGCCAGCCCGGAGGCTGGCCCAACGGTTCGTACTTATTAAATAAAACGAGATAGATTAAATGATACAAGTTTATTAAGTTCAACTTTACTCTATTGCGGTCACCAAAAGACTAACTGCCTAACCCACCTATTCGTAGTTAGCTGCCTGGCCAATCAAACTGCTGACCAGGCTATTTCCCATATCGTTGGTCTTCGTATATCGAATATCCGTTCATGCATATGCAGTCGATGCAGTTATGCGTTCACCTATTCATAGTTAGCTGCCTGGCCAATCAAACTGCTGACCAGGCTATTTCCCATGCATTCATTTCAGTTCATCGACATTCGAACGGGATCGTCTTTCCGAGGTCAATGTCGCTGGCGTGTGTTAACTTTTCACCCTTCGAAAATCTACGTCCCGTAGATCAGTGCCGTCAGCATTTTAGGTGACCCAAGTGTCCTTCTAATTTTTGGTTGCGGTTTCTTGCGGTAATTCTATTCTTGGGAGATTTAGCTTCCTCCCGATTTTCCGCCATATGACATATGCGAAGGAGATGATTAACAGGAGTATGATGGCGTCTGAAACCGTGGATATCCGTACCTTATTTGTGAGGTTCCCAAGACGTTCTATATTTTGGAAACTGAGGCTATGGACAAACTGCAAATCTACTTTGTGTCCTTCACTTGTGATGTTCGTCATGATCGGTGGTAGAGCTTGTAGAGTAGTAACGCTTGAACTTGTAAATGTCCTGTTCTTAATATGGATGGTTTCATTATTGAATCGCACAATAAAGGTCCCCGACAGGTTTTGGTTTGAGTTTTTTGATAAAAGTTCTCCATGAAAGTTTGTCAGGAAGATTGTGTCCTCTCGGATGAGTTCGATGATTTCATTGGTGTTAGTACGGTAAGTACATGCTACATGACCTCCCTTCAGTAGCTTTGATATGCAGTGATCTTCAGGTATTTTTTTAAGGGCTTCTTCCTTGCAGACAGTAGAATTGTTTATAAAAAGACAGCTAGCCAGAATCCCGTAGGTTTCTTCCTGGTTGACTAAGACTTTGCTGAACTCGACATTCACCTGTTTCCCATTCAGGATTGTAGGTCTAACAACGAGCATGTTATAATCGTCCTTTCTCACCTTCGGTATTGACAGAACATACAGGAGCATTGAATTGTTCGCATAGACTGACGGAGTTCCAAATTCGATTGCTTCAATTTCATTTTCATAAGGCAGTGTCTCAAACTCGTTTATCAGCATATTAATCTCATCATGGTTCAGTAAGTTTGTGTTGATAATACCACTTTTTGCCATCTGACAAGCTCTTACGATTTCGTTTACCTCTTCTTTGATAAGTAGGACCTGATGGATGATGTCCTGTTCAAACTTTTGGATATCGGCCACCATTATTTCGTGATTCGAATTGTCGATAACCCAGTTGATTTTTCTTGTCATGTCTTCTATAACGTGTGAGACCTTGTCATTCAGTTTGTACTGTTGGTTATTATTTTCCACAATTTCTTGTTGGCTTTGTAAGATTTTGTTCCAATCTGGCGCATCTGGATTTCCTGCAACCCATTTCAGTGCTGAGCCAATCCATTCAATGGACCTTGGTTTTCGCAGTGGCTTGGCTTTCAGTAGCTGGATGCGATCCGTTATTTGAGTTAGATGAAAGCTTACCAGCTGCTTCCTGTCTAGATCCCTGAAGTTTTTCTTAATGGAGTCAGTCAGCTCATCTAGTTGACGCTCGAATTGACCCAGGTCGATGACATGGATGAGGTTAAAGTTGCCGTTGATTATCCAGGCTTTACTCTCTTTAATCGAAACAAGTGGTGATGTGTATGGAAATAGTTGTAGGCTTTGGACTCTTGTTAGGCAGGTTAAGCAGGTAAGTCTGTAATTTAATCATTCGTATAAAGACATCTTAATTAAAATGTATATTATTAATGTTAATTTGGAGAAAAGATTTTTCTGTTACAGTAAAAAAAGGTTTGGAATACATTTTACATATAGTTATAATTTATAATGCAATTACAATGCAAGTGAGAATATTAAGATACATAACAAGAAAGCTCTTTTTTTTATAATAAATTTGTGATTAAAATAATTTATAAAAGCATTTTGAAATACAGTATAGATGTACAATATATTTAAGGATATATTATCCTTTTTTTTTCTTTTTTTTTTTTTTTTTTTTTTTTTTTTTTTTTTTTTTTTAATGATTTAGGTTTTTAATGTGGGTTTTATGTACCCTTCTGCCAGTTGATGTTGTGACAGTTACTTTATTATTCTTTGCCACTATTTCCTTTCGGAAAAGAGGCTTATTTTTTGCTTTTATGCCTTTAGTGGCTGTATAAATAATTTCGCCTTTTTTATAATTTTTAGGCTGTGTTCTTTTTTTGTTTCTATGGAGAATTGTTTCTCTTTGTTTTTTATGAATTTGACATTTTAGTTGTTTGTTGACTTTGGTGCGGAAATCGATTAGATTTTGGTAATTAATTTTCTGACTTCTTTCGAAAAAAATGTCGCTGGGCTTGCGCTTAGTAACAGAATGGATGGTTCTATTATACCTGTCCACTGCTATGCTAATTAATTCT
Source organism: Baccha elongata (assembly GCA_951217065.1). NCBI lineage: Eukaryota > Metazoa > Arthropoda > Insecta > Diptera > Syrphidae > Baccha > Baccha elongata. The sequence goes on along the minus strand of CATNUY010000181.1, from coordinate 646,919 downwards.
TTCAGTCGAAGGTCTTTATGCTCTTGCTTGAGGCATCGGAAGATTTCTAATATTGTCGAATGAAATCTTTCGACTTGACCATTGACTTCAGATCGGCGCACTGGTGTGTTATATAATTTTATGCCTAACATTTTAATGAAATTGATTATGATAGGGCTGAGAAAACTACTCTCATTGTCTGTGACCAACATTTCAGGTGCTGTAAAGTAATGAAGAATTTTGATGATCTTCTCTCGGAGGTGTAAGACGGATCTGTTCTTGATGTGGAACAGTTTACCAAATTTTGAAAATTTATCAATACAGCTAATGAACTTTTCATTTTGTATTTCGACTATGTCTAAATGAAGAATTTGACAAGGATAAGAAGGAACAGGAGTTGGTTGGAATTCCGGATGAATCGGATGTCTATCATATTTATTGATGTTACAGACATCGCATGTTTTGGTGTACTTTTTTACCAAACTGTTCATCCGTGGGAAATAATATTTCTCCAACAATTGCTCCTTATTCTCACGAGGATTTCTATGAGCTCGTTTGTGTTCACTCATGATCAGTTCGCAAATTCTGTTTTCGTTTCGTACGTCTTCAACTACTCTTTGGGTGATTCTAAGTTTATATCTTGTAAAGTTATCTAAGTAAATTTCCTGTAATAGGGTCAAACAATTTTCGGGTATTTTAATCCCGTTTACAACATTTGGATTTAGTTTTTGTTTTAATAAAGCCGTTAAATTTTCTCTATTTGGGTCCGAAATAGCTATGTAGTAACGGAAGTAACCTGGATGAGGCTCTTCTTGGGCTTCTAGTCCCCGTCCCACTTTGACAATAATCTGATTACGAAAAACATTGATTGGGGCTTCCACGTGTGGGATAAGATCTGTACCATCTTGATCGGCACTATGAACAGTGGAACTTGACGATCGAGCTTCTTCAGCTGTTTCAGTAGTATTATCGTTCACGGGCTCATCTGCATCAACAGTGGCAGCATCACTACTACAGTTCTCTATTGCAGTTTCGGTTGATTCGTTATCAGTTAAAATCTCACTTGGTGCCGTCTCAGTGCGTTCTGAGTCGGTCAAGTGATTGACTTCAGTTTTTAACCTTGACAGAGCATCTGCGACTACATTTGATTTTCCAGGTTTGTAGATAAGTTCGCAGTTGTACTCCTCTATACGAGCCTTCCAGCGTTTCAACTTAGCATTGTGGTTTTTGTTTCCCAATGAAAAAGTTAATGGCTGATGGTCTGTATATATACGAATCTTTCTTGCACCATAGAGATATGAGCGGAGATTGTCAAGTGCCCACACGATCGCCAACATTTCTTTTTCATTTGTGGCATATGCCTCTTCAGTTTTACTAAGGGATTTTGAGATGTAGGCTATTGGGCGATCCTTCCCCCATTCGCCTTGAGAAAGGACAGCACCTATAGCAAAGTTGGATGCATCTGTTGTAAGGTTAAATGTTTTTTCAAAGTCCGGAAAGGCAAGCACCTCAGATGATGTCAACAAAATTTTTAAATCTTTAAAGGCTTGTAACGCTTCGTTGTTCAGATTTATCGAGATACGCTTAGATTCGTTAGCCCTAACCTGGGCATGTTCTCCTCTAGTCAAAATGGTCAAAGGCTTCGCCACTTTTGCGTAATCGCGTATGAATTTTCTATAATAGGACGTAAGTCCCAGGAAGCTTTTTAAGTCTTTAAGAGTTTCAGGAGGTGAGATGGCTTGTATGGCCGATACTTTGCTTGGGTCGGGCTGTATGCCGTGAGGAGTAATTACATAGCCGAGAAATTCTACTTGAGTTTTCATGAATTGTGTTTTTTCCAGATTTACCTTCAGATTTACTGTCCGGAGTCGTTCAAATATAGTGTCAATATTCTTGAGGTGTTCCTCCTCATTTTGGCCAAAAACAATTATGTCGTCAATGTAGACATAACAGATTTTTCCGATAAATTCTTTAAGGACGTCATCGATCATCCTTTGGAAGATCGCTGGGGCGTTTCTAAGTCCAAATGGCAATCTTAGGAATTCATACTTGCCATTCATGGTTGAAAATGCCGTTTTGGCTATATCGGTAGGTTTCATCGGGATTTGATGAAAGCCGGAAGTAAGATCAAGAGTTGTGAAGTACATGGCTTTGCCAAGGCTTGCCAATGTTGAATTGATGTCGGGAATCGGATAGGTATCTGCAATCGTGATGCCGTTAAGGCGTTTATAGTCTATGACAACCCGATATTGCTTTTCGCCGGATGGCTTAGGCTTTTTCGGTACAACCCATATAGGAGAGTTGTACGGGCTCTTAGAAGGGCGAATTGTTCCTTCCTCAAGTAAGCTTTTTATCTCCTTTTCAACGACTTCTCTCATACACGCAGGGTATGGGTAACTTTTAGCGTACACGGGTTCGTCTGTACTAGTTCTTATTTCTGCTTTAACGTTTGTTCTGATTACCTCTTTTGTGTCGATTGGTCCAAAAATTGGTTTGTATTTACTAACCATTTCTCGAATTTTTGTTCTGAGACTTTCGGAAAGAGTTTCATCGAGAACAGGATTTATCTGAGCAGAAACTCTAGCCTTCAGAGGAATAATAATACCGGGTTTAAGAGAGAGAGTGTTTTCTTTACGGTCAATTACCGCTTCCAACTCCTTTAATGAGTCATCACCGATAATTCCGTCGAACGACACCAAACCGGGAAGGACGTAAAATGTTAAAATTGTATTATTGCCTATTTTTTCGAAAAACTTACCAGAAATTTTTTCGTTAACTTTAATATTTCCAGCAGCACAACGCACGGAAAATGGTTTCGCTAATTTTGTGGTGTTTTGGTCTATTGATTTTTTTATGAAATTTTTATTGGCACCAGTATCAATGAGGAATTTTAATCTGGAGCCCCCTTGAGTTATGTACTCTATATATGGAACGCTGGAGAGGCGCCCGTCATAAAATTTATGGTATCCTCAACAGCTTCCTCGACATTTTCTGAGGCTGTTTGCTGATATTCATCAGCGTACCCATCGGATTCATACGCCACATCAGAATTTTCTGAGGATGGCTGATGCTGATATTCATCAGCGTAGCTCTCGGGCTGATATACCATTTCGGTGTGGTATAATCTTTGCTGCTTATTGTTATATTTATTGTGGCGATAGCCTTCCGATCTGGCACCCCTTTTGAATGGGTTACCATAACGAGGACGGTTGATATAGTCAACCTGCCTCGTTTGCACAGAACCCAGCTCCATTTTTTCATGGGGCTTGGGAGCAGTCGGCCTTGGTGGAGGATTATCGTTTCTATAATTTTGGGAAGACCCAGGATGAATAAACTTTCTTGGCGGCACATTGGGCTTGAAATTGTTTGATCTGAAAGACTGATTTACCGGAGCCGTTATTGTGTTAGGAGCGTTGGGGTTGTGTATTGTATTGCTCCTGAAGTTAAGATTTTGAATTTCTAGACAAGCCGTGTAGGCTTCGGGTAAGGTCTTGGGTTTTTGTATGATCAGCATACGAGAAATGTCCCCAGACAACCCACGCACAAAAACATCTAACGCACGATTGCGATAAGTTTCAATCAGTGCGTTCACAGTCTCCTGTGAATAGGTCTCGGTCTTAATCTTATTTATAATAAGAGAAAATTGATGGTTTACGGTTGCGTAAAACTCATCAATCTTTGTCCCCTTCTGGGACAGCTGACCCAATTGGTGCTCAAGGGTCCGTATATCCCTTTTATCCGCATAGTGCAGAGATAAGCATCTTTTGATGGCGTTCCAGTCGTCTTCGAAGATATTATACGAGATCAACGCCGTATCCGCATTCCCACGGATCTTTTGTCTGACATGCTGTAAAATTGCTCTATATATTGGCTTACCTCTGACGATTTTGAAGTCTTTCAAAATCGACTCCACGTTGTGAATCCATGACACATATTGTGTCGGATTCCCATCGAACACTTGCAGTTCTTTTACATTGTCCGGAAGCTTACTGATTTCCTTGAGTTCCGCCTCATTTTTAGGAGATACTAAAGGAGCTTCAGATGGACTAACACTAAAACCAGATGCACTTTCACTGACACTAGCACTAGCAGAATTTTGTTCGAGCGCCACCAGCCTATTTTCGACTTTTTTAATTTGATCGTATAATTGATTAAATCCGCCGGTCAAATCTTGTATGGATTTTTTTATCTCATCCATTATTTAATTTCTTTTAATTATTATTTTTTTTTTGAACTTATTAACTTTTATAAATTTTTGCGATTTCTTTTTTTTTGCACAAAATTTCAACAATACAACTTAATAAAGAAAAGATTTATTCTTGATAGTTTTCTTAAACTATTTTTTTCACAATTTCACAAATATTATTTTTTTGAACTTATTAACTTTTATAAATTTTTGCGATTTCTTTTTTGCACAAAATTTCAACAATACAACTTAATAAAGAAAAGATTTATTCTTGATAGTTTTCTTAAACTATTTTTTTTCACAATTTCACAAATATTACAATTATTATTTTCTTTGAATTGCTGCACCAGCATAAAGTTTTTTTTCTTTTTTTAATTAACGTATTTTCAAGTTGCTCACTCACAATTTAAGCATCATTGTTCTATTCTATTTTAAGTATTCTTTTTTGAGTTTTCCAATTTTTTCAGTTTTCCAATCGTATCTGTAATTAATTTCGTATAATTAATTTCTTTTTTATTTTAATCGCGATGGTTCTCAAACGGAAACCGGCGTGCGTGGGAGGTGTCGTGTTAATCCCGTTTAGTTGCAAGCAACCTACTAATGGCACGATCGACCATCACCGTCGTATCCTTTAGCCTATCAGGATATCCACATGTTCCCATGTGTATGCGGAATTTCGTGACATTGGCCTCAAAATGGTCAACTGTGTTCCCATGTGAACAGCGACTTGCACTCCTTAAGGAGCGTATTGGGCTTGTCAACAATCCTTAGGCGAAAAGGATACCGTTTTGCAGCCGGTCCCTGCTCGGGCGCCACTTAATGATTTGCGGAAGGCATATCTTAAAAAAATATCGAACGCCAGCCCGGAGGCTGGCCCAACGGTTCGTACTTATTAAATAAAACGAGATAGATTAAATGATACAAGTTTATTAAGTTCAACTTTACTCTATTGCGGTCACCAAAAGACTAACTGCCTAACCCACCTATTCGTAGTTAGCTGCCTGGCCAATCAAACTGCTGACCAGGCTATTTCCCATATCGTTGGTCTTCGTATATCGAATATCCGTTCATGCATATGCAGTCGATGCAGTTATGCGTTCACCTATTCATAGTTAGCTGCCTGGCCAATCAAACTGCTGACCAGGCTATTTCCCATGCATTCATTTCAGTTCATCGACATTCGAACGGGATCGTCTTTCCGAGGTCAATGTCGCTGGCGTGTGTTAACTAGTACTGCCGACTTTATATGCATAAATATTTAGGAAGTTTCAAAATAATAATATATTTTAACATGATACACAATCAGGTAATCTTAACTTAAAATAATGTTTTTTGAATTTTTTTTAATCTCTTTGTCATTATTTGTGGTCCTGAAAAGGACCGTTTAATAATATTTGCGTCGTTAACGCCTTAAGCACGTTCACCACGAATACGTCTTGCCAATTGAATGTCTTCTGGCATAATTGTAACACGCTTAGCATGAATGGCACACAAATTGGTATCTTCAAAAAGACCAACTAAATAAGCTTCACTGGCTTCTTGCAGTGCCATTACAGCTGAACTCTGGAAACGCAAATCAGTTTTAAAATCCTGTGCGATTTCACGAACTAACCGTTGGAAAGGCAATTTGCGGATCAACAATTCAGTGCTCTTCTGGTAACGACGGATTTCACGGAGAGCAACAGTTCCGGGACGATAACGATGTGGTTTTTTGACACCTCCAGTTGCTGGAGCACTCTTACGAGCTGCTTTAGTAGCCAACTGCTTTCTTGGAGCTTTTCCACCAGTTGATTTGCGAGCTGTTTGCTTTGTACGTGCCATCTCAAACTTTTTTATTTTTTTCTCTAAAAAAAATACACTTCACTTCACAAATTCACAATACTGAATACACAATAAAATAACCATGAAAAGTAGGATTAGTATTAGTTTATTGAACATGAATAATATTTACAATTTGACTTATAGAACTAATGCTTAAGGTACTATGATAATATTAATTTGTTGGCACATAAGGGGCCTAACTTAATACAATGTGGGATTTACATAAAAATTGTATTATACATTTATAATGAAAATTTATTAATAAAATTAATATTAAAGTCGGTTGACTTTTCCATCCTCGGGTTGTTCATGCCCGGTTGTCCAGTTGAAAGGTGGGTATGTGTTGGCTTTAGCCACGGTGATATGCTGACCCTGGGTCAGTATAGAAGGGTACTGCTTCTTCGTTGATGGCAGGTATGACACCCTCTTCCAGTATTTCCAAGGCACTAAGGTACCTTGGCTCAGGGTGTCGTTCTTGGCTGGTCATCCTTCTAATCAGTTGATTGGGGTGGTTGGCGATGTTTCCTAGTATCTTCTTTGCTGCTAGCATGAAGTATCTTTCCAGTGGGATGATTTTGGCTTCAGAGTAGAGTTGCTCGTTCCTGTAGTGTTTGTTGCGTCGCCGGTCGAAGTAAAGCCCAGTGCAGATGCGGAGGATCTTTCTTTCGAATACTGCCAGTTTCTTTATTGCTGTCTTCGATATGGTGAACCATACTGGAAAGCTGTAGCCAATGATGGGTCTTATTAGCTGCTTGTAAATAAGCAGCTTCGTCTTTTGGCTTAGTCCATTTCTTTTCCTCAGCAGTGGGTGCAGTCGATGGAATGCAAAACTTGCCTTTTTAAGGACAGCACGTGAGTGGTCGTTGAATCGAAGCAGCTCGGTGAAATTAATCCCCAGGTACTTCGCACTTCGTTTGGCTGCGATCGATGTTCCATCTGGGAGTCTTAACACAAGGCTTCTACATCTTCCAGCAGAACGGGTGGCTCTTCCGTTACTTGGTCTCCTGAAGCAAACGAGTTCTGACTTGTCGGTGTTGATTTTGATGCCCCATTTCTTGTAAAATTCGAAAAGCTTCCTTAAGTGAGCCTCAACTTTCCGACAAGCTAAGAGTGGGGACATCGATGAAGCGTACGTCAGAGAGTCGTCCGCATAGAGGAGGTTCTCGCATTCGGTTGGAGTGGGTTGGTCAGACGTTAAGATGTTGTACAAAAACGGTCCAAGTTTAGATCCTTGGGCAACTCCAGCTCTGATGCTCTTCACTGATGATTTATGCTTCTCAACTTCAACGAAAAATTTTCTGGAAGAAAGAAAAGAAAATATAATTTGTATAAGTGGCTGTGGAAAATTAAGCAGGTTAAGTTTATGTATAAGTGCATCAGTCCAGACGCTGTCAAATGCTTTCTCGACATCCAGAAAACATCCGACGGTACAACGATGGCTGTTGAGGGCGATGGTGATGTCATGCTGGAATTTAAGCAGTGGGTGAAGCGTTGAGTGGTGTTCTCGGAAACCAAACTGCATGTCAGGGATTAACTGGTTTTCCCTGCAAAAATCCTTGAGTTTCCTCAGAGTGAGTTCTTCAAGAATTTTACTGAAGTTGCTGAGGAGGGAAATGGGCCTGTAGTTTGTTGCTAAGTTGCTAGAGCCTTTCTTTGGAATTGGCACGATTTTCGCGGTTTTCCAGTTTTGAGGGAAGTATCCGTTGTTCATGCAGTTGTTCATGATGATTGCCAGGAAGATCATTATGGTGTTCGGGAGCCTCTTCAGAACGAAATTGGAGATTCCGTCCAAACCTGCTGACTTTTTGGGCTTTGAGTAGTGGATGATCTCTGCAATCTCCTCTGGGGTGCATAACTGTGGGCAGTCAACTGGGTCATTTGCAGGATTGGCATCGCTAAACGTTGTTTGATCAGGGTTTGGACGAAGTCAGTTGAATGGACGCCTCAACTTCTAGCAAGAAACCTTGGTCAGCCGGTGGGTTTGGTGTGAAGTTTCCTTCGAAGTGTTCAGCGAATGCCTCGGCTTTGTCTTGAGCTGAAGTTGCTTCACCGTTACTGCTGATGATTCTTTCTGGCAAAGGTGGGTTTTTCCCGATGAGGTGATTTATATTCCTGAAGGCATCAGGACCAGGTTTGATCGTCTGCAGTCTCTTCTGGAATTGGATATTGTTGTAGTGTTGGACGGAGTTTCTGAACATGATGTTCACACAGTTTAGTTCGCTTAGGACTGTCTGGTAATCACTGTTTACTCTGTTTAGCTCTCGTTGGTGGATCCTCTGCAGACGTTTTCTAAGCCGCTGTCTGTGACTATACAGGTTTTGTACGTATTCAGGAAGATGATCGTATCTGTCCTTAGATGTCCTGGGCTGCTTTTGAATGTCCAGTGCGTTGCGAACTACCTCTTCTAAGTTATTGACCGCACTATCAATTTCACTATTCCCGAGGTTGCGATTTATAGGCGGGAGTTCTATGTTATCCTCTATGTCCCTTTGTAGGCGCTCAACATCCAATTTTCTGTAGTTGATGACTCTTTCCCTAGTCTCGGGTTCTAGGTTGATGAATTGTCTCAGCTGGATAGTTAATTGGACCGCTTCGTGGTCTGAATAACTGGGCAATATCGTGCAGATATAGTTTTGAAGTTCGGGGAGAATGTGCACCAGATTCGACGTCACTAAAAAGAAGTCCAATGTTGAAGGCGTCCTCGGGAAGGTAGGTTTTGGCTGTGATATAACCACCAGTGTATGTTCTTCGCTATTGTCGTCCAACCAGTCAGCTATGGCCTCTCCTTCGTTGTTCGTGGTAGTGTCCAGCCACCGATGATGCCTTGCGTTGAAGTCACCGCCAATGAGCCCATATGTGCTTCTCTCTAGAGTGCTGTTGAGCACGTGAAGGTCTTTAAGGATGTCTCTGCGATTTGAACTGCACTTGAAGTATACGCTTATTACTGTTAGGGTCTCGTCATCTCTTCCTAGTCTGATGGTAACAGCCGTGGCTTCACTGGTGAGTAGACCGGTTATGGTGGTTTCGAAGGCATTCGGGAGTATTTTGTTTTTTATAAAGACAGCCGTCCCTCTTCGGTGTTCAATTTTGTCTTTCCGGAAGGTTTTAAATCCAACGATGTCAATATTATTTTTCCGAGTGACGTTGGTTTCGCTGATGAGGGCAATGTCCGGATTGTTCTGTTTCATAAACAGATTAAATGACGTCCTTCTTTCCAGGCTGTACAATGAATTTACATTGTACGTCAGTATGCGGAGCTTCTTTAGTTGCATATTTGGAATATGAAAGTGGCCAACGCCACGGACTTTTCTGCTTTGCTCATCTTCGAGTAATCCGATGTGATTGCACTCTGGGCTTTTCCGATGATGGACAATAGGCTGCTACCGAAAATTTCCTGGACTTCGCTGTTGAGATTTATTTGTTGGTTAGGAATTGTATTCTTCTTCAACTTAGCTGGAATCAACTTGGCTGCGACAGTTGAAGCTGGTGCTTTTGGTTGCTGTTGACCAGGAGTTTTGGGGGCTGCTTGTTTGTTAGCTGCGACCTTCTTGGCCATTGTTGCGTAACTCGTTGTGGGGCGGGTGAGCACACATGCTGACTTCACAGCAAAATTTTGTTGGGCCTTTTTCTCTGCCATCTTCTTGTTTCTCTCTGTCAGTTGGAGTTTTAGTGTTGGGCAACCTTTATAATTAGCCGGATGTCCTTCCTTTTGGCAGTTGGCACACCAAACATCACTTCCAGTGTTCGATGTCCTCTTGCACTGGCCTGGTGCATGGTCATCTTTGCACTTGACACACACGAATTTCTTTCCACAATTCTTGGAGACGTGCCCTCTCTTCTGGCAGTTGTGACACTGTGGTATGTCATCATTTTTGAATTTTTCCCAATGAACTCTGTGGTTCATTATCAGGGTCTTTGTGTAAACTTCCCGCAAGTCACACGATTTGTTGAGTTCCACAACGAAGCTGTTGTACTCCTTCCCTTTGGCTTTCTTGGACTTGTATTTCGTCACTCCAATCACTGGCAGTCCTTCGCAGCGAAGCTCCATAACCATGAAAATATTTCAAATTGAATACTTATAAATTTATCACCTATCTTTGTCTCCGTTCAGCTGTTTTTATTTCTCACACATTCAGTCCAGAAAATTAATATAAATACCTGTAGACGTCTGCCGCAGAACGCACACATAGAGAGGCAGATAGAGGATCAGAGTGAACAGTGAAAGTGAAAGGTTGTGCGCGGAAAATTAATATTGTGAAATATTGTGAAAATCCCAAAATAAACCGAACATTTTATTACCCCAGGGTAATTAGGCACAGCAAAAGGTTCTACCTGAGCTAAAAAAAAAAAAACAATCAGTGAAAATCTGAGGAAATAAAATTCCCAGAATAAGTGAAGTGAAGTGACTAATTTTTTTTTCTCTGTCCCTATGGGTCAGAAAGAAAAAGTTAAAGCCGTAAAGGCTCAACTCGTGAGCACCATTGAACGAGAGGCTGCACAACTGCGATCAGCATATGGATCCGAGGTCTCAACAGAATTCGCTACGCGAATAATCTACGATTTAGAGTTGGCCATGCAGCGATTTCTGGGAGAAAGCATCGAAAAAACCACGGAGAGCGTAAATTCAACTAACGCAGGAGAAACCATGGAAGTGACGGAAGACGTTATTGAAGACGGCGAATCAAGAGAAAAGGAAGTGGAAGTTGAAATCGCTAAACGTCAAAAACTGGGGAGTGATGTGGAATTTGCCGAAGAGGAATTCCAAACAGTGGGACCATCACCAAGAAGAAAAACCAGCATAAGGAAGGAGAAGGAAATCGCACCTACAGTATCTAAGCCAGCAGCGCCTGTACCAACAGCGTTATCACCTAACAAATTAGGGAAAACCAAGGAAGGAACAACTCCAGCAGCAAAAGACTCACCAAGAAATGTGCAGCCACCAATCGTGTGCTTTAATTTGTCTACATCATCGATGTATCGCCAATTCCAGCTGGCAGAAATAAAAGTGGAATACACGGTGGTAAATGTAAACAAAACAAAAACAATAGTAAAAACAAAATCCAAAGACGATTTCATGGCAGTGAAAAACTACCTTGTGGACAAAAAAGTACAACATCATACATTTACCACGAAGGATGATAGAAAATCTATTATCCTTCTTAAGAAAATCCACTATTCCCATCAGCCTGATGACATCATTAAGCAACTGGGGGTTCTGGGATTTAAATCATTGAAGGTCGCACCGTTCCGGTCAAAGCGAGACAAAACATCAACCTTCAACGCCTTCGTGGTGGAATTCGAGAAAGGCACTGATCTCATAGCAGTCAGCCGCATCCGAAACCTTCTTGGAGAAGCAGTGAGATGGGAGAAACTGCTACCAAGCACAATCACCCAGTGCCACAAATGCCAAGCATTCGGGCATGTAAGCGTCAACTGCCAGATGAGGCGTCGCTGCGTGAAATGCAGTGAGGAGCACGAAAAGGATAAGTGCAAACGAACAGACCCAACGGCGGGCAAACCATATTGCGTGCTTTGCAAGAGCGAAGGACACCCAGCCAGTTATGAAGGATGCCCCTACAGGAAAAAAATAGTAGCAGCCAAGAAAGAGAAAGCCAACATAAAGGTGGCAGCAAAACAAACAGCGAGACATGCAGCCCCAGCTCCAATAAAATCAAGTTTTCAACCAGGTAAGTCATATTCTGATATAACTAAAATTAATTTGCCCAACCTACAACATAATAAACCCAATATAAAGCCCCTACGACCACAGACTAAAACAAACACTACTGCTCAAACTGAGCCCACCAGAACCCAAACAAAAACATTTGCTGCTAGTGACATTAAAATCACTACCAGCTCTTTCCTCAATGACTCACAGAAATTCTTCGGTTGTGACTTTGTCACTCTGCTCTCGAAGATCTCGGAATTTCTTCCTCTTTATGAGGCGATCCCCACTGAGGCCGGCAAGAAAATAATGTTTCTTGACTTTGCGGTAAAAATATGTCTAGGACAATAAACAATTTAAACGTTATAACGTATAACGTAAATTCAATCGTTTCACATCCTAAACGGATATCCCTGCAACACTTCGTTTCTAAAAACAAACCCGACGCTGTTTTGCTCTCTGAAACTAAACTAGCTTCAAGGCATCGGCTTTACTTTGAAAAGTACACCCTCTTCCGAATGGACAAAAATTCTACCAAAACCGGTACTGCCATTTTGGTAAAATCCTGTTTCCAATGCAAACAAATAATTATCCCAGGTCTGGTTACTTTTGAAGTAACTTGTATAGTTGTCTCACTGGAGAATAACGAAAATATCCTTCTGATATCTTTGTACAACCAGTGCTCTGCATCCTCAACGGATATAAAACATGACCTCGACGTACTTAACACTTTTTGCCGAAACTTCACCCAATTCATTATCGGTGGCGATTTCAACGCGCGTCATCAATTATGGATGGACATTACAACAACTCCCCAAGGCGTGGCCATTGCTGACTGGCTTCTCTGTAATTCGCACAACCACCTTTTTGAGATAGTATCTCAACCGATTCCCACATTTCCCAGAACGCCATCACTTCTGGATTTCTTTATTTGCTCCCCGAATCTCATTTGTAGGATCCCTACACTTAGAAACTTCACGTGCACAGCCATTACCTCTGACTCTGACCATCTAGCCGTCAAACTAACAATTCGTCTCAGAACAAACTTCAACATTCTTGCAGTTCCCCAACAAGAATATATTAATTTTAATAAAATTAACTGGGAAACTTTTCAAATATCCTTAACGGAAAAACTAAGGAGTAACATTCCCAACACAACTACCAACTTGAGCAATCAGCAAATCGATCATGCAATCGATTCTGTTGAAAACTCAATACGTGAGACTATTGCTGAACAAGCACATCCCCGAAACATACAGTCCAAATATAAGGATCTCCCTGAAACTCTACAAAACATGTACAAATATAGACAAAAACTTCGAAAAATTCTTCAAAGAATTTTTCACCGCACTCTTAGCACACATGGTAACGAATACCAGAGTGTTCTTTCCCAACTAAAGTGCCTCAACACACTTATTGATCAAAATACAAAGACCTACATAGACTCTCAGTTCCGGAAAAGACTTAACGTCATAAAACCTGGGCCAGACACCTTTAAGCAAATAAACCAAATAGTAGGAAAGAAATCTCCTATAATTGGCCAATTGCAATACAATGACAACTTTCTCTCGTCAGATCAAGAAAAAACGAACGCTTTTGCAGAATTCTTTGAAAGCAATTTCAAACCAAATCTTCCCAGCCATCTGCCTGACTTTCTGACTAACGTCAACAGCGTGGTTTTGGAAACAGTTTCCCAAAACCCAACTCCACTCACTACTTTTTCAGAAGAAAACACTTCAGTCTTCACAACAGTCGACGATATCTTCACAAACCCTATGAGCCTGAAAGGTTCAATAAAATGCGGAAACGCCAAGAAATCTTCTGGACCAGACAAAGTCTCTAATTTTGTCATAAAAAAACTGCCAGCTACAGCAATTATTATTCTCACAATTATTCTCAATAATTGTGTCAACAACAGTTACTTTCCAAATAAATGGAAAATAGCGGAAATTTTCCCTATACCTAAAAAGCCCGGAGCAAGTTGCGTTAACAACTTTCGACCTATCTCTCTTCTTCCGAACCTCAGCAAACTTCTCGAAATGCTGATTCTTGACAAACTTCGCTCACTATGTTCTTCCTTAGGAATAGTGCAGCATAACCAATTTGGGTTCAAAGCCTCCCATTCAACCTTCAACCCCCTGTTGAAGCTACACGCTGATACAACCTTAGCCCTCAATAAAAAAGAGACAACAGTAGCATGTCTTCTTGACATACAAAAAGCCTTTGACTCTGTATGGATTGAAGGTCTAGTTTTCAAGCTGAAGTCCCTTCACTTGCCTAGACATCTAATCCATATCATACACAGTTTCCTCACGAATCGTAAATTTTACGTACGTGTCGGCAATACAAACTCAAGTGTAATGAACATCTTAGCCGGAGTTGCACAAGGTTCTCGCCTTGGACCAGACTTGTTCAACTTGTACACACATGACCAACCAATCAACGTACCCCCGACCAAGACACTACTATTTGCTGACGACTCCATCACATATAGTTCATCACTAAGCCCAGCCATAGCTCTCCGCAGAGTCTCTGACCATATCTTCAGACTCTGGGAATATTACCTAAAATGGGGAATCAAGATTAATCCTTCTAAGACAGAATTAATCTGTTTTAGAAACCCATCTCGCAATGGTTTAGCCACAAGATGTAAGAACCTCTCTCTTACCCTCCCCGATAACACTGTTATCACTCCCAAAATAAGTGTTAAGTACCTCGGAGTAAACTTCTTCGAAAGGTTTAAATTTAACCAACATGTCAAACTCACCCTTCGCAAGGCCAATCATGCGTTGGCTCTTGTACAGCCTCTTATGAGAGTAAGAGGTGGACTCCAGACTAGTACGAAACTTCTACTCTACAAGCAGATAATTCGTCCTATATTGACATATTGTTTCCCCATATGGTATACAATAAGCCCCAGTTATATGAAAAAGTTACAAATATTTGAGCGAAAAGCTCTCCGTCATTGTACTTCCCTTTACCACAGACCCAATTCACTTCGCTATTATAGCAACGAAATGCTCTATGAAGCATCAGGCATCGTTCCGATCGACATATACATCTACAATCTCAGCACTAAAATGCTGAGGAAAATCCCATCCCACCCTAGCCCTCTTATTAATTTAATTTCAGGTAACCCAACCACAGAAGACCGATATCTCCAGGTGCTCTCCATAATGGACCCAACATTCGAGATATCAACAGATGACAGCTTCGGAAATTTCTACGTAGCTGCAAGAACGCAGTATAATAGAGGTTGAAGCCACCAGTTGACCTGATGACCACCAGGAGTACCAGATGACCATCCAGATGAAACCCGATAGCAGACCTTAACCAACTAACCCCATCATCATCAAACAAGCCAACGACCGTCAGCACTGCTCACGTTGACGTAAAACAAGCCACCGTTTATATTTAAGAAAAACAAAAATGTTAACCTTAAGAAACTTTTAAATTTTAAAATGTATAAAACTAACATTGAACGAAGCAGAGCCCCTTCTGTGCTCGCAGATACTTAAACTTAATGTAAGACTTATAAAAAAAAAAAAAAAAAAAATCAATTGTAAATACCAACTTAAAGCAAGAGCTAATAAAAAATTATTATATCCCCCCCCCGCAGAACGCATAAGTACAGTGACTTCCGTGCAGTGTGTTCTATTATCTTAAAATTAAATAACCAAAAATGACTGGTCGTGGTAAAGGAGGAAAAGGCTTGGGTAAAGGTGGCGCAAAACGTCATCGTAAAGTGTTGCGTGATAATATCCAAGGTATTACAAAACCAGCAATCCGTCGATTGGCTCGTCGTGGTGGTGTGAAGCGTATTTCTGGCTTGATTTACGAAGAAACTCGTGGTGTTTTAAAAGTCTTCTTAGAAAATGTCATCCGTGATGCTGTTACTTACACTGAACACGCCAAGCGTAAGACTGTTACTGCAATGGATGTAGTATATGCTTTGAAGAGACAAGGGCGTACTCTTTATGGTTTCGGAGGTTAAATAATCATAAAGTTTATATTAACCTGTAACAATCGGTCCTTTTCAGGACCACAATAAAATATTTAAGAGTTATAAACTTAAAATTCTGTATATAGTCAAATATTTATTAAATAGGCAGTTTCGAAAAAAAATTTAATTATTTATTATTTGAATAAAAATTCACACTTTCAAGAAAAAACACAGATAATGAAAAAATCCTCGAAGTTACAAATACCATGTACATAGGTACACACAGATGCTCATTTTTCTTAAATCTACAATGTTTGAACTAGCTATTTATTTTATTTTATTATATTGTCTACTTGTCGCAACTTCATATATTTTTTTTAAGATTTTAATTTTTTTTTGTATGAAAACCTAGAAAACTATGTCAAAAAGCAGCAGCAACATTAATAAATAGGCAGTTTCGAAAAAAAAAATGAATGATTTATTATGTGAATAAAAATTCACACTTTCAAGAAAAAACACAAATAATGAAAAAATCCTCGAAGTTACAAATACAATGTACATAGGTGCACACAGATGCTCATTTTTCTTAAATCTACAATGTTTGAACTATTTATTTTATTTTATTATATTGTCTACTTGTCGCAACTTCATATATTTTTCTTAAGATTTTTAATTTTTTTTGTATGAAAACCTAGAAAACTATGTCAAAAAGCAGCAGCAACAACAACAACATTTATAATAAATAAATTCCAATAGAAAATATTTTGTACCTCTTTTAAAAATCGATTTGTCGTCCTGAAAAGGACGGTTTTTTATTTAATAATGTCGAAATATTGATTTAAGCACTCTTTTCTGTCTTTTTTGGCAACAAAACTGCTTGGATATTAGGAAGAACACCACCTTGGGCAATTGTTACTCCAGAGAGCAATTTGTTCAATTCCTCGTCATTACGGATAGCCAATTGCAAATGGCGGGGAATAATTCTGGTTTTCTTGTTGTCGCGAGCAGCATTTCCCGCCAATTCCAAAACTTCTGCTGCCAAATATTCCATTACAGCTGCCAAATACACTGGGGCACCAGCTCCCACACGCTCAGCATAGTTTCCCTTTCGAAGTAACCGATGGATACGACCCACGGGGAATTGTAATCCAGCACGATTTGAGCGCGACTTTGCCTTTCCCTTCACTTTTCCACCTTTACCACGACCCGACATGTTGGCACTTTTTTTCACAATTTAATTTCAAAAAAAATAATTATTTACTACTAGCGTAGTAGTATACTCGTTCACTGTTCACTGTGTTCTGCCAGAGTAATAAAATACCGCTTCTATTTATACAAACATTTCTATTGAAAATGGTGGTTGTTTAGTCACAAACTTCTCGTTCAAATAAAGAATAAATAGACAAGCAAAAAATAAATTCTCTCAGTTCTCGTTCAGACGCCAGTGTGACAACAGTGAAATAAAGTGACAGTGTGAAAACAGTTAAATAAAGTGAATTTAGTTAAAAAAAAAAAAACACAGTTCTCGTTCAGACGTCAGTGTGAAAACAGTGAAATTAAGTGAATTTAGTTAAAAAAAAAAAATGCCGCCCAAAACTAGTGGTAAAGCAGCTAAGAAGGCCGGAAAGGCTCAAAAAAATATTACAAAGACTGATAAGAAGAAGAAACGCAAGAGGAAGGAAAGTTACGCAATCTACATTTACAAAGTGCTTAAACAAGTTCATCCTGATACTGGAATCTCCTCAAAAGCCATGAGCATTATGAACAGTTTTGTGAATGATATTTTTGAAAGGATTGCAGCTGAAGCCTCCCGTTTGGCTCACTACAACAAACGTTCTACAATCACCAGTCGGGAAATTCAAACTGCCGTCCGTTTGTTGTTGCCTGGTGAACTTGCCAAGCATGCTGTTAGTGAAGGAACTAAGGCAGTAACCAAGTATACTAGCTCGAAGTAATTTTTTTTATTGAATTTCTTCAAAATGGCCCTTTTCAGGGCCGCAAAAAATTAAATAAGAGATATAATCGAAATGATCATACCAACTTTTTTTTTCACAAAAAAATATTTTTTGGCCGGCGTACGTCGTGAGTACGATGTGTAATACTTTTTTATAATAAATAAAATATACTAAAATCTTTTCATGAAAATATTACCTGAACTAATTTTTTTTTTTGCAATAAAAACGTATCGTTATGATTTAATATTTTAATACATTTCATTTGAATAATAATTTAAGTCCTGTGTCCTGCTCCTTATTTACCTACTTGAATTTGTATTAAGTAGTTACATATACTTATACCAAATGAATTTTTGTGATGCGATTAATAACTTTTTTGTGACGCGATTAATAACTTTTTTTTTGTAAACTAGTAACATAACAAATGCTTTTACATGTGATGTTCCTATGTAACTAATTTAAAAAAAAAAACAATTTTTCGAGACTACTGAATACCAAAGCGAAGCATTTATATTTTATAGAAAATATTATTCTTCAACACTGAGCTATAAAATACATACATAATAATTGAGGTTTTGATTTATTTTTATATCTCTTTAATTAACTTTTTTGTAGCCCTGAAAAGGACTGTGGATTTGTATTCAAATTTCACATTTGAATTGAAATTACTTTTTAACTTTCTTTGCAGCAACAGCTTTTTTCGGTTTCGCAGCAGATGCTGTGGCAGATTTAGCTTTTGGTACTTTAGGCTTGGGGGCAGCAGCCTTGGCTTTTGTTGGTTTTGCTTTAACTGCACTTGTTTTTTTCACACTTTTCACTTTAGGTTTTTCCACTTTTTTTTTATCAGCACTTTTCTTTATTGTTGCGGCGGTTTTCTTTACTTTTTTTTCAACAGATGAATTTTTCACTTTTTTATCACCGACTGCAGCAGCTTTTGGTTTGGCAGCAGATTTTTTCTTTTCAGCAGACTTAGCTTTTGGTTCCTTGTTTGCTGATGCAGACAATTTAAACGATCCAGCTGCACCCTTTCCTTTAGTTTGCACTAGTTTACCACTTACAACCGCACCTTTTAAATATTTTTTAATGAATGGAGCCAATTTTTGGACATCCACTTTGTATGTAGCAGCTATGTATTTTTTAATTGCAAGAAGCGAAGAACCACCACGTTCCTTCAATGTCTTAATGGCGGCATCAACCATTTGCTGAGTGGGAGGATGAGTTGGAGTTGATTTTGGTTTCTTTGAACCACTTGGGGCAGCCTTCTTGGTTTTTTTTTCCGCAACAATTGCAGGAGAAGCAGCAACACTATCAGCCATTTTTATTATGAATTTAACACTTTTTCACTTTTAAATATATTTAATATTTCCTTGAACCGAAATAGATCACTTCAGTTACTTAATTCAATGAGAATCAACAAGAACGAAGGTATAGAAAAATTTAATTTATTTGAACGCTTAAAGACTTTTGCTTCCTTGGGTTCCTCTAAAAAATCAAAGAATTTTCGTCTTTTTAGTTTGAACTTTATGAAACTACTTATTGATTTAATTCTAACAATACGATAGATCACTTATTTAAAAGCTGTGTTTATACATAATTGCAAAATACTGAGGAAATTGCTGTTGAAGTCAACGTTTGATGATTTTTTTTCAATACTTCAGTTCAAGAATGCTTTTAATTTATCTATAACATATATTTTCGAATTAATACAATTTTATTCATAAAGTTAATAGTTCAATCAGTTAAAATAATTAGAAATGTTAGTTAAATATCACGATGTTTTCTTATAATTAAATGAAAACTATTTGAGTAATGAAACGCATGCCTTACTTTCTCAACATGGCGGATTTTTTTTTTACAATATTATATTTTCATTGTTTCTAAATAAAATAGCATAAAAATAAAACCAAAGAACTCAATTCCCTAAAAAACAAATATTAATATTTGTTTTTTATTGTATTTTTATAATATTATGATTTGTTGCAACTGAAAAATGCTTTCTTTCTAAATGCACTTGATAGCATGTCTATGAAAAATCAAATCTGTACATTTTCAACTAAAACACTGTAATAAAAAAATTTCACAAGACCTTGATGTTTTTAAAGACTTTAAAATACAAAATCCTTATATCCTCTTGTGGTTTTTAATTTTATTTTTTATAAATTGAAATATCCAAACAAACTTATGATGCACAGAAGAAATTAATTATATTTCTTGTTATCATTTATAGCAATTACAAATTTAGCCAGCATTTATGATATTTTGGTGTGTTGAATTAATGAAAATTTAATTTAAATGTGAAGTACTTTTTGCAAATTTAGAAAATATTAATATTATTAAATATATTTGGGTAGTAAGTACTGCCGACTTTATATGCATAAATATTTAGGAAGTTTCAAAATAATAATATATTTTAACATGATACACAATCAGGTAATCTTAACTTAAAATAATGTTTTTTGAATTTTTTTTAATCTCTTTGTCATTATTTGTGGTCCTGAAAAGGACCGTTTAATAATATTTGCGTCGTTAACGCCTTAAGCACGTTCACCACGAATACGTCTTGCCAATTGAATGTCTTTTGGCATAATTGTAACACGCTTAGCATGAATGGCACACAAATTGGTATCTTCAAAAAGACCAACTAAATAAGCTTCACTGGCTTCTTGCAGTGCCATTACAGCTGAACTCTGGAAACGCAAATCAGTTTTAAAATCCTGTGCGATTTCACGAACTAACCGTTGGAAAGGCAATTTGCGGATCAACAATTCAGTGCTCTTCTGGTAACGACGGATTTCACGGAGAGCAACAGTTCCGGGACGATAACGATGTGGTTTTTTGACACCTCCAGTTGCTGGAGCACTCTTACGAGCTGCTTTAGTAGCCAACTGCTTTCTTGGAGCTTTTCCACCAGTTGATTTGCGAGCTGTTTGCTTTGTACGTGCCATCTCAAACTTTTTTATTTTTTTCTCTAAAAAAAATACACTTCACTTCACAAATTCACAATACTGAATACACAATAAAATAACCATGAAAATATTTCAAATTGAATACTTATAAATTTATCACCTATCTTTGTCTCCGTTCAGCTGTTTTTATTTCTCACACATTCAGTCCAGAAAATTAATATAAATACCTGTAGACGTCTGCAGCAGAACGCATAAGTACAGTGACTTCCGTGCAGTGTGTTCTATTATCTTAAAATTAAATAACCAAAAATGACTGGTCGTGGTAAAGGAGGAAAAGGCTTGGGTAAAGGTGGCGCAAAACGTCATCGTAAAGTGTTGCGTGATAATATCCAAGGTATTACAAAACCAGCAATCCGTCGATTGGCTCGTCGTGGTGGTGTGAAGCGTATTTCTGGCTTGATTTACGAAGAAACTCGTGGTGTTTTAAAAGTCTTCTTAGAAAAGAAAGTTACAAATACCATGTACATAGGTACACACAGATGCTCATTTTTCTTAAATCTACAATGTTTGAACTAGCTATTTATTTTATTTTATTATATTGTCTACTTGTCGCAACTTCATATATTTTTTTTAAGATTTTAATTTTTTTTTGTATGAAAACCTAGAAAACTATGTCAAAAAGCAGCAGCAACATTAATAAATAGGCAGTTTCGAAAAAAAAAATGAATGATTTATTATGTGAATAAAAATTCACACTTTCAAGAAAAAACACAAATAATGAAAAAATCCTCGAAGTTACAAATACAATGTACATAGGTGCACACAGATGCTCATTTTTCTTAAATCTACAATGTTTGAACTATTTATTTTATTTTATTATATTGTCTACTTGTCGCAACTTCATATATTTTTCTTAAGATTTTTAATTTTTTTTGTATGAAAACCTAGAAAACTATGTCAAAAAGCAGCAGCAACAACAACAACATTTATAATAAATAAATTCCAATAGAAAATATTTTGTACCTCTTTTAAAAATCGATTTGTCGTCCTGAAAAGGACGGTTTTTTATTTAATAATGTCGAAATATTGATTTAAGCACTCTTTTCTGTCTTTTTTGGCAACAAAACTGCTTGGATATTAGGAAGAACACCACCTTGGGCAATTGTTACTCCAGAGAGCAATTTGTTCAATTCCTCGTCATTACGGATAGCCAATTGCAAATGGCGGGGAATAATTCTGGTTTTCTTGTTGTCGCGAGCAGCATTTCCCGCCAATTCCAAAACTTCTGCTGCCAAATATTCCATTACAGCTGCCAAATACACTGGGGCACCAGCTCCCACACGCTCAGCATAGTTTCCCTTTCGAAGTAACCGATGGATACGACCCACGGGGAATTGTAATCCAGCACGATTTGAGCGCGACTTTGCCTTTCCCTTCACTTTTCCACCTTTACCACGACCCGACATGTTGGCACTTTTTTTCACAATTTAATTTCAAAAAAAATAATTATTTACTACTAGCGTAGTAGTATACTCGTTCACTGTTCACTGTGTTCTGCCAGAGTAATAAAATACCGCTTCTATTTATACAAACATTTCTATTGAAAATGGTGGTTGTTTAGTCACAAACTTCTCGTTCAAATAAAGAATAAATAGACAAGCAAAAAATAAATTCTCTCAGTTCTCGTTCAGACGCCAGTGTGACAACAGTGAAATAAAGTGACAGTGTGAAAACAGTTAAATAAAGTGAATTTAGTTAAAAAAAAAAAAACACAGTTCTCGTTCAGACGTCAGTGTGAAAACAGTGAAATTAAGTGAATTTAGTTAAAAAAAAAAAATGCCGCCCAAAACTAGTGGTAAAGCAGCTAAGAAGGCCGGAAAGGCTCAAAAAAATATTACAAAGACTGATAAGAAGAAGAAACGCAAGAGGAAGGAAAGTTACGCAATCTACATTTACAAAGTGCTTAAACAAGTTCATCCTGATACTGGAATCTCCTCAAAAGCCATGAGCATTATGAACAGTTTTGTGAATGATATTTTTGAAAGGATTGCAGCTGAAGCCTCCCGTTTGGCTCACTACAACAAACGTTCTACAATCACCAGTCGGGAAATTCAAACTGCCGTCCGTTTGTTGTTGCCTGGTGAACTTGCCAAGCATGCTGTTAGTGAAGGAACTAAGGCAGTAACCAAGTATACTAGCTCGAAGTAATTTTTTTTATTGAATTTCTTCAAAATGGCCCTTTTCAGGGCCGCAAAAAATTAAATAAGAGATATAATCGAAATGATCATACCAACTTTTTTTTTCACAAAAAAATATTTTTTGGCCGGCGTACGTCGTGAGTACGATGTGTAATACTTTTTTATAATAAATAAAATATACTAAAATCTTTTCATGAAAATATTACCTGAACTAATTTTTTTTTTTGCAATAAAAACGTATCGTTATGATTTAATATTTTAATACATTTCATTTGAATAATAATTTAAGTCCTGTGTCCTGCTCCTTATTTACCTACTTGAATTTGTATTAAGTAGTTACATATACTTATACCAAATGAATTTTTGTGATGCGATTAATAACTTTTTTGTGACGCGATTAATAACTTTTTTTTTGTAAACTAGTAACATAACAAATGCTTTTACATGTGATGTTCCTATGTAACTAATTTAAAAAAAAAAACAATTTTTCGAGACTACTGAATACCAAAGCGAAGCATTTATATTTTATAGAAAATATTATTCTTCAACACTGAGCTATAAAATACATACATAATAATTGAGGTTTTGATTTATTTTTATATCTCTTTAATTAACTTTTTTGTAGCCCTGAAAAGGACTGTGGATTTGTATTCAAATTTCACATTTGAATTGAAATTACTTTTTAACTTTCTTTGCAGCAACAGCTTTTTTCGGTTTCGCAGCAGATGCTGTGGCAGATTTAGCTTTTGGTACTTTAGGCTTGGGGGCAGCAGCCTTGGCTTTTGTTGGTTTTGCTTTAACTGCACTTGTTTTTTTCACACTTTTCACTTTAGGTTTTTCCACTTTTTTTTTATCAGCACTTTTCTTTATTGTTGCGGCGGTTTTCTTTACTTTTTTTTCAACAGATGAATTTTTCACTTTTTTATCACCGACTGCAGCAGCTTTTGGTTTGGCAGCAGATTTTTTCTTTTCAGCAGACTTAGCTTTTGGTTCCTTGTTTGCTGATGCAGACAATTTAAACGATCCAGCTGCACCCTTTCCTTTAGTTTGCACTAGTTTACCACTTACAACCGCACCTTTTAAATATTTTTTAATGAATGGAGCCAATTTTTGGACATCCACTTTGTATGTAGCAGCTATGTATTTTTTAATTGCAAGAAGCGAAGAACCACCACGTTCCTTCAATGTCTTAATGGCGGCATCAACCATTTGCTGAGTGGGAGGATGAGTTGGAGTTGATTTTGGTTTCTTTGAACCACTTGGGGCAGCCTTCTTGGTTTTTTTTTCCGCAACAATTGCAGGAGAAGCAGCAACACTATCAGCCATTTTTATTATGAATTTAACACTTTTTCACTTTTAAATATATTTAATATTTCCTTGAACCGAAATAGATCACTTCAGTTACTTAATTCAATGAGAATCAACAAGAACGAAGGTATAGAAAAATTTAATTTATTTGAACGCTTAAAGACTTTTGCTTCCTTGGGTTCCTCTAAAAAATCAAAGAATTTTCGTCTTTTTAGTTTGAACTTTATGAAACTACTTATTGATTTAATTCTAACAATACGATAGATCACTTATTTAAAAGCTGTGTTTATACATAATTGCAAAATACTGAGGAAATTGCTGTTGAAGTCAACGTTTGATGATTTTTTTTCAATACTTCAGTTCAAGAATGCTTTTAATTTATCTATAACATATATTTTCGAATTAATACAATTTTATTCATAAAGTTAATAGTTCAATCAGTTAAAATAATTAGAAATGTTAGTTAAATATCACGATGTTTTCTTATAATTAAATGAAAACTATTTGAGTAATGAAACGCATGCCTTACTTTCTCAACATGGCGGATTTTTTTTTTACAATATTATATTTTCATTGTTTCTAAATAAAATAGCATAAAAATAAAACCAAAGAACTCAATTCCCTAAAAAACAAATATTAATATTTGTTTTTTATTGTATTTTTATAATATTATGATTTGTTGCAACTGAAAAATGCTTTCTTTCTAAATGCACTTGATAGCATGTCTATGAAAAATCAAATCTGTACATTTTCAACTAAAACACTGTAATAAAAAAATTTCACAAGACCTTGATGTTTTTAAAGACTTTAAAATACAAAATCCTTATATCCTCTTGTGGTTTTTAATTTTATTTTTTATAAATTGAAATATCCAAACAAACTTATGATGCACAGAAGAAATTAATTATATTTCTTGTTATCATTTATAGCAATTACAAATTTAGCCAGCATTTATGATATTTTGGTGTGTTGAATTAATGAAAATTTAATTTAAATGTGAAGTACTTTTTGCAAATTTAGAAAATATTAATATTATTAAATATATTTGGGTAGTAAGTACTGCCGACTTTATATGCATAAATATTTAGGAAGTTTCAAAATAATAATATATTTTAACATGATACACAATCAGGTAATCTTAACTTAAAATAATGTTTTTTGAATTTTTTTTAATCTCTTTGTCATTATTTGTGGTCCTGAAAAGGACCGTTTAATAATATTTGCGTCGTTAACGCCTTAAGCACGTTCACCACGAATACGTCTTGCCAATTGAATGTCTTTTGGCATAATTGTAACACGCTTAGCATGAATGGCACACAAATTGGTATCTTCAAAAAGACCAACTAAATAAGCTTCACTGGCTTCTTGCAGTGCCATTACAGCTGAACTCTGGAAACGCAAATCAGTTTTAAAATCCTGTGCGATTTCACGAACTAACCGTTGGAAAGGCAATTTGCGGATCAACAATTCAGTGCTCTTCTGGTAACGACGGATTTCACGGAGAGCAACAGTTCCGGGACGATAACGATGTGGTTTTTTGACACCTCCAGTTGCTGGAGCACTCTTACGAGCTGCTTTAGTAGCCAACTGCTTTCTTGGAGCTTTTCCACCAGTTGATTTGCGAGCTGTTTGCTTTGTACGTGCCATCTCAAACTTTTTTATTTTTTTCTCTAAAAAAAATACACTTCACTTCACAAATTCACAATACTGAATACACAATAAAATAACCATGAAAATATTTCAAATTGAATACTTATAAATTTATCACCTATCTTTGTCTCCGTTCAGCTGTTTTTATTTCTCACACATTCAGTCCAGAAAATTAATATAAATACCTGTAGACGTCTGCAGCAGAACGCATAAGTACAGTGACTTCCGTGCAGTGTGTTCTATTATCTTAAAATTAAATAACCAAAAATGACTGGTCGTGGTAAAGGAGGAAAAGGCTTGGGTAAAGGTGGCGCAAAACGTCATCGTAAAGTGTTGCGTGATAATATCCAAGGTATTACAAAACCAGCAATCCGTCGATTGGCTCGTCGTGGTGGTGTGAAGCGTATTTCTGGCTTGATTTACGAAGAAACTCGTGGTGTTTTAAAAGTCTTCTTAGAAAAGAAAGTTACAAATACCATGTACATAGGTACACACAGATGCTCATTTTTCTTAAATCTACAATGTTTGAACTAGCTATTTATTTTATTTTATTATATTGTCTACTTGTCGCAACTTCATATATTTTTTTTAAGATTTTAATTTTTTTTTGTATGAAAACCTAGAAAACTATGTCAAAAAGCAGCAGCAACATTAATAAATAGGCAGTTTCGAAAAAAAAAATGAATGATTTATTATGTGAATAAAAATTCACACTTTCAAGAAAAAACACAAATAATGAAAAAATCCTCGAAGTTACAAATACAATGTACATAGGTGCACACAGATGCTCATTTTTCTTAAATCTACAATGTTTGAACTATTTATTTTATTTTATTATATTGTCTACTTGTCGCAACTTCATATATTTTTCTTAAGATTTTTAATTTTTTTTGTATGAAAACCTAGAAAACTATGTCAAAAAGCAGCAGCAACAACAACAACATTTATAATAAATAAATTCCAATAGAAAATATTTTGTACCTCTTTTAAAAATCGATTTGTCGTCCTGAAAAGGACGGTTTTTTATTTAATAATGTCGAAATATTGATTTAAGCACTCTTTTCTGTCTTTTTTGGCAACAAAACTGCTTGGATATTAGGAAGAACACCACCTTGGGCAATTGTTACTCCAGAGAGCAATTTGTTCAATTCCTCGTCATTACGGATAGCCAATTGCAAATGGCGGGGAATAATTCTGGTTTTCTTGTTGTCGCGAGCAGCATTTCCCGCCAATTCCAAAACTTCTGCTGCCAAATATTCCATTACAGCTGCCAAATACACTGGGGCACCAGCTCCCACACGCTCAGCATAGTTTCCCTTTCGAAGTAACCGATGGATACGACCCACGGGGAATTGTAATCCAGCACGATTTGAGCGCGACTTTGCCTTTCCCTTCACTTTTCCACCTTTACCACGACCCGACATGTTGGCACTTTTTTTCACAATTTAATTTCAAAAAAAATAATTATTTACTACTAGCGTAGTAGTATACTCGTTCACTGTTCACTGTGTTCTGCCAGAGTAATAAAATACCGCTTCTATTTATACAAACATTTCTATTGAAAATGGTGGTTGTTTAGTCACAAACTTCTCGTTCAAATAAAGAATAAATAGACAAGCAAAAAATAAATTCTCTCAGTTCTCGTTCAGACGCCAGTGTGACAACAGTGAAATAAAGTGACAGTGTGAAAACAGTTAAATAAAGTGAATTTAGTTAAAAAAAAAAAAACACAGTTCTCGTTCAGACGTCAGTGTGAAAACAGTGAAATTAAGTGAATTTAGTTAAAAAAAAAAAATGCCGCCCAAAACTAGTGGTAAAGCAGCTAAGAAGGCCGGAAAGGCTCAAAAAAATATTACAAAGACTGATAAGAAGAAGAAACGCAAGAGGAAGGAAAGTTACGCAATCTACATTTACAAAGTGCTTAAACAAGTTCATCCTGATACTGGAATCTCCTCAAAAGCCATGAGCATTATGAACAGTTTTGTGAATGATATTTTTGAAAGGATTGCAGCTGAAGCCTCCCGTTTGGCTCACTACAACAAACGTTCTACAATCACCAGTCGGGAAATTCAAACTGCCGTCCGTTTGTTGTTGCCTGGTGAACTTGCCAAGCATGCTGTTAGTGAAGGAACTAAGGCAGTAACCAAGTATACTAGCTCGAAGTAATTTTTTTTATTGAATTTCTTCAAAATGGCCCTTTTCAGGGCCGCAAAAAATTAAATAAGAGATATAATCGAAATGATCATACCAACTTTTTTTTTCACAAAAAAATATTTTTTGGCCGGCGTACGTCGTGAGTACGATGTGTAATACTTTTTTATAATAAATAAAATATACTAAAATCTTTTCATGAAAATATTACCTGAACTAATTTTTTTTTTTGCAATAAAAACGTATCGTTATGATTTAATATTTTAATACATTTCATTTGAATAATAATTTAAGTCCTGTGTCCTGCTCCTTATTTACCTACTTGAATTTGTATTAAGTAGTTACATATACTTATACCAAATGAATTTTTGTGATGCGATTAATAACTTTTTTGTGACGCGATTAATAACTTTTTTTTTGTAAACTAGTAACATAACAAATGCTTTTACATGTGATGTTCCTATGTAACTAATTTAAAAAAAAAAACAATTTTTCGAGACTACTGAATACCAAAGCGAAGCATTTATATTTTATAGAAAATATTATTCTTCAACACTGAGCTATAAAATACATACATAATAATTGAGGTTTTGATTTATTTTTATATCTCTTTAATTAACTTTTTTGTAGCCCTGAAAAGGACTGTGGATTTGTATTCAAATTTCACATTTGAATTGAAATTACTTTTTAACTTTCTTTGCAGCAACAGCTTTTTTCGGTTTCGCAGCAGATGCTGTGGCAGATTTAGCTTTTGGTACTTTAGGCTTGGGGGCAGCAGCCTTGGCTTTTGTTGGTTTTGCTTTAACTGCACTTGTTTTTTTCACACTTTTCACTTTAGGTTTTTCCACTTTTTTTTTATCAGCACTTTTCTTTATTGTTGCGGCGGTTTTCTTTACTTTTTTTTCAACAGATGAATTTTTCACTTTTTTATCACCGACTGCAGCAGCTTTTGGTTTGGCAGCAGATTTTTTCTTTTCAGCAGACTTAGCTTTTGGTTCCTTGTTTGCTGATGCAGACAATTTAAACGATCCAGCTGCACCCTTTCCTTTAGTTTGCACTAGTTTACCACTTACAACCGCACCTTTTAAATATTTTTTAATGAATGGAGCCAATTTTTGGACATCCACTTTGTATGTAGCAGCTATGTATTTTTTAATTGCAAGAAGCGAAGAACCACCACGTTCCTTCAATGTCTTAATGGCGGCATCAACCATTTGCTGAGTGGGAGGATGAGTTGGAGTTGATTTTGGTTTCTTTGAACCACTTGGGGCAGCCTTCTTGGTTTTTTTTTCCGCAACAATTGCAGGAGAAGCAGCAACACTATCAGCCATTTTTATTATGAATTTAACACTTTTTCACTTTTAAATATATTTAATATTTCCTTGAACCGAAATAGATCACTTCAGTTACTTAATTCAATGAGAATCAACAAGAACGAAGGTATAGAAAAATTTAATTTATTTGAACGCTTAAAGACTTTTGCTTCCTTGGGTTCCTCTAAAAAATCAAAGAATTTTCGTCTTTTTAGTTTGAACTTTATGAAACTACTTATTGATTTAATTCTAACAATACGATAGATCACTTATTTAAAAGCTGTGTTTATACATAATTGCAAAATACTGAGGAAATTGCTGTTGAAGTCAACGTTTGATGATTTTTTTTCAATACTTCAGTTCAAGAATGCTTTTAATTTATCTATAACATATATTTTCGAATTAATACAATTTTATTCATAAAGTTAATAGTTCAATCAGTTAAAATAATTAGAAATGTTAGTTAAATATCACGATGTTTTCTTATAATTAAATGAAAACTATTTGAGTAATGAAACGCATGCCTTACTTTCTCAACATGGCGGATTTTTTTTTTACAATATTATATTTTCATTGTTTCTAAATAAAATAGCATAAAAATAAAACCAAAGAACTCAATTCCCTAAAAAACAAATATTAATATTTGTTTTTTATTGTATTTTTATAATATTATGATTTGTTGCAACTGAAAAATGCTTTCTTTCTAAATGCACTTGATAGCATGTCTATGAAAAATCAAATCTGTACATTTTCAACTAAAACACTGTAATAAAAAAATTTCACAAGACCTTGATGTTTTTAAAGACTTTAAAATACAAAATCCTTATATCCTCTTGTGGTTTTTAATTTTATTTTTTATAAATTGAAATATCCAAACAAACTTATGATGCACAGAAGAAATTAATTATATTTCTTGTTATCATTTATAGCAATTACAAATTTAGCCAGCATTTATGATATTTTGGTGTGTTGAATTAATGAAAATTTAATTTAAATGTGAAGTACTTTTTGCAAATTTAGAAAATATTAATATTATTAAATATATTTGGGTAGTAAGTACTGCCGACTTTATATGCATAAATATTTAGGAAGTTTCAAAATAATAATATATTTTAACATGATACACAATCAGGTAATCTTAACTTAAAATAATGTTTTTTGAATTTTTTTTAATCTCTTTGTCATTATTTGTGGTCCTGAAAAGGACCGTTTAATAATATTTGCGTCGTTAACGCCTTAAGCACGTTCACCACGAATACGTCTTGCCAATTGAATGTCTTTTGGCATAATTGTAACACGCTTAGCATGAATGGCACACAAATTGGTATCTTCAAAAAGACCAACTAAATAAGCTTCACTGGCTTCTTGCAGTGCCATTACAGCTGAACTCTGGAAACGCAAATCAGTTTTAAAATCCTGTGCGATTTCACGAACTAACCGTTGGAAAGGCAATTTGCGGATCAACAATTCAGTGCTCTTCTGGTAACGACGGATTTCACGGAGAGCAACAGTTCCGGGACGATAACGATGTGGTTTTTTGACACCTCCAGTTGCTGGAGCACTCTTACGAGCTGCTTTAGTAGCCAACTGCTTTCTTGGAGCTTTTCCACCAGTTGATTTGCGAGCTGTTTGCTTTGTACGTGCCATCTCAAACTTTTTTATTTTTTTCTCTAAAAAAAATACACTTCACTTCACAAATTCACAATACTGAATACACAATAAAATAACCATGAAAATATTTCAAATTGAATACTTATAAATTTATCACCTATCTTTGTCTCCGTTCAGCTGTTTTTATTTCTCACACATTCAGTCCAGAAAATTAATATAAATACCTGTAGACGTCTGCAGCAGAACGCATAAGTACAGTGACTTCCGTGCAGTGTGTTCTATTATCTTAAAATTAAATAACCAAAAATGACTGGTCGTGGTAAAGGAGGAAAAGGCTTGGGTAAAGGTGGCGCAAAACGTCATCGTAAAGTGTTGCGTGATAATATCCAAGGTATTACAAAACCAGCAATCCGTCGATTGGCTCGTCGTGGTGGTGTGAAGCGTATTTCTGGCTTGATTTACGAAGAAACTCGTGGTGTTTTAAAAGTCTTCTTAGAAAAGAAAGTTACAAATACCATGTACATAGGTACACACAGATGCTCATTTTTCTTAAATCTACAATGTTTGAACTAGCTATTTATTTTATTTTATTATATTGTCTACTTGTCGCAACTTCATATATTTTTTTTAAGATTTTAATTTTTTTTTGTATGAAAACCTAGAAAACTATGTCAAAAAGCAGCAGCAACATTAATAAATAGGCAGTTTCGAAAAAAAAAATGAATGATTTATTATGTGAATAAAAATTCACACTTTCAAGAAAAAACACAAATAATGAAAAAATCCTCGAAGTTACAAATACAATGTACATAGGTGCACACAGATGCTCATTTTTCTTAAATCTACAATGTTTGAACTATTTATTTTATTTTATTATATTGTCTACTTGTCGCAACTTCATATATTTTTCTTAAGATTTTTAATTTTTTTTGTATGAAAACCTAGAAAACTATGTCAAAAAGCAGCAGCAACAACAACAACATTTATAATAAATAAATTCCAATAGAAAATATTTTGTACCTCTTTTAAAAATCGATTTGTCGTCCTGAAAAGGACGGTTTTTTATTTAATAATGTCGAAATATTGATTTAAGCACTCTTTTCTGTCTTTTTTGGCAACAAAACTGCTTGGATATTAGGAAGAACACCACCTTGGGCAATTGTTACTCCAGAGAGCAATTTGTTCAATTCCTCGTCATTACGGATAGCCAATTGCAAATGGCGGGGAATAATTCTGGTTTTCTTGTTGTCGCGAGCAGCATTTCCCGCCAATTCCAAAACTTCTGCTGCCAAATATTCCATTACAGCTGCCAAATACACTGGGGCACCAGCTCCCACACGCTCAGCATAGTTTCCCTTTCGAAGTAACCGATGGATACGACCCACGGGGAATTGTAATCCAGCACGATTTGAGCGCGACTTTGCCTTTCCCTTCACTTTTCCACCTTTACCACGACCCGACATGTTGGCACTTTTTTTCACAATTTAATTTCAAAAAAAATAATTATTTACTACTAGCGTAGTAGTATACTCGTTCACTGTTCACTGTGTTCTGCCAGAGTAATAAAATACCGCTTCTATTTATACAAACATTTCTATTGAAAATGGTGGTTGTTTAGTCACAAACTTCTCGTTCAAATAAAGAATAAATAGACAAGCAAAAAATAAATTCTCTCAGTACAAACACTACAGGAACGAGCAACTCTACTCTGAAGCCAAAATCATCCCACTGGAAAGATACCTCATGCTAGCAGCAAAGAAGATACTAGGAAACATCGCCAACCACCCCAATCAACTGATTAGAAGGATGACCAGCCAAGAACGACACCCTGAGCCAAGGTACCTTAGTGCCTTGGAAATACTGGAAGAGGGTGTCATACCTGCCATCAACGAAGAAGCAGTACCCTTCTATACTGACCCAGGGTCAGCATATCACCGTGGCTAAAGCCAACACATACCCACCTTTCAACTGGACAACCGGGCATGAACAACCCGAGGATGGAAAAGTCAACCGACTTTAATATTAATTTTATTAATAAATTTTCATTATAAATGTATAATACAATTTTTATGTAAATCCCACATTGTATTAAGTTAGGCCCCTTATGTGCCAACAAATTAATATTATCATAGTACCTTAAGCATTAGTTCTATAAGTCAAATTGTAAATATTATTCATGTTCAATAAACTAATCCTAATCTAAATTCTCTCAGTTCTCGTTCAGACGCCAGTGTGACAACAGTGAAATAAAGTGACAGTGTGAAAACAGTTAAATAAAGTGAATTTAGTTAAAAAAAAAAAAACACAGTTCTCGTTCAGACGTCAGTGTGAAAACAGTGAAATTAAGTGAATTTAGTTAAAAAAAAAAAATGCCGCCCAAAACTAGTGGTAAAGCAGCTAAGAAGGCCGGAAAGGCTCAAAAAAATATTACAAAGACTGATAAGAAGAAGAAACGCAAGAGGAAGGAAAGTTACGCAATCTACATTTACAAAGTGCTTAAACAAGTTCATCCTGATACTGGAATCTCCTCAAAAGCCATGAGCATTATGAACAGTTTTGTGAATGATATTTTTGAAAGGATTGCAGCTGAAGCCTCCCGTTTGGCTCACTACAACAAACGTTCTACAATCACCAGTCGGGAAATTCAAACTGCCGTCCGTTTGTTGTTGCCTGGTGAACTTGCCAAGCATGCTGTTAGTGAAGGAACTAAGGCAGTAACCAAGTATACTAGCTCGAAGTAATTTTTTTTATTGAATTTCTTCAAAATGGCCCTTTTCAGGGCCGCAAAAAATTAAATAAGAGATATAATCGAAATGATCATACCAACTTTTTTTTTCACAAAAAAATATTTTTTGGCCGGCGTACGTCGTGAGTACGATGTGTAATACTTTTTTATAATAAATAAAATATACTAAAATCTTTTCATGAAAATATTACCTGAACTAATTTTTTTTTTTGCAATAAAAACGTATCGTTATGATTTAATATTTTAATACATTTCATTTGAATAATAATTTAAGTCCTGTGTCCTGCTCCTTATTTACCTACTTGAATTTGTATTAAGTAGTTACATATACTTATACCAAATGAATTTTTGTGATGCGATTAATAACTTTTTTGTGACGCGATTAATAACTTTTTTTTTGTAAACTAGTAACATAACAAATGCTTTTACATGTGATGTTCCTATGTAACTAATTTAAAAAAAAAAACAATTTTTCGAGACTACTGAATACCAAAGCGAAGCATTTATATTTTATAGAAAATATTATTCTTCAACACTGAGCTATAAAATACATACATAATAATTGAGGTTTTGATTTATTTTTATATCTCTTTAATTAACTTTTTTGTAGCCCTGAAAAGGACTGTGGATTTGTATTCAAATTTCACATTTGAATTGAAATTACTTTTTAACTTTCTTTGCAGCAACAGCTTTTTTCGGTTTCGCAGCAGATGCTGTGGCAGATTTAGCTTTTGGTACTTTAGGCTTGGGGGCAGCAGCCTTGGCTTTTGTTGGTTTTGCTTTAACTGCACTTGTTTTTTTCACACTTTTCACTTTAGGTTTTTCCACTTTTTTTTTATCAGCACTTTTCTTTATTGTTGCGGCGGTTTTCTTTACTTTTTTTTCAACAGATGAATTTTTCACTTTTTTATCACCGACTGCAGCAGCTTTTGGTTTGGCAGCAGATTTTTTCTTTTCAGCAGACTTAGCTTTTGGTTCCTTGTTTGCTGATGCAGACAATTTAAACGATCCAGCTGCACCCTTTCCTTTAGTTTGCACTAGTTTACCACTTACAACCGCACCTTTTAAATATTTTTTAATGAATGGAGCCAATTTTTGGACATCCACTTTGTATGTAGCAGCTATGTATTTTTTAATTGCAAGAAGCGAAGAACCACCACGTTCCTTCAATGTCTTAATGGCGGCATCAACCATTTGCTGAGTGGGAGGATGAGTTGGAGTTGATTTTGGTTTCTTTGAACCACTTGGGGCAGCCTTCTTGGTTTTTTTTTCCGCAACAATTGCAGGAGAAGCAGCAACACTATCAGCCATTTTTATTATGAATTTAACACTTTTTCACTTTTAAATATATTTAATATTTCCTTGAACCGAAATAGATCACTTCAGTTACTTAATTCAATGAGAATCAACAAGAACGAAGGTATAGAAAAATTTAATTTATTTGAACGCTTAAAGACTTTTGCTTCCTTGGGTTCCTCTAAAAAATCAAAGAATTTTCGTCTTTTTAGTTTGAACTTTATGAAACTACTTATTGATTTAATTCTAACAATACGATAGATCACTTATTTAAAAGCTGTGTTTATACATAATTGCAAAATACTGAGGAAATTGCTGTTGAAGTCAACGTTTGATGATTTTTTTTCAATACTTCAGTTCAAGAATGCTTTTAATTTATCTATAACATATATTTTCGAATTAATACAATTTTATTCATAAAGTTAATAGTTCAATCAGTTAAAATAATTAGAAATGTTAGTTAAATATCACGATGTTTTCTTATAATTAAATGAAAACTATTTGAGTAATGAAACGCATGCCTTACTTTCTCAACATGGCGGATTTTTTTTTTACAATATTATATTTTCATTGTTTCTAAATAAAATAGCATAAAAATAAAACCAAAGAACTCAATTCCCTAAAAAACAAATATTAATATTTGTTTTTTATTGTATTTTTATAATATTATGATTTGTTGCAACTGAAAAATGCTTTCTTTCTAAATGCACTTGATAGCATGTCTATGAAAAATCAAATCTGTACATTTTCAACTAAAACACTGTAATAAAAAAATTTCACAAGACCTTGATGTTTTTAAAGACTTTAAAATACAAAATCCTTATATCCTCTTGTGGTTTTTAATTTTATTTTTTATAAATTGAAATATCCAAACAAACTTATGATGCACAGAAGAAATTAATTATATTTCTTGTTATCATTTATAGCAATTACAAATTTAGCCAGCATTTATGATATTTTGGTGTGTTGAATTAATGAAAATTTAATTTAAATGTGAAGTACTTTTTGCAAATTTAGAAAATATTAATATTATTAAATATATTTGGGTAGTAAGTACTGCCGACTTTATATGCATAAATATTTAGGAAGTTTCAAAATAATAATATATTTTAACATGATACACAATCAGGTAATCTTAACTTAAAATAATGTTTTTTGAATTTTTTTTAATCTCTTTGTCATTATTTGTGGTCCTGAAAAGGACCGTTTAATAATATTTGCGTCGTTAACGCCTTAAGCACGTTCACCACGAATACGTCTTGCCAATTGAATGTCTTTTGGCATAATTGTAACACGCTTAGCATGAATGGCACACAAATTGGTATCTTCAAAAAGACCAACTAAATAAGCTTCACTGGCTTCTTGCAGTGCCATTACAGCTGAACTCTGGAAACGCAAATCAGTTTTAAAATCCTGTGCGATTTCACGAACTAACCGTTGGAAAGGCAATTTGCGGATCAACAATTCAGTGCTCTTCTGGTAACGACGGATTTCACGGAGAGCAACAGTTCCGGGACGATAACGATGTGGTTTTTTGACACCTCCAGTTGCTGGAGCACTCTTACGAGCTGCTTTAGTAGCCAACTGCTTTCTTGGAGCTTTTCCACCAGTTGATTTGCGAGCTGTTTGCTTTGTACGTGCCATCTCAAACTTTTTTATTTTTTTCTCTAAAAAAAATACACTTCACTTCACAAATTCACAATACTGAATACACAATAAAATAACCATGAAAATATTTCAAATTGAATACTTATAAATTTATCACCTATCTTTGTCTCCGTTCAGCTGTTTTTATTTCTCACACATTCAGTCCAGAAAATTAATATAAATACCTGTAGACGTCTGCAGCAGAACGCATCATCATCATTGAGTCAGTGATACAACACGGTTGTGCGCGGATAAATACAGTGAACGAGTGATTTTATACCTGCCAGGTAGACAAAAACCCTTTTCCCCGAATTAATGTGTGCGGGTAGTTTTTCTAAAAATAAATCGTGCAATAAAATTCGGGCAATAAAAACAATAAAACAGTGAAAGTGTAATTAGTGTAATTAGACAAAAAAGGGATTATTTTTGAGGGATTATCCTCGGTAAATAAAATAAATCCCTAAGTGCAATTCCGAGAAGGCGGATTATTTCAATATGGAGCCCCTCACTATTGAAACCGCTGTCGCTGCAATTAAGGATTTGCTAACCCGAATGATCAAGGATCTTGGACCGGACTTCGCCCCGAAAATAAACAACATTTTCAGGGAAATGACTGACGAAGTCAGACAACAACAGGAAGCAACGGAAAACAAGGACAATGAAGCCAACTACGAGCCAGGTGAAGAGCAGAACAAAATCGTAGAACCAATACCCATGGACGAGGAGTCTAATGAAAACTCCAATGAAATTGACGACAACGATTTTATCGCCCTCACCGGGGACGAAGGTGAAGCAGGCATTAGTCAAAAATCCGACTGGCAAGAAGTTGTCAACAGGAAACGACTAACGAAGTCAAAAGGCAACAACAATGATGACAAATCCTCGAGTTCTGACGAAGAAACTCGCAAAGGCCCATCGCCATTGCCAGGTCAGAAGAGACACATGAAAGCGAGCAAGACTGCCAACAAAAAGAAGAAGGAGTTGAAAGAAGATACTCCTAATCCCCTGCCATCAGCCACCGAAGATGGACTAACACCGGCTCCAGCAACAAAAAAAACAACACCGACAACAACGCATGAAAAGGACACAACCCCTAAAAATTCAACAAAGGCCACCACAGTTGCAACAACATCAGCAACACCAGCAGCATCAGGAGCATCGACATTACGGGCTCCAGCCAAAGACGCTACCACCAACAAGCCAACGAAGGCCGACACAGGAATGCCACCGATTTTCTGCTTCTCTGCAAACATTGCGGAGATCGGTAGATTTGCAAAGGCAAACAAACTGGCAATTGTTTTTAAAAACAAGAACACCAGTAAGTCAACAATACTGGCAGGAAACAAGGACTCCTACGAGAAAATCAACAATTTTTTGAAGACAAGGAAAATCGAGTTCACCACCTTCACACCCCGTGAAGACAGGAAGAACTTGGTAACTCTTAAAGGAATACACTATTCCTACACCGCCATCGAGGTTGAAGAGGAGCTTCGCTGCGAAGGACTGTCAGTGATTGGAGTGACGAAATACAAGTCCAAGAAAGCCAAAGGGAAGGAGTACAACAGCTTCGTTGTGGAACTCAACAAATCGTGTGACTTGCGGGAAGTTTACACTAAGACCCTGATAATGAACCACAGAGTTCATTGGGAAAAATTCAAAAATGATGACATACCACAGTGTCACAACTGCCAGAAGAGAGGGCACGTCTCCAAGAATTGTGGAAAGAAATTCGTGTGTGTCAAGTGCAAAGATGACCATGCACCAGGCCAGTGCAAGAGGACATCGAACACTGGAAGTGATGTTTGGTGTGCCAACTGCCAAAAGGAAGGACATCCGGCTAATTATAAAGGTTGCCCAACACTAAAACTCCAACTGACAGAGAGAAACAAGAAGATGGCAGAGAAAAAGGCCCAACAAAATTTTGCTGTGAAGTCAGCATGTGTGCTCACCCGCCCCACAACGAGTTACGCAACAATGGCCAAGAAGGTCGCAGCTAACAAACAAGCAGCCCCCAAAACTCCTGGTCAACAGCAACCAAAAGCACCTGCTTCAACTGTCGCAGCCAAGTTGATTCCAGCTAAGTTGAAGAAGAATACAACTCCTAACCAACAAATAAATCTCAACAGCGAAGTCCAGGAAATTTTCGGTAGCAGCCTATTGTCCATCATCGGAAAAGCCCAGAGTGCAATCACATCGGATTACTCAAAGATGAGCAAAGCAGAAAAGTCCGTGGCGTTGGCCACTTTCATATTCCAAATATGCAACTAAAGAAGCTCCGCATACTGACGTACAATGTAAATTCATTGTACAGCCTGGAAAGAAGGACGTCATTTAATCTGTTTATGAAACAGAACAATCCGGACATTGCCCTCATCAGCGAAACCAACGTCACTCGGAAAAATAATATTGACATCGTTGGATTTAAAACCTTCCGGAAAGACAAAATTGAACACCGAAGAGGGACGGCTGTCTTTATAAAAAACAAAATACTCCCGAATGCCTTCGAAACCACCATAACCGGTCTACTCACCAGCGAAGCCACGGCTGTTACCATCAGACTAGGAAGAGATGACGAGACCCTAACAGTAATAAGCGTATACTTCAAGTGCAGTTCAAATCGCAGAGACATCCTTAAAGACCTTCACGTGCTCAACAGCACTCTAGAGAGAAGCACATATGGGCTCATTGGCGGTGACTTCAACGCAAGGCATCATCGGTGGCTGGACACTACCACGAACAACGAAGGAGAGGCCATAGCTGACTGGTTGGACGACAATAGCGAAGAACATACACTGGTGGTTATATCACAGCCAAAACCTACCTTCCCGAGGACGCCTTCAACATTGGACTTCTTTTTAGTGACGTCGAATCTGGTGCACATTCTCCCCGAACTTCAAAACTATATCTGCACGATATTGCCCAGTTATTCAGACCACGAAGCGGTCCAATTAACTATCCAGCTGAGACAATTCATCAACCTAGAACCCGAGACTAGGGAAAGAGTCATCAACTACAGAAAATTGGATGTTGAGCGCCTACAAAGGGACATAGAGGATAACATAGAACTCCCGCCTATAAATCGCAACCTCGGGAATAGTGAAATTGATAGTGCGGTCAATAACTTAGAAGAGGTAGTTCGCAACGCACTGGACATTCAAAAGCAGCCCAGGACATCTAAGGACAGATACGATCATCTTCCTGAATACGTACAAAACCTGTATAGTCACAGACAGCGGCTTAGAAAACGTCTGCAGAGGATCCACCAACGAGAGCTAAACAGAGTAAACAGTGATTACCAGACAGTCCTAAGCGAACTAAACTGTGTGAACATCATGTTCAGAAACTCCGTCCAACACTACAACAATATCCAATTCCAGAAGAGACTGCAGACGATCAAACCTGGTCCTGATGCCTTCAGGAATATAAATCACCTCATTGGGAAAAACCCACCTTTGCCAGAAAGAATCATCAGCAGTAACGGTGAAGCAACTTCAGCTCAAGACAAAGCCGAGGCATTCGCTGAACACTTCGAAGGAAACTTCACACCAAACCCACCGGCTGACCAAGGTTTCTTGCTAGAAGTTGAGGCGTCCATTCAACTGACTCTTCGTCCAAACCCTGATCAAACAACGTTTAGCGATGCCAATCCTGCAAATGACCCAGTTGACTGCCCACAGTTATGCACCCCAGAGGAGATTGCAGAGATCATCCACTACTCAAAGCCCAAAAAGTCAGCAGGTTTGGACGGAATCTCCAATTTCGTTCTGAAGAGGCTCCCGAACACCATAATGATCTTCCTGGCAATCATCATGAACAACTGCATGAACAACGGATACTTCCCTCAAAACTGGAAAACCGCGAAAATCGTGCCAATTCCAAAGAAAGGCTCTAGCAACTTAGCAACAAACTACAGGCCCATTTCCCTCCTCAGCAACTTCAGTAAAATTCTTGAAGAACTCACTCTGAGGAAACTCAAGGATTTTTGCAGGGAAAACCAGTTAATCCCTGACATGCAGTTTGGTTTCCGAGAACACCACTCAACGCTTCACCCACTGCTTAAATTCCAGCATGACATCACCATCGCCCTCAACAGCCATCGTTGTACCGTCGGATGTTTTCTGGATGTCGAGAAAGCATTTGACAGCGTCTGGACTGATGCACTTATACATAAACTTAACCTGCTTAATTTTCCACAGCCACTTATACAAATTATATTTTCTTTTCTTTCTTCCAGAAAATTTTTCGTTGAAGTTGAGAAGCATAAATCATCAGTGAAGAGCATCAGAGCTGGAGTTGCCCAAGGATCTAAACTTGGACCGTTTTTGTACAACATCTTAACGTCTGACCAACCCACTCCAACCGAATGCGAGAACCTCCTCTATGCGGACGACTCTCTGACGTACGCTTCATCGATGTCCCCACTCTTAGCTTGTCGGAAAGTTGAGGCTCACTTAAGGAAGCTTTTCGAATTTTACAAGAAATGGGGCATCAAAATCAACACCGACAAGTCAGAACTCGTTTGCTTCAGGAGACCAAGTAACGGAAGAGCCACCCGTTCTGCTGGAAGATGTAGAAGCCTTGTGTTAAGACTCCCAGATGGAACATCGATCGCAGCCAAACGAAGTGCGAAGTACCTGGGGATTAATTTCACCGAGCTGCTTCGATTCAACGACCACTCACGTGCTGTCCTTAAAAAGGCAAGTTTTGCATTCCATCGACTGCACCCACTGCTGAGGAAAAGAAATGGACTAAGCCAAAAGACGAAGCTGCTTATTTACAAGCAGCTAATAAGACCCATCATTGGCTACAGCTTTCCAGTATGGTTCACCATATCGAAGACAGCAATGAAGAAACTGGCAGTATTCGAAAGAAAGATCCTTCGCATCTGCACTGGGCTTTACTTCGACCGGCGACGCAACAAACACTACAGGAACGAGCAACTCTACTCTGAAGCCAAAATCATCCCACTGGAAAGATACCTCATGCTAGCAGCAAAGAAGATACTAGGAAACATCGCCAACCACCCCAATCAACTGATTAGAAGGATGACCAGCCAAGAACGACACCCTGAGCCAAGGTACCTTAGTGCCTTGGAAATACTGGAAGAGGGTGTCATACCTGCCATCAACGAAGAAGCAGTACCCTTCTATACTGACCCAGGGTCAGCATATCACCGTGGCTAAGGCCAACACATACCCACCTTCCAACTGGACAACCGGGCATGAACAACCCGAGGATGGAAAAGTCAACCGACTTTAATATTAATTTTATTAATAAATTTTCATTATAAATGTATAATACAATTTTTATGTAAATCCCACATTGTATTAAGTTAGGCCCCTTATGTGCCAACAAATTAATATTATCATAGTACCTTAAGCATTAGTTCTATAAGTCAAATTGTAAATATTATTCATGTTCAATAAACTAATCCTAATCCAGCAGAACGCATAAGTACAGTGACTTCCGTGCAGTGTGTTCTATTATCTTAAAATTAAATAACCAAAAATGACTGGTCGTGGTAAAGGAGGAAAAGGCTTGGGTAAAGGTGGCGCAAAACGTCATCGTAAAGTGTTGCGTGATAATATCCAAGGTATTACAAAACCAGCAATCCGTCGATTGGCTCGTCGTGGTGGTGTGAAGCGTATTTCTGGCTTGATTTACGAAGAAACTCGTGGTGTTTTAAAAGTCTTCTTAGAAAATGTCATCCGTGATGCTGTTACTTACACTGAACACGCCAAGCGTAAGACTGTTACTGCAATGGATGTAGTATATGCTTTGAAGAGACAAGGGCGTACTCTTTATGGTTTCGGAGGTTAAATAATCATAAAGTTTATATTAACCTGTAACAATCGGTCCTTTTCAGGACCACAATAAAATATTTAAGAGTTATAAACTTAAAATTCTGTATATAGTCAAATATTTATTAAATAGGCAGTTTCGAAAAAAAATTTAATTATTTATTATTTGAATAAAAATTCACACTTTCAAGAAAAAACACAGATAATGAAAAAATCCTCGAAGTTACAAATACCATGTACATAGGTACACACAGATGCTCATTTTTCTTAAATCTACAATGTTTGAACTAGCTATTTATTTTATTTTATTATATTGTCTACTTGTCGCAACTTCATATATTTTTTTTAAGATTTTAATTTT
Source organism: Baccha elongata (assembly GCA_951217065.1). Classification (NCBI taxonomy): domain Eukaryota; kingdom Metazoa; phylum Arthropoda; class Insecta; order Diptera; family Syrphidae; genus Baccha; species Baccha elongata. The sequence goes on along the minus strand of CATNUY010000181.1, from coordinate 604,382 downwards.
TTTTTGTATGAAAACCTAGAAAACTATGTCAAAAAGCAGCAGCAACATTAATAAATAGGCAGTTTCGAAAAAAAAAATGAATGATTTATTATGTGAATAAAAATTCACACTTTCAAGAAAAAACACAAATAATGAAAAAATCCTCGAAGTTACAAATACAATGTACATAGGTGCACACAGATGCTCATTTTTCTTAAATCTACAATGTTTGAACTATTTATTTTATTTTATTATATTGTCTACTTGTCGCAACTTCATATATTTTTCTTAAGATTTTTAATTTTTTTTGTATGAAAACCTAGAAAACTATGTCAAAAAGCAGCAGCAACAACAACAACATTTATAATAAATAAATTCCAATAGAAAATATTTTGTACCTCTTTTAAAAATCGATTTGTCGTCCTGAAAAGGACGGTTTTTTATTTAATAATGTCGAAATATTGATTTAAGCACTCTTTTCTGTCTTTTTTGGCAACAAAACTGCTTGGATATTAGGAAGAACACCACCTTGGGCAATTGTTACTCCAGAGAGCAATTTGTTCAATTCCTCGTCATTACGGATAGCCAATTGCAAATGGCGGGGAATAATTCTGGTTTTCTTGTTGTCGCGAGCAGCATTTCCCGCCAATTCCAAAACTTCTGCTGCCAAATATTCCATTACAGCTGCCAAATACACTGGGGCACCAGCTCCCACACGCTCAGCATAGTTTCCCTTTCGAAGTAACCGATGGATACGACCCACGGGGAATTGTAATCCAGCACGATTTGAGCGCGACTTTGCCTTTCCCTTCACTTTTCCACCTTTACCACGACCCGACATGTTGGCACTTTTTTTCACAATTTAATTTCAAAAAAAATAATTATTTACTACTAGCGTAGTAGTATACTCGTTCACTGTTCACTGTGTTCTGCCAGAGTAATAAAATACCGCTTCTATTTATACAAACATTTCTATTGAAAATGGTGGTTGTTTAGTCACAAACTTCTCGTTCAAATAAAGAATAAATAGACAAGCAAAAAATAAATTCTCTCAGTTCTCGTTCAGACGCCAGTGTGACAACAGTGAAATAAAGTGACAGTGTGAAAACAGTTAAATAAAGTGAATTTAGTTAAAAAAAAAAAAACACAGTTCTCGTTCAGACGTCAGTGTGAAAACAGTGAAATTAAGTGAATTTAGTTAAAAAAAAAAAATGCCGCCCAAAACTAGTGGTAAAGCAGCTAAGAAGGCCGGAAAGGCTCAAAAAAATATTACAAAGACTGATAAGAAGAAGAAACGCAAGAGGAAGGAAAGTTACGCAATCTACATTTACAAAGTGCTTAAACAAGTTCATCCTGATACTGGAATCTCCTCAAAAGCCATGAGCATTATGAACAGTTTTGTGAATGATATTTTTGAAAGGATTGCAGCTGAAGCCTCCCGTTTGGCTCACTACAACAAACGTTCTACAATCACCAGTCGGGAAATTCAAACTGCCGTCCGTTTGTTGTTGCCTGGTGAACTTGCCAAGCATGCTGTTAGTGAAGGAACTAAGGCAGTAACCAAGTATACTAGCTCGAAGTAATTTTTTTTATTGAATTTCTTCAAAATGGCCCTTTTCAGGGCCGCAAAAAATTAAATAAGAGATATAATCGAAATGATCATACCAACTTTTTTTTTCACAAAAAAATATTTTTTGGCCGGCGTACGTCGTGAGTACGATGTGTAATACTTTTTTATAATAAATAAAATATACTAAAATCTTTTCATGAAAATATTACCTGAACTAATTTTTTTTTTTGCAATAAAAACGTATCGTTATGATTTAATATTTTAATACATTTCATTTGAATAATAATTTAAGTCCTGTGTCCTGCTCCTTATTTACCTACTTGAATTTGTATTAAGTAGTTACATATACTTATACCAAATGAATTTTTGTGATGCGATTAATAACTTTTTTGTGACGCGATTAATAACTTTTTTTTTGTAAACTAGTAACATAACAAATGCTTTTACATGTGATGTTCCTATGTAACTAATTTAAAAAAAAAAACAATTTTTCGAGACTACTGAATACCAAAGCGAAGCATTTATATTTTATAGAAAATATTATTCTTCAACACTGAGCTATAAAATACATACATAATAATTGAGGTTTTGATTTATTTTTATATCTCTTTAATTAACTTTTTTGTAGCCCTGAAAAGGACTGTGGATTTGTATTCAAATTTCACATTTGAATTGAAATTACTTTTTAACTTTCTTTGCAGCAACAGCTTTTTTCGGTTTCGCAGCAGATGCTGTGGCAGATTTAGCTTTTGGTACGTTAGGCTTGGGGGCAGCAGCCTTGGCTTTTGTTGGTTTTGCTTTAACTGCACTTGTTTTTTTCACACTTTTCACTTTAGGTTTTTCCACTTTTTTTTTATCAGCACTTTTCTTTATTGTTGCGGCGGTTTTCTTTACTTTTTTTTCAACAGATGAATTTTTCACTTTTTTATCACCGACTGCAGCAGCTTTTGGTTTGGCAGCAGATTTTTTCTTTTCAGCAGACTTAGCTTTTGGTTCCTTGTTTGCTGATGCAGACAATTTAAACGATCCAGCTGCACCCTTTCCTTTAGTTTGCACTAGTTTACCACTTACAACCGCACCTTTTAAATATTTTTTAATGAATGGAGCCAATTTTTGGACATCCACTTTGTATGTAGCAGCTATGTATTTTTTAATTGCAAGAAGCGAAGAACCACCACGTTCCTTCAATGTCTTAATGGCGGCATCAACCATTTGCTGAGTGGGAGGATGAGTTGGAGTTGATTTTGGTTTCTTTGAACCACTTGGGGCAGCCTTCTTGGTTTTTTTTTCCGCAACAATTGCAGGAGAAGCAGCAACACTATCAGCCATTTTTATTATGAATTTAACACTTTTTCACTTTTAAATATATTTAATATTTCCTTGAACCGAAATAGATCACTTCAGTTACTTAATTCAATGAGAATCAACAAGAACGAAGGTATAGAAAAATTTAATTTATTTGAACGCTTAAAGACTTTTGCTTCCTTGGGTTCCTCTAAAAAATCAAAGAATTTTCGTCTTTTTAGTTTGAACTTTATGAAACTACTTATTGATTTAATTCTAACAATACGATAGATCACTTATTTAAAAGCTGTGTTTATACATAATTGCAAAATACTGAGGAAATTGCTGTTGAAGTCAACGTTTGATGATTTTTTTTCAATACTTCAGTTCAAGAATGCTTTTAATTTATCTATAACATATATTTTCGAATTAATACAATTTTATTCATAAAGTTAATAGTTCAATCAGTTAAAATAATTAGAAATGTTAGTTAAATATCACGATGTTTTCTTATAATTAAATGAAAACTATTTGAGTAATGAAACGCATGCCTTACTTTCTCAACATGGCGGATTTTTTTTTTACAATATTATATTTTCATTGTTTCTAAATAAAATAGCATAAAAATAAAACCAAAGAACTCAATTCCCTAAAAAACAAATATTAATATTTGTTTTTTATTGTATTTTTATAATATTATGATTTGTTGCAACTGAAAAATGCTTTCTTTCTAAATGCACTTGATAGCATGTCTATGAAAAATCAAATCTGTACATTTTCAACTAAAACACTGTAATAAAAAAATTTCACAAGACCTTGATGTTTTTAAAGACTTTAAAATACAAAATCCTTATATCCTCTTGTGGTTTTTAATTTTATTTTTTATAAATTGAAATATCCAAACAAACTTATGATGCACAGAAGAAATTAATTATATTTCTTGTTATCATTTATAGCAATTACAAATTTAGCCAGCATTTATGATATTTTGGTGTGTTGAATTAATGAAAATTTAATTTAAATGTGAAGTACTTTTTGCAAATTTAGAAAATATTAATATTATTAAATATATTTGGGTAGTAAGTACTGCCGACTTTATATGCATAAATATTTAGGAAGTTTCAAAATAATAATATATTTTAACATGATACACAATCAGGTAATCTTAACTTAAAATAATGTTTTTTGAATTTTTTTTAATCTCTTTGTCATTATTTGTGGTCCTGAAAAGGACCGTTTAATAATATTTGCGTCGTTAACGCCTTAAGCACGTTCACCACGAATACGTCTTGCCAATTGAATGTCTTTTGGCATAATTGTAACACGCTTAGCATGAATGGCACACAAATTGGTATCTTCAAAAAGACCAACTAAATAAGCTTCACTGGCTTCTTGCAGTGCCATTACAGCTGAACTCTGGAAACGCAAATCAGTTTTAAAATCCTGTGCGATTTCACGAACTAACCGTTGGAAAGGCAATTTGCGGATCAACAATTCAGTGCTCTTCTGGTAACGACGGATTTCACGGAGAGCAACAGTTCCGGGACGA